>CAJQZJ010031946.1:1099115-1125599 GCA_907164525.1 Lophiomys imhausi
ATATAGACCTTTAAACTCATGGAGTTGGGTAGATAGTAGAATGTTAAGGTCAGGGGCCAAATAGGTATAAACTGAACATTGGGAAGGTATACTGGGCCAATTTAATCTCATAAATGTGGCATAATTATATCTATTGTTTTGTATAATACTTACTGTTATAAGAGAAGGAACCAGCTGTTGGACTGAAAGGGGAAACCTCTGGAGGGAAGAGGGTGGAAGGGCGGGTTGGGAAGGGGGAATAGGGAGGGGTTTGTTACTGAGATGTAACTTGAAGAAAAAAAAAATAAAGTATTTATAAAAAAAAAAAAGAATGCTGGGTAGGATGGCTGTTTTTGAATTAACGTGTATATGTAGTCTTTGTGTATGTCTCTGTGTTGAGTGCAGGTGCAAGAAGTGTCCAAGGGAAGGTGTCAGATCCCATAGAGCAGGAGTTACAGGCAGTTGTGCACCACCAAGTGTGGGTGCTGGGTACTGAACCTGGGTCCTCTGCAGAAGGAGCACCTGCTCTTAAACCCGGAGCCATCTCTTCAGCTCCACTTTGGTTAGTCTTAATTGCCAAAAGGCGTGGATTGATAAATGTCTTGTGGATCACTAAAGCATCCTTCTGGGAGTATCTATGTGGTGTTTTCAGACACTATTATTTTAGCACATGGGATTTCTGAAGTAACGATTAGATTAATCTTTCATGGACTCATTATCTATGGGGCACTATTTCCTGATAAGATGGCAAACAGCAGAATACGGGTCTACTTGGAGGAAAGAAGTCACTGCGGTGGATTAGTTACTTTTCTGTTGCTGTGATGAAATACCATTGCCAGAAACCACTTAGAGAAGAACTTACTTGTTTTTACAGTTCTAGAGGGATGAGCCCATCAGGGAGGGGAGGCATGGCAGTGAGCCACAGACATGGTAGCTGGAGGAGGAAGCTGAGATCTCGCATCTCAGAGCAGAGAGAGCAAACTGGAAGTGGCAGAATGTTTAAACTCTTCAAGTCCACCTCAAGTGACATGCTTCCTCTAACAAGGCCACACCCCTAAACCTCCACAAACAGCACCACAACTGAAAACCAAGTGTTCAAATACATGAGCCCATGGGGAATATTTTCATTTAAACAACCATGGCGGGGATGTTGTTGGGGGTTGTGTCTTGCCCAGGTCTATTCTTGCATCCCTTTCTCTGCTTCCTGGCCATGATGACATTAACTTCTCTTGCCCCCCCCTTTTGTTGATGTGTCTGTGTGTGTGTGTGTGTGTGTGTGTGTGTGTGTACATATCACAGCATACATAGGAAGGTTAGAAAGAGCTTTCAGGAGTTGGTTCTCTCCTTCTGTCATGTATGTTCCAAAAATGAACTCATGTCATCAGGCTTGGCAACAAGCACCCTTCACTGCTTAGTCATCTTGATGTCCCTCAGATGATTTTTCAATAGCAAATTCCCAAAACTGTCATGGCCTTCCCATTAAATGTATTAGCATGTTATGCATTCCCCCATCTTCTTTGTCTAGATTCAGTAACCATGGGCTGCTCTTCCTCTGCCTATTTATTTAGCTGAGTTATTCAGTAGTCTTAACATCAGTGCTACTTAATATAATTGTTACACACAATAATTATATACACATAGCACACAAACCTGTTTGCCTTATACTATACAATTCATGACACATGAGTTAGTCGAATAAAAACTGTATTAGCTTGTGATCTGGGAGTGAATGAAAAGAGATATTTAACAAGTTTAGTTTTCCTCAGTAAAAACAAGTGCCAGATCTTTTTATCAGCATGGAGCACTGAGACTAATGGCAGCACGGGAACAGCCAGAAACATCATTAACACAAAAATGAGACTATGAAGATTGCTTAACAACGGGACAGCAATCCTGAGGCTAATCCTAATATTTTCATTGTGAATTGACTCAAAACATGCAGGTCATCCTTAATGTCAGCCCAAAGTGGGAATATGTGATGAATTTTTAGGGAAAAATGACAAATGTTGGTGCTGGAGTTACGCATATAGGAAGGAGTTGGAAGCATTGCCACGGAGTCTTCAATGGTGTTTACATGTGTCCAGGCCAGAGGAAAAAATATTCATTCAACAGTTTGTGTTTAACTAGGGTCTCCAGCTGCTCTTTTGAAATGACTAAGGCTAATAATTAATTTACAATACAAAATGGAGCCAGGTGTGGTGGTGCACACCTTTAATTCCCAACAGGCAGAAGCAGGTAGATCTCAAGGCTAGCCTGATCTACAAAGGGAGTTCCAGGCCAGTTAGAGCTACATAGAGTGACCCTGTCTCAAATAAAACAAAGCAAAGCAAAGCAAAACAAAACAAAAACCAAACCAAACCAAGCAACTTACCAAACAAAAAATACGAAGTGCACTTCTTATTCTTTTTTGGTGCCTGGGATGGCCTGGAACATTTCATCCTTCCAAGTGTTAGCCCCACCTTGTTCTTAAAACAATCTCCTTTGAAGCCAAGATCAAAATGCCCATTCTTTCCATATTTGTTCTCTAGCTTTCCAGGAATGCCAGAATAATTAAGAAAACCAGTTGTTTTTCTTTCACCAGCACCCGAGAAAACGGGAAAGATAGAACTTATAATGGAGTATGTTTTTTTTGTTTTTTGCTCAAATTTCTACTGCACTTTATTTTTATTTTTTTCTGTTTTTGTTTCTCTCTCTATGTATATGTGTGTGACAGAGACAGTTAGAGAAAGAGACAGTGAATGAGACAGAGAGAGATAGAGAGAAAGAGAAAGAGAGAGAGAAGGAGGGCGAGAATGAGTACCCATTTATGTGTGCTGGCTCCAAGGAGGCTAGAAGAGGACACAGATCCCTTGCTGTTGGAGTTAAAAGCAGTGTGAGCCTCTGGGATGTGGGAAGTGGACTCTAGTCCTCTGGAAGAGCAACCATTACTCTTAACAACTGAGCCCTCTCTCCAGCTCTTCACTGGATTTTAAAGAAGTAAAATAGTTCATATAAAAAGCACATAAAATATCTTAAGGATATTGAGTAGTATAATTAAGATTCACTGTTATTTCATTTTAATAATCTCAACTCTGGTATGGGTCATTAGTTTTCTATTAGTTTCCTTATTATGGTTATGTTGCTTTATAAAGCAGAGCTATTTAAATTAATGTTCTACAACATAAGGGATAATTAGATTATTGTAGTCTTTAATGGTTCTAGAAAGATTAATTTCTGTAGAATTATTCTTTTATTTTTGTGTCTTAGCTCTAAGTCTGGAATTCTATTATTATGGAAAAAAGACGTTTCTGTTTAAATGCTTTGTTTTGTTTGAGTATTTTCTCTGCTGGTCATTTGCTGTTGTACACACAGCATTATCCAGATTTCACTCTGTTCCTTAGGTTAGAGCAATAGCAAGGAAGACTGGAGGCTGACAAGAAGGTAATAATTGCAGTGGGTCCTGGTTGCCACTAGATGTCCCTGTGTGGATGCTTTGTCTACCTCATAGACTGTAAATAATTAAATACCTCTTGGGATTAGCTACCCTGTCAAGGGTTCCTCCCTGGTGAAGAGTCCTCTCTCAGCAGCCATTGATTGCCTGTAGCTCTTGATTCAGGGTTTGGGCCTGGCCAGTTCTTATCTCACTGGCATGTTGGATTCTAAAATAAGTAAGAAAGTAAATGAATGAATAATTTTTTTTTTTTTTCTGGTATAAGGAGGTTTATTGTAAGAAGGGGGAAAGGTGGGGTTGAAGATCTGGAGAAGGTGGAATAGTGGGTAGTGGCAGCTAGCCATGAGGACAGGGGAAGAAAGGGGGCAAAGGGGGATAGAAGGAGAAAACATAGGGACACACAGAGGGGGGGGGGGAAGAGAGAGGAAGAGGAAGAGAGTTGAATAATTTAAGTTAAAAAAAGAGAGGTCAGAAGGTCATCAGCTTGTTCATTATTCTGAATCAGCACAGGGCACTCACCCAGCTTCTAGAGCATGAATTCCAGAGGACTCAACTGGACTTGAACTTACAGAAATCAAATCGCTTTATCTTTAGGTATTGTCTGAAATACTCACATGTACTTTATCAATCCCTCTAGAAAAGCTGATATGCCCTCTATGTGCAATTTACATGTACAGACAATTTTAAGCCTGCTAAGCTAAGAAGTTCTTTGGGTTTTAATTAGACAATCAAAATGGGAGAAGATTAAAATTATGTTTGAGAGTACATACATTTGTATTTTGCACCCTGAATGTAGAAGACTATGGTGCTCTGGGAATGAATGAATAGTTCAACGATTGACTCATGCGGCTATACCCAAGGAACTTTGATGTGTTGAGACGTCACACATAGCTTAAATCATAACGCCTATGTCTTCTAATGCCTGATAAGAGTGACCACTGCAGCCACCAGGCTAGTATGACAAGACTGTTCTTGAGCTGCTTTCTTCACAAGTTTGTTTAAATTTCAGCTCTCAATTTATCTGCAAAGGAAGGGATGACTCAGTGTTTTGACTCATAGCGTCGGTTGCTCAGTTTTAGTTGTGTGAATCATAAAAGTACATTGGAATAATAATGAAATAAATTTTTACTCTACTTGGAAATTGTGAGAGTAATCAATTAATTTTTTTTTTTTTTAGAGTCTGGAGAGATGCCTCCCTCAGCAGTTAAGAACACTGGCTACTTTTGCAGAGGACTTGAAGTCAACCCCCAGCACCCACATGGCAGCTCACAACCATCTGTAGCTACAGATCCAGGGAATCTGATGCCCTCTTCTGGTCTGTGCAGGCACCAGGGACTCACATGGAACACATACACACATGCAGGCAAGACACCTATACACATAAAATAATAATAATATTGTCTTTATATTTATTCCATGTGTATGATTGTTCAGCCTTTATATATGTATGTGCACTCTGTGTGTGCAATGCCTGGGAAAATCAGAAGAGGGTTTCAGATCCCCTGGAATTGGAATTATAGATGCTTGTGGACTGTCATGTGAGTGTTGGGAACTAAACCTGGGTCCTCTGGAAGAGTGGTCAGTGCTTTTAACTACTGAGGTATATCGCTAGCCTCCATTAATCAATTTTTGATACAAGTAAATGTTAACAATCTTCTTACTTAAAATCTGAATTTGAGGAAAAGCTTTTGATGTTAGATTATTAGAATAGAAATTGTGTCACATGGGTTAGATCCTGTATTTAAAATGCAAAAGGATTAACTGAATATACTCTATTGAATTTGGGATTACATAAGCTTCTTAAATGTTAACTTAGTCTTTTGTGATATTCCACTTACAACCACACATAGGAAAAATACAGGAAGGCCAATGAATTAATGGGAAATAATAAAAATTGAATCATTTAAAAAAAAAGAGAAAGAATCCATATTTTGAGAGTCTTTTTCATGGCAGCTTTAGTCTCAATGTGGAAGAAAAAGTCACAAGTGGATCTTTTGCTTCATTAGTGCAGTGATCTTTGATAGTGACATTTGGACAAGCTTGGAGAATGGGGACGATTGCAGGAGAATGACAATGGCTATTATTATTCTGTCTCCTAGAAACAGGAGCAAAATCCTGTAACTGAAAAGGTGAAGTTCGGTAATCCTGGACAATAATATTGAAAATATTGAGTGAAGATAATGAGAGGGAAAAAGTGATCATTAAAAATAACCACTAGGGGGCTAGAGAAATGTCTTGACAGTTAAGAGCACTGACTGCTCTTCCTGAGGACACTGGTTCAATTCCCAGTACCACATGACAGGTCACAGATGTCTGTAACTCCAGTTCTAGGAGGTCTGACACTCTCACACAGACAAACATGCAGGCAATACACTAATGCACATGAAGTAAAAATTAAGTTAAAATAAATGACCACTGGGATTCAAAAATCCAGTTACAAGTGCTGGAGAGGATATGAAAAGCCTGAACCTTGATAGGAATGCAGAGTGTATGGCCATCTTGAAATCCAGGCCTGGAGGTTCTTCCAGCAGCAAGCGACCAGGTATCTCGGTAACTCTGCTCCTGGGTATATGCCCAAGAAAAACAAAAGCACATGTCTACGCCGAGTCCCCTACTTGAATGTTTATAGCAGCATTTCTATCACAGCCTGAAGAGGGTACAGTGTGAGTGTTCAAAAGTGGATGAATGGATTGGTCAGTTGTGGTGTAGCCATGCAGTAGGATAACCTTCCACCCAGGAAGAGAAAGAAATGCTAAGCCAGCACAGATAAACTTTGAAAATACCAGGCTGAGTATAAGTTGCCAGTCATAAAGGACCACGCAGCAGATATCTGTACGTGCAACAACTAGAATATGCATGGAAACAGGAAGTAGGTTAATGTTTGCTCAGAGCTGGCAGGGAGGGAAGAATTCAAGGGGCCACAGCCAATACAATTGTTGTGCTGGTTAGTTTTTTCCCCCCTTTCTCAAATTGACACACACTAAGACCATATGTGAAGAGGGAACCCCAGTTGAGGAAATGCTTCCATCAGATTGGTCTGTAGGGAAGCTTGTGTGATTTTTTTTTTATATGATTGCTGTAGGATGGGTAACCCACTGGGGGTGGTGCCATTCCTAGGCAGATGATCCTGGGTGCTAAGAAAGCAGGCTGAGTAAGCCATGGGGAGCAAGTCAATTATCATTGATTCTCCATGGCCTCTGCTTCATTTCCTGCCTCCAGGTTCCTGCCCTGCTTGAGTTCTTTCCCTGGATTCCCTTCATGATGGACTAAAAATTGTGAGGTGAAATAGCCTTTTTCCTCCTCAACTTACTTTGGTCATGGTCTTTATCACAACAATAGAAAGAAAACTATGACATAATCTTTACATAATCTATACCTCCATTGTTGGAAGTGAGAAACATGGAATAGCATAGTAAATTATAAAAACCAATGCAGACAATTTAAAACAATAAATAAAACTAAGAAAGAAAAGGATATTGGGAGATAGGTATGTCAGGGTAGAATGAAATGAATAAAAAGGAAACCACAAGTTCTGATCACCCTTTTTTTTAACATTTATTTATTAATTCAAGTTATGTCTCTGTCACATCCCCCTCTCTCCACTCCCTCCCAGTCCCACCCTCCCACCCTCTACCCCCTCTCCCACCTATCCTACTCCTCTGGTGTGGGGTGCCTCCATGTATCAGTCCCTCTCAGTTGATCAGTTACATGAGGGCTATGAGCTTCCTCTTGCACAGGGGGCATATATGGTAATTCCACTAGGGTGAAGTGTCCACTAACAGGTAACCAAGTACATGTTCCTGTTCTTTTGGGTCTATTGATTGTTGGATGGTTATCCTGTATTATATGGCTAAAATCCAGTTAAAAATGAACATATGCCATGTGTCTTTCTGGGTCTGAGTTAGCTCACTCATGATGAGCTTTTCTAGTTCCATCCATTTGGTTTCAAATTGCTTGATTTCCTTGTTTCGGATAGCTGAGTAGTATTCCATTGTGTAAATGTACCATAGGGTTTTTTTGTTTTGTTTTTGTTCATTCTTCAGTTGACGAACACCTTGGTTGTTTCCAGTTTCTAGCTATTACAAATAAAGCTGCTATGAACACAGTTGAGGAGATGTCCTTGTGGACTGGTGAGGAATCTTTTGGATATATGCCCGGGAGTGGGTATTGAGGTAGAGCTATTCCAAGTTTTCTAAGATATTTCCCTGATCACCCTTCTTAAAAACAAACCAGAACACCTGACACGTGATAATATACATGACAAGGACAGGTTATGAGTCATTGCATGAGGTAGTTGTGATGGAGCCCAACATTCATTATTGTTGTATTTTGAAGTCCTGCATCGTGACCCATCCCTCCTATCTGTCTGGCAGGGTGTGGTCTCTGCTTAGAGAACACTTTGATTTCATTTCTTTAACAATATTTTTAGATTTATTTACTTTATTTTATGTATGTGAATGTTTTGTTTGCATGCATGCATGTGCACCAGTGCCTGCCTGCCTGTTGGATCCTCTGGAACTGGGTTATGGTGGCTGTGAAGCACCATCTGGACCCTGGGAATTGAACCTGAATCTGCAAGAGCAACAAGTGCTCTTAAGCACTGAGCCACTTCAGCCTCATTCCATTTCTGATGTGGTGGGATTCCATGTCCACTATCACAGACAATTCCTCTCTGTGGCATTGGTTGCACACAAGCACACACACACTGCACACACTCACAGAAACTATTCTGGTGATGGTAATGCTGGCTTCTAAGTGTCTTCTCATGTTTTTAGACTGGTCAATGATTTACTGGCTTTTTCCAGTCAAATGAAACTTTGGTTCATTGAAAGCTCCTGGGAACTTCTTGGCCAGGAGGACGGTGAAGAAAACTGATGAGTAGTGTGTCTATTCCCTTCTTCAGAAGTCATTACCTCTGCTATGTAAGCTTTTCCCCAGGCATGGCAGCTCTGGGAAGTGGGGGTGGGGTTGAAGGGTCTCAGCATGTGAGTTCTAATCTTTCCGACTGGGATTTCGGAAACTTTAGAATACAGGCATTTTGATCTTTTCCAATCTTAAAGTTAAGGATTTGTGACTTTCAGGGGTTTAAGGTGTTCAGGGTCTCAGAGAGTTAGGAGTTCAGATGATGCCATTTGGGATTGTGATTGGCAACAGTGCCACCTGGGTTCGTCTCATGTGCTCCCAGAGCATGGAGCCTTGCCCTTACTGCATGCTCATCGCTTAAGCTGCAGATTTTGCCTTGAGGTCCATGCAGCTTCGGTTCTTGACTGTTATATTTCTCTTTGAGTTCTGAAAAGTATAAGACAAATCTTCACTTCATTACCTTGGTTTCAGTTCTCCCCAGTTCTCGCCTGGAGGGGAAGGTCCAGTCCCCCAATTTGTAGTCATAACTTGGATACTACTATTTGAAATAGTTTGTGTGTGTGTGTGTGTTGTTTAAATTTACATTTTATGTTATTATGTCTGTAAAGATGTGGTCAGAAGACAACTTGAAGAAATCAATCTGTCCTTCCACTGTGTAGGACCTGGGGATTGATCTCTGATGGTCAGGCTTGTCAGCAAGTACGTTTAAATGCTGAACCATCTCTTGGACCCTTGACAAAATCTCTTGCTATCCAGAGAAGAATTTGTGGTGATAGTTTAGGCAATAATTTAGATCATATAGTAGTTACTGATCTAGGAGCTAGTCTTCTTATCGACAGGCTTCTGGTGCTCATATTGTCTGTCACCACAGTTTTATTAGTGATGTTTTTGAGAAGGTGGCATGTGGCCTGTTGACTATGTTTACATTACATTACAAGGAGACATTATAGGCAGTCACCAACAGCATCTGAGATTACTTTGCTACATTGAAACGTTGAATCATATACAAAACTAATATCATAAGATGATGGTTGATGTGGCCAAATATTCATTCAAGTGAAAAAGACATCACTTTGTCTTATTTTAACCTCAGGATAAATAAGCAGTGTACTTGAGAGAACAAGAAAAAGGAAGTAGAATAGGAAGAGTCAGGGTTCTACAGTCCCCCCCCAAGAATGTGCCTCAGTAACATAATGGTCTTTCACAAGACCCTATCTTATAGAGATTCCCCCACTTCCTAGTAGCACTCCTGGAATCAAGCTTTTTAACACCTGTGTCTTTGGATGAGGGAAGCATTCCATACCAAAACAATAACATCTGCCTTTGTCATTGTGTACAAATTAAGACAGATCAAAGAGATCTACAAATCATGGTATATGTCCAGGAGTCGAAAGAAGTGAGGCAGGTTGTGTTGGAAACACTTGGTAAGATCCACTCAAGCTTGTCTGCTTCTACTGCACTTTGGGGCCAGTCTTATGTTTGTTCATAGAAAACATGTTCATGCAGTCAGTTTTCCTTATGGGATGCTTGAAGGCGAGCCTATTCTTTGTGGTCATATTTTTGTCCCTTCTAGGGTGGTGTCAGGAACTCAGCTAGAGCTGAGTTAATGTTGAATGGGTTCACTGAAGGGAAGAAATACCAGCCATTTCAGGTATCCCATCAGATGACTCATCTGGGAATGAACAGGTATTACAAAAAGGTGGATTTGGGGTGAGTACAATGCCAGAAGAGATTGTGCAAGACCTAAGAGGGTCATGTGCTTTTGAAGTTATTATAAACAAACACTGTGTCATGTATCAAGTGTGGATTGTACTTCTCTATCCTCATTGGCTTGGGCTCAACTGTGTGACTTGTATCAGCCAATGATGTGTAAGTAGAAAAGCTTACTGGGGTGGGGTTTCTGTCTTCCTTTCTTTTCTTAATGGACTGCCACTCTGAATTTATTATCTCATCATCTGGATTAGCATATTAACTGCTACTTGAAGACACAGGCAACCATTGCTAGCATTTTTTGGAGGGTTCCTGTTGTGGTTTGAATAAGAATGGTCCCCGTAGGCTCATATATTTTAATTCTTAGTCATCAAGGAGTGATACTACTTGAGAAGGGTTTGGATATGTGGCCTACCTTGTTGGAGCAGATGTTACTTTGTTGGAGAAAGTGTGTCACTGGGGGTAGGCTTTGAGGTTTCAAAAGCTCAAGCCATACCCACTGGCTCTTTGTTCCTGCTGCCTGCAGATCAGGATGTAGCTATCAGGTACCTCTACAACACCATATCTGCCTGCATCCAGACAGGCTCTCTGCCATGATGATAATGGACTAAGCCTCTGAAACTATAAGCCAGCCTCAATTAAATGCTTTCTTTTATAACAGTGGTCATGGTCATGGTGTCTTTTCACTGCAATAGAATACTGACCAAGATAGTTTCTATTTAGGACAGAAATTTGAGTTATGTGTGTTCCTATTTTCAGAGTTTGTGAGAACTTGCCATACTCTGAGTCCTTCTCTCAGAATGTCCACTGAGGATTTTAAGTGTGTTTACCTGAACATTTACATTCACAAAGCTTACAGTGCAGCACTCAGTACATTCAGTCCTCCTAGAAGAAGCTATAACAGGTTGGTGGGGCAACATTGGTCCCCCACTTCTCTATTGGTACAGGAGTCTATTCAGCCTTTTTGAAAGGCTTTCTCTCCAGGGGATATCTCAGGTGAAAGGGGACTATGATAGATCCAAACAGGCCATGCCAACAGGAGCCAGTGTCCTGGGAGACAGTTCCTTTTTCATTTTGAACTGTTACAAAGGTGCAAAATTTCCCTTTCCAGTATGAGATTTCTGAGGGTATTCCAATTCAGTGGGGACCATTGTTTTAAGAGTATGACAGCCAAAGGGAGAGGCATAATGTCCCTCTTTGGAGGTATCTTTGCTGCTTCTAGGGGATTTTCTTCCTGAGCTTTTGGGTGGCTTAGAGACTTTGCATTTGCAGCATCCCTCATGTGTTCTTTGATGATACCTACAGCATGTGTCTCTCCTGTCCTGAGAAGCAAAACAATCCAGAGGAGGACACTCTCAAAGTGCCACACACAGGCTTTTCAGGAGCCACGTTAGTACATCAGTGTTAGAGACTGCAGGAATTTAGTGTCTACGTCCAGCTCTCACCAGATGGGTGGTCAGTCTGTCTCTTCAGCTCAGAAAATTTGTAAAGACACGAGCTGTGTGACATTGCAGGACAGGCACAGAGCTGTTGCTGACTGGCCTGGATGGTTCGGATTGATCACCTGAGCACTGAAGCCACCTGTTTGCCTGGTCTGGGTCATTTATTATCACCAGCAATATTGGTATGGTACACATCTTTGGTACACATGTTCTTGACATCTAGGCCTGCATTGTTCCTGGGAAGATTCCCACTTAGATCATCATGGTGCCTTTCCACAGACTTCACTTGTGTTTTGTTTTTTGTTTTTTTGTTTTTTTTTTCACTTTGTGGATTTTAGAACTATGGTACTCTAGCAACTACAAGCTACGCCCCAGCTTGACATTTAAGAATCTATTTTAATCTCTCCTGCTTCACAGGGGCTAACGGGCAGCCAGTGTCTGGTATTTGATATTTCCTATTCTTTTATAATCACCGAGTTCCAGATTGTCCAGTTGTAAACAAAGGAAGAATACTTACCTTTTTGATTATTCTTGAGGGATTCTTCTTTGTATTAACCATCCTGCTTTCTTTGTTGCTGTGCACTGGTCAAGAGTCGCAACAGTGCAAGCAATGTTGGTTTGGCAGGTACCACACCAGAGAGTAGCTGTCTGGGCTCTGTAATTATGCAATTGGAAACCTCCATCAGTGTCCTTCCTCATTGTTTTTACATTCATGGTCCATCAGTATAGCTGTGGCACTATATCTGACAAAAATAACTTATGAAGGAGGGTTTTATTTTGACACAAAGTTAAAGGATACTGTCTCTCCAGGTGGGGAATCATAGCAGCAGGAGCATGAGGCAAGCTGGTCACATTGCATCAGTCAAGAAGCAGAGATAGAAGAGTGCTGTTGTTCATCTTTCTCTTTTTTATTCAGTGTAGGATCCCAGTCCATGGGCTGTCACTGCCCACTTTTAGGTCTGGTCTTCCCTCCTCAGTCCAATCTAGACAATCCCTCATGGGCACAGAAGAGGCTTGCTTATTTCTCTGCCAATTCTAGATCCTATGAAGCTGACAATCAAGGCTAACCATCATAGGTTGTGTACACTGTTGAGTGTTCAAGAAAGTGACATGAAAGCCTATGGGTGCTTCCCTGACTTACTATGTTCAGATAGTGACCATGTTACCTTGTAGAGCTTCTTGTAGAAACTGCAGGCTGTATACACAGTATCCCTGGAGGTGGAAATCCCACTGCCCTGGCTCTCCTTCCATCTAGGACAGGAAGAATAATGCTGCATCCTAAGTACTGACCACAACAGAATGAAACATTGTCAAAAAGTAACTTCTTTTTTTGTATTGTTTTTTAAAAAATTTATTTATTTATTTTACAACCTAATCGATAGCCCCCTCACTCCTCTTCTCCCAGTTTCAGTCTTACCCTTTCACCACCCCATTCCCTCCCCACCTAGTATCAACCCATCCTACAAATCAAACTGCATCTGGAGCAAGGGCCTCCTCTTACCCTGAGGCAAGACAAGGTAGCTCTGCTAGGAAAATGGCATCCAGAGGAAGGCAACAGTTTCCAAGTTAGAGATAGACCCTGCTCCAATTGCTAGGGGATCTACCTGAGCACCAAGCAGCCTACCAGCTTCATATGTGTAGTAGGCTTAGGACCAGTCCATTGATGCCTTTTAGTTGGCAGATCAGTCTCTATGCGCTCCTCTGTGTCCGAGTTAATTGGCTATGTGGGTCTTCTTGTGGTGTCTCTAACCTCATTCAGCTCTCTCAGTTCTTCCCCATGGCTCTCCGATTTTCACTCAATATTTAGCCATGAGTCTCCACATCTGCCTCTACCATCTCCTTGACAAAGCCTCCTGGACATGAATCACACCAGGTTCCTGTCCAGTTCCCTCTCTCCATCTACTTCTGATTCTATTTTATTTCCCCTACTTAAAGGGATTCAAGTATTATCCCTTCTGCCCTCCTTGTTACTTAGTTTCTTTGGGTCTGTGGATCATAGCATGGTTATCCTGTATGAATTGGCTAATATCCACTTATGAGTGAGTAAATACCATGTGTGTCTTTCTGGATCTGTGTTATCTCACTCAGTATGATCGTTTCTGGTTCCATCCATTTGTTTGCAAATTTCATGATATCCTTGTTTCTAATAGCAGAATAGTATTTAATTGTGTAAGTGTGCTACAATTTCTTTATCCATTCCTTGGTTGAGGGACATCTGAGTTATTTCCAGTTTCTGGCTATTATAAATAAAGCTGCTATGAACATAGTTGAGGAAATGTCCATGTAGTTTGGTGACACATATTAGGGTATATACCCAGGAGCAGTATAGCTGGGTCTTGAGGTAGAACTATTCCCAATTTTCTTAAAAAGCACCAGATTGATTTCCAAAGTTGGTGTACAAGTTTGCACTCCCACCAGCAATGGAAGAGTGCTCCCCTTTCTCCATATCCTCCCAGCATGTGCTGCCACTTGAGTTTTTGATCTTAGTCATTCTGACAGGTGTAAGATAGAATTTCAGAGTCATTTTGATTTGCATTTCCCTTATGACTAAGGATGTTGAACATTTCTTTAAGTGCTTCTTAGCAGTTAGAAATTCCTCTGTAGTGAATTCTCAGCTTAGCTCTCTATTTCATTGGATTATTTAGCTAGATGGTATTTAATTGCTTGAGTTCTTTATATATTTTGGATATTAGTCCTCTGTCAGATGTGAGGTTAGTGAAGATCTTTTCCCAATCTGTGGGCTGCCATTTTCTTTTATTGACAGTGTCCTTGGCCTTACAGAATCTCAGATTCATGAGGTCCCATTTATTAATTGTTGATTTTAGTGCCTGAGCAATTGATGTTCTGTTCAGGAAGTTGTTTCCTGTGTCAATGAGGTCAAGGATTTTCTCCACTCTCTATTCTATTAGATTTAATGTATCTGGTTTTATGTTGAGGTCTTTGATCCCTTTGGACTTGACTTTTGTGCAGGGTGATAAGTATGGATCTATTTGTATTCTTCTACATGCGGACATCCAGTTAGAGCAGCACCATTTGTTGAAGATGCTTTCCTTTTTCCATGGTATGGTTTTGTTGTCTTTGTTAAAAATCAAGTGTCTGAAAGTGTTTGGGTTTATTTGTGGGTCTTCAATTCGATTTCATTGATCAACCTGTCTGTTTTTATGCTAACATCATGTGGTTTTTATTACTATTGCTTTGTAGTACAGCTTGAAGTCAGGGATCTTTTATTACACAGGATTGTTTTCACTATCCTGGGTTTTTTATTTTTCCATATGAAGTTGAGAATTTTTCTTGCAAGGTCTGTAAAGAATTGTGCCAGGATTTTGATGGGAATTGCATTGAATCTGTAGATTGCTCTAGGTAAGAGGGCCATTTTTACTATGTTAATCCTACAGATCCATGAGCATGGGAGATCTTTCTATCTTTTGATATCTTCTTCAATTTCTTTCTTCAGAGACTTGAAGTTCTTGTTATATAGGTCTTTCCCATGCTAGTGTTATGACAAGGTATTTTATATTGTTTGTAACTATTGTGAAGGGAGTTGTTTCCCTAATTTTTTTTGGCTCATTTATTATTTGTATAAAGGCGAGTTACTGATTTTTTTTTTGAGTTAATTTTGTATCCAGCCACTTTGTTGAAGGTGTTTATCAACTGAAGGAGTTCTCTGGTAGAATTTTGGGGTCATTTTTTGTATACTACCATATCATCTGCAAATAGGGATACTTTGACTTCTTCTTTTCCAATTTGTATCCCCTTGATCCCCTTTAGTTGTCTTATTGGTCTAGCAAGAACTTCAAGCACTATGTTGAAGAGATATGGGGAGAGTGGGCAGCCTTGTCTTTCCCTGATTTTAGTGGAATTCCTTTAAGTTTCTCTCCATCTAATTTGATGTTGGTTATTGGCTTGTTGTATATTGCCTTTATTATGTTTAAGTATGGACCTTTTATACCTAATCTCTCCAAGACTTTTATCATGAAGGGGTGTTGGATTTTGTCAAAGGCTTTCTCAACATCTAATGAGATGATCATGTAATTTTTTTCTTTCAGCTTATTTATATCTTGGATTACACTGATGGATTTTCATATGTTGAACCATCCCTTCATCCCTGGGATGAAGCCTACTTGATCGTGGTGGATGATGTTTTTGATGTGTTCTTGGATTCAGTTTGCCAGTATTTTATTGAGTATTTTTACATCAATATTCATGAGGAAAATTGATCTGAAATTCTCTTTCTTAGTTGAGTCTTTGTGTGGTTTAGGTATCAGGGTGACTGTGTTTCATAGAATGAAGTTGGCAAAGTTCTTTCCGTTTTTATTTTATGGAAAACTTGAGGAGTATGGGTATTAGCTCTTCTTTGAAAGTACAGTAGAAAGGAAAATCAGCAATTCAGCAAAAAATACAGTAAAAACATAAAATTAAAAATGTAAATATGATAGTGATAAACTACAGCATAACGAAACTGTGAAACTTCCTGAAGCCTGTCATGGTTCCAAGTGTTGAACCCTCCTGTTGTGACGGATGTTGTTTTATAGTTTTCCATGAAGAAAGAGGCTTTGGGGAACAGGGATTTTGTGAAGTGGGTTCTACATGCAGCCTGACAAGCTGGGTATGTCCATGGCGGGGGGGGGGGGGGGGGGGGTGGGGGGCCTAGTGGGGGGGGTGGGTGGAAGGGTGGGGGGGGGCTGGGGGGGGGGGGGGGGTGCTGGTTGCTGGCTCACATAGTGGAGTCTGTGTATAATTCCAAGTGGGTTTTCTTTTTCCTTTTTGGCATGGGACTGGCCAGGAAGGTACTTTTCCTGCATTACTCAATAATGCAGGAACCAAGGATTGTAGTTCCCTCCTTGCCTCCCTTCTGTGTGATCCCCACTCACCCCAAAAAAGTAATGAAAAGCTTTTTGAAAAAATAAACCAACCACCTCTCCCCCATCCTTGGTTGTTGTCCCTTAGCTCTGTCTCAGCCCCGACTCACCCTTCTTAGAGACAGCATGAAACATCTTTGACAGCCACATTAAATAAGAGGAGCTCATACACGTTTGCTTCTTCTTTAAGATAACCTTTAAGAACCCTGAAATACATAGTAGGTGAGAGAGTAGAAATAAAGATTATCAGCATGGCCTTTTTCTGCTCAAAATGGTTCCAGTTATCTGACAGGCCAAATGCCGTACCTTTTCCGAACAATATCAGTGAGCTCTGGCTCGCCTGCTCATGCCTATGAGGTCAGTGGGCACTTCCGTGGGGCCCAGATGCCCTGTGCATCACCGTGCCACCCACTAAGCTCGCCACCTAATCCAGAGTGTTTTTACTAGGTCTAGCCCCTCTTCTTGCTCTTTTTTTTCTTTTTCTTTCTTTTCCTTTTATTTTTTCTGAATCTTTTTGTGGTATCAGAAATTCATATTTGGTGTGGCTTAATGTATTTCAGAAGGTCATCAGATTGTGAGACTGCTTCCTTGAAACATTTTTTTGTGCTATTGTTTTAAAAATAATAATTAAAAAACAGTTGGTGTTAAAAAAAAAGTACAGTAGAATTCTGAGCTAAAATCATGTGGCCCAGGACTTTTTTTGGTTGGGAGACTTTTTTTTTTTTTTGATAACTGCTTCTATTCCCTTAGTGGTTTAATCTGCTTATCTGATCTTGATTTAACTTTGGTAAGTGGAATCTATTAAGAAAATCATCTGTTTCAGTTAGATTTTTCAATTTTGTGTGGTACAGGCTTTTGAAGTAAGACCTTATGATTCTTTGGATTTCCTCAGTGTCTGTTGTCATGGCTCCATTTTCATTTCTGATTTTGTTAATTTGGATACTGTCTCTCTGCCTTTTAGTTGGTTTGGCTAAGGGTTTATCTACTGTGTTGATTTTCTGAAAGAACCAGCTCTTGGTTTCATTGATTCTTTCTGTTGTTCTCTTTGTTTCTAATATATTGATTTCATCCCTGAGTTTGATTATTTCCTGCTGTCTACTCCTCTTGTGTGTGTTTGCTTCTTTTTGTTCTAGAGCTTTCAGGTGTACTTTTAAATTGCTAGTGTGAGATCTCTCCAGTTTCCTTATGAAGGTGCTTAGTGCTGTGAACTTTCCTCTTAGCACTGTTTTCATTGTGTCTCATAAGTTTGGGTATGTTGTGCCCTCATTTTCATTGAATTCTAGAAAGCTTTTAATTTCTTTCTTTATTTCTCCCTGACCCAATGATGATTGAGTACAGCAATGTTCAGTTTCCATGTGTTGGCAGGCTCTCTATTTTTTCTGTTGTTGAAGTCCAGCTTTAACACATGGTGATCTCATAAGATACAAGGGGTTATTTAAAATTTCTTGTATTTGTTGAGGCTTCCTTTGTGACCAAATATATGGTCAATTTCAGAGACGGTTCTGTGAGGTGCTGAGAAGAAGGTATATTCTTTTTTGTTTGGCTGAAATGTTCTGTAGATATCTGTTAGGGGCATTTGATTCATGATGTCTCTTAGTTTCATTATTTCTTTGTTTAGTTTTGTCTCAAAGATCTGTCTATTGGTGAGAGTGGAGCATTGAAGTCTCCCACTATTAGAGTGTGAAGACTGATGTGTGATTTAAGGTTTAGTAATGCTTCTTTTATGATTGAAGGTGCCCTTGCATTTGGGGCATAAATGTTCAGAATTGAGACATCATCTTGGTGGGTTTTTCCTTTAATAAGCATGAAGTGTCCTTCCCCATGTCTTCTGATTAATTTTGGTTGAAAGTCTATTTTATTAGATACAAGAATGACTACTCCCACTTGTTTCTTGGGTCTGTTTACTTAGAAACCTTTTTTCCAGCCCTTTACATTGAGATAATATCTATCTTTATTGCTGAGGTGTGCTTCTGGTATGCAGCAGAATTATGGATCCTGTTTCAAATCCATTCTGTTAGCCTATGTCTTTTTATTGGGGAATTGAGTCCATTAACGTTGAGAGATATTAGTTAACAATGGTTGTTAAATCTTGTTATTTTGGTGTTGGTGGTGGTAGAGTATGTGTGTGTTTCCTTTCTTTTGGTTTTGTGGCTATTTATTTCCTGTGTTTTCCTGGATGTAGTTAGCCTCCTTGGGTTAGAATTTTCCTTCTAGTGTCTTCTGTGGGACTGGATTTGTAGATAGGTATTGTTTAAATTTGTTTTTGTTGTGAAATATCTTGTTTTATTCATTTAAGGTGATTAAAAGTTTTGCTGGCAATAGTAGTTTAAGCTGGCATCTGTGGTCTCGTAGGGTCTGGTCTGCAAGATATCTTCTCAGACCCTTCCGGCTTTAAGTTTCTGTTGAGAAGTCGGGTGTAATTCTGATAGGTTTGCCTTCATGTGTTACTTGGCCCTTTTCCCTTGCAGCTTTTAATACTCTTTCTTTGTTCTGTACATTCAGCATTTTGATTATTATGTGATGGGAGGAATTTCTTTTTTGATTCAAGCTATTTGATATTCTGTAAGCTTCTTGTATGTTTATAGGCATCTCTTTCTCTAGGTTGGGGAAGTTTTCTTCTATGATTTTGTTGAAAATATTTTCTGGACCTTAGAGCTGGGAGTCTTCTCCTTCTTCCTCTTATTATTCTTAGGTTTTGTCTTTTCATAGTGTCCCGGATTTCTTGAATGTTTTGTGTGAGGAATTTTTTAGATTTAACATTTTCTTTGACCAATATATTGAGTTCTTCAATTGTATCTTCTAGGCCTGAGATTCTCTCTTCCATTTCTTGTAATCTGTTGGTGATGCTTGATTTGGTAGTTCCTGTTCTTTTCCGTAGGATTTCTATCTTCAGGATTTCCTTAGTTTGTGTTTTCTTTATTGTTTCCATTTCCATTTTCAGATCTTGTGGCATTTTATTAATTTCCTTCACTTGTTTGATTGTATTTTCCTTTAATTCGTTAAATGAATTATTCATTTAATTCACCTGTTTGATTGAATTTTCCAGCATTTCTTTAAGGGATTTCTTCTTTTCCTCTTTTAAGGCCTCTATCATCATTATATGGTTTGATTTAAGGTCATTTTCTTGTGCATTGGTTGTGTTAGGATAACCAGGGCTTGCTGTAGTAGTATAGCTGGGTTCTGAAGTTGCCATGTTGCCCTGGCTCTTGTTGGTTGTGTTCTTATGCTGACCTTTAGTCTTATACTTGTTCCTGGCTGTTCCCGGTTGTTCTTTCTGCAGCAGGCCTGAATGCTCCTGTGCTATGAATCTGGGTGTTCCTGGTTGGGCAGGACTGGTGGAGGCCAGTAGAGCTGTGTCTGGACAATGGAGCTCAGGGAGACAGCACAAAGCTCAGAGTACCTGGATGTATCCTAGGGGACTCTAGGTGTTCCTAGTCTAATGTGGATGATCCTGGTGCATGAGGCCTGGTAGCTAATGGTGGAGCAGCATCAGAACAGTAGTGTTTGGGGCACAGCACTCAGCTCAGGTCATCTGAGCATGCCCCCGAACACTGGGAAGACCAGGGATTTGTGAGGGTAGGAGAGAGATGGGATCCAACCTGGATGTTCTGAGGTTGCAGGCCTGGGGACCAGCAGGTGGAGTGGGTCTGGAAGATGGAATTTGGTGGGAGTGCCCTCAGCTCAGGGCAGGTGGATGTGGCCAGTAACTTCTTTTTATTTCACTTTTCCTTTGTGTATTTTCAGTGAAGCTGGCTACTCATTTGCCCTTGAAAATATGTTCAATTGAATGAATTTCTCTACAATCTTAAGTAACTCAAAATATGTAAATCCCAACAGTAAAATTCCAAGTCATTATGACAGTCAAAATTTTCATAGAAAGGTGAGACAACTCAAAACTGAAGTCTCGCTCTTCCTGCCGGCGGCATGTCACTGCTGAGCAGTGGGTCTCTGCCTTCATGCCCACTGAGACTTAAGATTCTCCTCTCTTTGTTTGTGACCTGTTCCATGTTGGTGGGGAGGAGAGATTGGACTAGTGTGTTTTATTGGCTGGTACTGTGGAGCGGGTATTGATACTCTCTCAAGTAGCAGTTAATTTCTCCTTGTGTGGGAACTGCTGAAGTGTGGATATGGCTTGCATGTCCCACTAGTGTTCATGCATTGTAAGTTTGGGCCCCAGTGTGGCAATGTTAAGATGTGACTGGTTCTTTTCAAGGTGGAGTCTGAAACCTGGCATAGGAGCATGTGTCTTTAACACCAGTACCTAGGAGACAGAAGCAGGCAGATCTTTTACAGCTGAGACCAACCTTGTCTACATAGTGAATTCCAGGAGAGCCAGAACAAATAGTGGGACCCTGTCTAAAATAAGCAATAGATGGAGTCTGGTATGTAGTTAAGGAGGGAATTCCATATTTGAAATGGATTATGGTAGTTGTTACAAGAAAAGCAAGACTATCTCTTTCCCTTACCTTACTCCCTGACTCAACTTGTGGTCTCTCTCACCCAGGATTTCATTATGGACATCACCTTTTTATGAACACTCTGTCAGAGCAGGGCTGATGCCAGCCACGCCCTTGAACCTCTATTTAACTATGGTCTAAATAGCTCTCCTTTCTTTAATGTTACCAGCCTCAGGTATTTTGTTACAGTCACAGACAACAGATTTGCACATGCAAACTTGTAGTTTCTTCACAGATAAGACCCATACTGCAATTTCTCTGATGTGAGCAAACATAATTCTAATCAGTATGCTCTTTGTTCATTTCTCCAGTGTGTAGAGGGGAACCCTCCCACCTCTTTTTGGTGATACTCATTTTCCCAGAGGCATTTTTAGGGTTCAAAATTCCCCATACAGTTCCTTCTCCCACACCATTCCAAAATTTTGGTCCAAGGGAAATATTCCTACTCCACAGTTATATTTTCTTTGCCCTGAAAACAATTCCAGTAAGTAATTTCTTGACCAGACTTCTTGGCCAGCATCTTGCCCCAGGGTTCCCAACAGCAGGGGGCATTGCATTCTTTTAAAGGCTTGCGGTGAAGGGTCAGGCGATTCCCTGAAAACTCTTTCAAAACCCTCCTAAACTTCAGACAGCCTACGCTTTCTGGGAGCATTTGATTGGTTTGGCACCTTGTTTTAGCCTCTCAGAATCATCTCAGTGAAGCTTTAATTTAAACGCCTGTGCATCCGTTTTTCACAATTAGAGGAAATTAACATCAAATACCATATCTAGCTTTTTGCAGACCTATTTTATTGGTTTCATCACCAGGAACATAATAAAAGTGTACTGGGTAATTGAGAAAATTAAAAGAGGTTAAGTTGACCCTTTGTGGAAAGTTATTGTTAAGCCTTTTCATTTTAATTCCTTTTGATTATCTTAACTCACAGTATATAAACAATATTATTCCCATTTCTTCATTTATAACATAGGTCTTATTTTTATAAAAAATTTTAAAATGTATCTGTATATTTCTAATATTTACAGGATATTTTATCATATGGTTAGATCATAATTTTCTTAACCATTTCCTCATTATTGGGGTCATAAGTTTCAGTTTATGCTTCTAAAGGGTGCAGGAAACACCCTTGGATACAAAGGTACTTTTGGAGTCAGGTATAGTAGTGAGACCTTTAATTTTAGCACTGAGGAATCTGAGGCAATTAATCTGAAAGTCTGAGGCAAGACCATGTGTTGTTTTTAAAAAACTAAATCTCAGTCTTTTGATTTTACCAATGAAGACTTAGGAGCCAGATGTTGGGCTGAAAACCTGCTAGCTCAGAAAGACAGTGAAACTACCCAGCTTACCTTTTTACTCCACTGATGTCCCAGAAGGAAAAAGCCCTTTCTCCTTCACACTGTCTTAAATACCCTCAACTCAATGTCCCTCCTTTCTGTTTACTTATGTTCATTCCCTATTGGGTTACTCTGCCTCTTGACCTATGATTGACTTTATTTAGTTCTTGGTTGGAATAAAGGTGTATTCAAGAAATTAACACCAACAGACAAAATAATCCAATAAAAAAATGGGGTACAGAACTAAACTGAAAATTCACAACAGAATCTCTAATGGCCAAGAGACACTTGAAGAAATGCTCAATATCCTTAGTCATCAGGAAATGCAAACGACCATCAAAATGACCCTGAGATTCCATCTTACACCTGTCCAAATGGCTGAGATTAAAAACTCAAATGACAGCACATGCTGGCAAGGCTGTGAAGAAAGGGGAAAACTCCTCCATTGCTGGTGGGAGTGCAAACTTGTACAACCACTGTGGAAATCAGTATGGTGATATCTTAGAAAACTTGGGATAGCTCTACCTCAAGACCCAGTAATACCACTCCTGGGTATACATCCAAACAATTCCAAACACTTAGTCCATTTGATTTCCAAAGTGGGGGTGCAAACATGTACAACCATTTTGGAAATCAATCTGACACTTTCTAAGAAAATTGAGAATAGTTCTACCTCAAGACCTGTCTACACCACTCCTGAGCATGTACCCAAAAGAGTCTCCACTAATCTATGAAAACATCAGCTCAGCTACATTCATATCAGCTTTATTTGTAATAGCCAGAAAATGGAAACAGCACAGATGTCCTTCAACCAAAGAATGGACAAAGAAACTGTGGTATGTTTACACAATGGAATATTATTCAGCTATTAAAAACAAGGAAATAAGGCAATTTGCAAGCAAATGGATGGAACCAGAAAAGATCATCCTGAGTGAGGTAACCCAGACCTGGAAAGATACATATAGTATTTATTCACTTATAAGTGGATACTAGTCATATAGTACAAGATAACCAATCTACAACTCATAGACCCAAAGAAGATAGGAACCAAGGATAACTCTCCTCAGAGAGACCTCACTCAGCATTGGATTGAAACAGATCCTGAGACACACAGACAAACATTAGGTGGAGCTCTGGGAGACTTGTAGAAGAGAGGGAGAAAGAATAGAGGGATCTGGAGGGGACAAGAACTTCACATGAAGACCAACAGAACCAACCAACTTAGACCCTAGGAGGCTTACAGAGTCTGAAGTACCAACCAAAAAGCATGTACAGACTGTATCTAGGCCCCTTATGCATATGTAGTTGATAGGTAGCTTGGTCTTCATGCAGATCCTTTAGTGAATGAAGCATGGGGCTGTCTCTGATATATATACTCTCTTGACTATTTGTGGAACACTTTATCCTAGCTGGACTGCCTTGTCTGGCTGGCCTCAGTGGAAGAGGATACTCTTAGCCCAGATGGAACTTGATGAACCAGAGTGGGTTGGTTGATGGGGGTGGGTGGGCTCCCCTCACCTGAGGAGAAGGAAAGGAGGCAGAGGGGGAAGATGCTGTGATCAGGATGTAACTTGAATAAATAAATAAATTAATAAAAACAATAAAGGTGTGTGCTAGGGCTGAGCCACACCACAAGTACTTGTTTACAGTAAACAGAAAGCTCTGGGATCAAGGCTGAGTCCTCCCACAATTAGAAATAGCATTAAAGTATAAAAATGTGTTTCCCCTTTGGCCCAGCAATTCTACTAATTAAATACTTCCTAATATATCAAAATATGCAAAAAATATTTTCGAGACAGGGTTTCTCTGTATATCCTTGGCTGTCCTGGACTCGCTTTGTAGACAAGGCTGGCCTTGAACTCACAGAGATCCGCCTGCCTCTGCCTCCCAAGTGCTGGGATTAAAGGCGTGCGCCACCACCGCCCGGCTTTTAATGCTATTTCTTAAGAAATGGCTGAAGGGGCTGGAGAGATGGCTCAGCAGTTGAGAATTCTGGCCACTCTTTCAGAGGAGCAGGTGTCAATATCTTATATTTTCTTTTTTTAAAATAAGAATAATCAAAATTAGTGGACCAGTAAGAAGTAACTTTGGCTAACTTTACATGTCTATTTTGAAGGAATTCAAATTATTTGATCACATTAACTTGCACAACCTTTTGAGGTAGGTGATGAGAATATCATAATTGGAGAGACTATAGCTAATGCTTCCTAAAAAAATACTCTTCAGCTATGGTTCAGAGGGGCCCCATATAGAATCTTTATCTTTTTGAAGAAAGTATTGCCTGGTATAAACTTGTGACCTTAACATAATTTCTACAAGAAAATTATTCTCAGAGAAAAATGAAAAATTTCAGATGCCACAAATATAGTTTCTCCTTAATGTGTTTTAGCAAAAGAAAGAGATGGACTTAAAAGTCAAAATTCCCTAACTTGCAAGTGTTCCAAAGGCTCCATGCAAAGGACAGATGAACAAGGGCTGGTATGCCTCTGTGGATACTTCATAAATTTGAGGCCAGCCTGGGCTATATAGTGAGTTCCAGGCAAACCTGGGCTATAGAATAAAATCTTGACTCACAAAAAAAACAAAACAAAACAAAAAAAACCCAGAAAAACCAAACCAAAATAAACAAAAACCCAAACAAAAATCAAATAAATGGAATAACAATTACATGGTGAACACAGTGCTGCTGATACCATGCAAGGCTAGCTTCACCAGCTGGATCTTGTCCCCATCACAGAAACAGTGAATTTTGTAGAGGAGAGTTCATTCATATGGCAGTTAAGGGGTGGGGCAGGAGAGTAATTCTTGAGGTTCACTTTCTAGATGTCTAGATGGGTTAATGGGAGGAAAAAGCAGTGTGCTTTGAGCCTGTGGATGAAGACCAGAGACCTTTGCGGTGTGCACACACAAGGGGACTCCTCGTAGCTCATCATGGGACACATGTTCAAAGATGGTGTATTAGCATCATCAGAGAATGGAGTTTGGAGCTCTCTGTTGTTGTCCACTGGATACTTCAACAGACCTAAATGAAGAGTGGGTGGTGTCAGCAAAAATAGCCTTCAAGACCCTGAAAAGTAGCTTAGCCATTACCCACACATTGCAGGTGTTTCCCACAGCTACACAGCTAGTGTGATACCAGAAATATATAGTGCACAGTCACATGACTCCAAAATAAATTAATCTTTAAATTTTTAAATTTTGTTTATTTTACTTCCCCCTTATTTTGTGTGTGTCCCCCCAGTATTTGCCTTTCACTTTATTGTGGCCATCTCTCTCATTTCTGATGCTGTCCTGTGTACTACAGGGTAGCTGGCCTATCCTCCTGTCTCTACCTCACATCTCTGGAGAGTGCTGGGATTATAGATGAACTGCACCAATCTGAGTTTTTAATGTGGGTTCCAGCTTCTTATGTGTGTTCTGGGGGTCAAATTTGGGTCATGAGTCTTTCACACCCTTTACCCCTGGGTCTTCTCCCTGGGCTCCACATTAGTGACTCTTTTTTTTGTTTGTTTGTTTGTTTGGTTTTTCGAGACAGGGTTTCTCTGTTTAGCCCTGGCTGTCCTGGACTCACTTTGTAGACCAGGCTGGCCTCAAACTCACAAAGATCCACCTGCCTCTGCCTCCCAAGTGCTGAGATTAAAGGCGTGCGCCACCACTGCCTGGCTTAGTGACTCTTAAAGTTAGCTAAAAGAAAGTAAATCAAAAGTTTTCACAGAGAGTTAATACGGAGATTTTGTTCAGGTTTCTCCCCGGTTTTACTATGTGTTCTAGAATGAGTAACAGGAATCAGCTATTACAGCACACTCGCAGATTATTGGAGCAGAAAGCCGACATTTGGGAAGGGGTAAGTAATGCTGTGTGGTCTGAGTCCAGAAAGGACATGGATATGTGTTTGCTACCTTTATGTGGGACTGGAGAACAGGATGGGAAGTCTGCATCATTTTAGAGAAATGTAGCAGAAAGCCTGCCCTTTCTGCATTCCTTCCATTAGCCCCCCCCCCCAACCTGGGGTTGATTCTAGTGACAGAAATGCATGGAATCTACTCTGAAAACTATGAGATGGTTCAGAGAAAAAGTGGCAATGTATGATATAGGGGCTCTCCTGAGTCTGTGGCTTAGAAGGATCTACAGTGCACGCACTACTCCTACCCACACGGATCTGTGCAGTCCAATTCTCTCATGTGTGGGGTTTGTAAACTGATGAGTTGATTATAAAAACTAAGACAGAAATGCAACAAAGTTAGAAGGCATGCTATTAGACACCAAGACTGGCTTAAATTCTGTGTATGTATTATTTACCATTCTAAAATGACATCTTTCATTTATGTGAGAAGATGTATATGTGTGAGGGAGCACACATGGTGTTGTGTGTGTGTGTGTGTGTGTGTGTGTGTGTGTGTGTGTGTGTGTGT
>CAJQZJ010031946.1:1125609-1133109 GCA_907164525.1 Lophiomys imhausi
TGTGTGTGTGTGTGTGTGTGTGTGTGTGTGTGTGTGTGTGTGTGTGTGTAGGTGAGAGGTGGACTTGCAGAAATCAGTTCTCTTCTTTTACCATGTGGCCTCCAGGGATGAACTTAAGTCAGCAGGCTTCGCAGCAAGCATCCGCTGAGCCATCTTGCCAGTCCCTGTTTTTGTTCTTTAACAGAGGCAGTAATACCTTAATGGACTTTTCTACTCTATAATTTTGCCATGAGATATATCACATATGTAATACTATGCTACATGTTTGTATTTCAGAGGAAATAATGAAATGATGAGTAATAAGTACATTATTAAAAGCCAGTAATCCTAGTCATAATAACATTTTGTTCACTGATAAAGAGAAGTTTATGCTTAGGAAATGGTACCCTGACAGATTTTCAAAATATACAGTGGGAAAGTTTCATCTTTGTGAGATTTGCCAGTATTCATTAATGAGAAAAGACATGCTTGCCAATGAGAACAGAAGCTCAGAAATGCCAAAGGAAAATTTACAAGAAAGGAGAATTCCAGTTGAGTACTTCTTACCAAAGTGCATTGAGGAAACTTCTAGGGCCGTGGGCCAAAGCTCACATACAAGGGCAATTCATCTTTCTATCTTGAGTTCATATGAAAGTATGACCATATGGTAGCCTGTCTACACGGGGGAACTAATGCCTGTTGCCATTTTCCATGGAGGCCATAAATCTCGTTGGATGAAACCTGGTGAGTGCCAACTTATCACCATGGAGACCCATCCCTCAGAAAGAGTTGGGGAAGAGGGTGGAGCACTGGAGGAGCACTGTCTGTAGAGACGCTGCAGGCAGGAATCCTGCCCACTCTCTGAGAGAAGCTAAAGAAGACAGTCTTATGTAAAAAGCAACAAAGGCGCCATGGAGAAAGGCATTGTGGGAATGGAAATGTTGATCTGCAGCTGGCCTCCCCCCCAACCTAATGTTTTTCTTTTGAATCAGAGTCTCACTGTGTGGCCCTGAGTGACCTGGAACTCACTATATGGACGAGGTTTGCCTTGAACCAATAGAGATCCACCTGCCCTGATTCCTTAGTTCTGGGATTAAAGGTGTGCACCACCACCTTTTGTATAAACCTAATTTTAAATCTTAGGTAAATATCTTACCTTTACAAAGTTAACCCAAAATATAATTAGAATAATATTAATCATCAGTGAGGGAGGGATTGGTAGCTTTGTTTATTTCTCAAGGCCTCTGTAATGCTAACATCAGCAACACCAATCTTCCTTTCTGTTCTCATCGGCAGTTTTTATTTTTAATTCTTTGCCCCAGGATAATTAACTGCTAGTTTGCTGGTGAGTGGTTGAAGGCATTGCTGCTTGATGAAAGTTTGGGGAAGGTCTCAGGTATGTTAGGGATCTCCACTTGTCACTTCAGTTTTTATGGAAGGTGGATACGGCTGTGGGAATGAACAACAATCGCTGTGCAGCTGTGCTCTTGTTGTTGGAAAAAGTCCGTTTGGAGAATTTCACTTGAATCCTTTGACAGGCAAAAGAAAACCACAAGAAAAGTTTTGATAAGACAAAAATATATATGGAACAACGTTATTTTTAATACCAAAAACAGGTGACCTTTTGCTTATGTTTAAAATTTACCGGATTCGCTACTCCTGTTGGTGACACTCAAGTGCCTTGCATTGCAGGTTGTATGAACATTTGCTAAACCGTTCAGACAATGTCTTCATGCCCCAGATGTTTAGTCAATGCATGGGCCTGTATATGTGTGCACATCTCTCTGTCTTTGTGTGTGTGTTGTGAGTGTGTGTTCTTACCATTGCTTAGCTTATGACATCACAAGGAAGGCAGTAAGACACTGGGCAGCTACAAAGGAAAGGTGCACATTATAATGGCAAAGGCATCTGGTTCATCCTAGACAGTTTTACTGGTAGCTGAGAACATGGCAAATTCTTTTCAACTGATTAGATGCCAAAGGTAGTATTGCAGACTCAAAAGCTTTGAAAACCCTTTTAATTTATAAAGTTGTAGAAAGAGGTACTTTGTCAAATTGGGTATCTTTTCTTCTCTGTCAGGGTTACTAACTCAAGGTAGAGCAGGTACCCACTTCTATCAAAACCTAAAGAACACCATCCAAGTCCAAACATGAGGAAAATACAGCTGGGGAGGTTTCTCAGTGTGGTCAAGTGTGATGGCTCTCTTTTAGGGTTACATCCATATTTGCCTTATCCTTGTCATTACCCAAGTTTTGAGAAAGATGCAAACTGGTTCCTATTGACAAGGTTGTGCTATAGATAGTTGTATGTTCTGTATGTATATTTCGTGAATCTTATTTCTTACAAACTTTATTTCTTTAATATTTAGACATGTTTGGAATGAGAAGTTTGATTACCAAATCTCAGTCCCATTATGTGAATTCCAGGAAGTTTCCATCAGTTACTGTCCTCCACTCATCTCTGTCATTGTGGCAGAACACTCTAGCAAGGGCAGCACAGGGTGGATGTTAGCTTGCAATTCCAGGTGAGACTCCACCACAGCAGGATGCATAGGAATAAAAACACCTGTTCTCATGTTTCCCTCTCAGCTTTCTTTCTTTTTCTTACTAATTCAGGGCCCAAGACTAGGGAATGATGCTTACCCACTTTCTCTTTGGGTTTTCTCATATCAATTAACGTAATTAAAGCAGCCTCCCTGGATGTGGTGGCGCATGCCTTTAATCCCAGCACTCGGGAGGCAGAGGCAGGTGGATCTCTGTGAGTTCAAGGCCAGCCTGGTCTACAAAGTGAGTCCAGGACAGTTAACGATACACAGAGAAACCTTGTCTTGAAAACTCTAAAAGAAAAAAAAAAAGGCAGCCTCCCCACCGAGGTGCCCACAGGCTGTCCTAGACTCTCGTCCTAGGCAATTCTTGACTGTACAGAATTGACCATTAACACTGACTGTCATAGTGACTCCCACCTTTATTGTCTGAGAAATAGACATTGTTCATGACTGCTGTCAGAAATGGATGAGATATAAACTGTGAAATTGTCCACTACAGTGCTGGAAGCATGGCTATTTCCCCAGTGAGCAATATATTTTTGAATGCCACAAAAGGTTTATTATAGATAAAGCCTAGTCCATAATAGGCTCACAATAAATATTAATTTGTTTCTACATATTGTTACTGTAGCATAGTTGTTAGATAAGATATTTTTGACTTTTTTTGGTTATTTCAGAGTAAATTATTTTAATGTTGGACAGGAAAGAAATCAACTCCCACCCCAAGAAAAGGCACTGTAAACACTAAAAAGATATAAATTGTTTACATAACCCATTTTTGTTTTTATAGATACTGGTTTTTATAAGAGTTTTCATGTGTTTTTAGAAACTGTTGGATAAATCAGTGTGCATGATGAAGGGGATGTTAACATATGCAGCCTGGTCGTGGGCTTTCTCTGGACTGTGGATATATGGGCTCCTTTGTCTTGGGACAATTGCATTTATACTGCTTCAAGAAGCTATCCTAATTCTAGATGAATATTGATGCAGGCTTGGATGACACTAGGTCACTGAATTGATAATTCTAAGGTAAAGGGTATTAAATATGCATGGAAGTTCTTCCTTTATTAAAATTCTGTACTTTATAAGGAACCAGTGACTCTGAAAATGCTGCTAGTTGTACTGATCTTCAGCAAGCTGTGCTCTATTCTGGCTGTTAATTACTTGTTCAACAAATACTTGTTGCTTGACTATAGGGTTTGGGGATATTGGAGATATAAGGTTACCTCATTTCTCCAAACCATTTAGGAGGAAATTCTATATCCAGATAGCTTCTCCTTTCCCCTACAGCTTCCCTTTTCTTATTCTCCTCTGTTCTTCCCTTACTTCCACTCTCCCCCATCTCTTCCTGTCTTTCCCCTCCTCTCCTTATCTTCCTCTTCCTCCTTCTTTTCCTCCTTCTTCTGAGGTGTCTGCTCATATGTACATGTGCGGATATATAGGTTTGGAGGCCAGAAGTCAAAATCAGATGTCATCTGGCCTGTAGCTCAACAATTAGGCTAGGGTGGCTGTCAAGAGAGCTGCAGGGACTCACTCACCCGTCTTTGGAACTCCAGCATTGGGGTTACAAGCACATGCTCCTTATGCCCTATGCCTGGCTTTTCAAATATGGAGATTAAATGCAAGTCCTCATGCTTGCACAGCAAGTACTTTACTCACTGATCCATCTTCCCAGTCCCTCTAGATTCTTCTCAAAGATGAAAGATGTTTGTGGAGCCTCGCCCAGTATGTCTCTGCAAACTTCGCACTTGATGGTCCTCACCTCAGAGGCTGCATTCTGTATAATCCTTCACTCACTTTCCATTTCCACTTTACTGACATGTATTTATTTTTCTCTTATTAGTTTGGAATGTTGAATCAATGTCCTGGGAGTGGACAAATCATGCTTACTTGTAGTTTGGTTTTTACCTGTGATTTGCAAATCAGTTATTACGTTTCTCTACTTCATTAATCTTTTGATCTGGAGTTACCTGCATACATTTTTTTTGTTTGTATTTTGAGACAAAGTCTCTCTTTGTAATCCTAGATGAGCTGGAACTCACTACATAAATAAGACTGGCCTTGAACTCACAGAGATCTGCCTACCTTTGCCTTCTGAGTGCTGGGATCAAAGGCGTTCACTAACACATTTGGTTTGCATAGATGTTTTCGTTAGACAAGGTAACCACTTCCAAGCCATATAGAGGGGCCTTCTCTGTGACTGTGAATTCTGCTTTCAAGAATCAAAGAGTGTTTGGGATAGCCACAATGTCCTTGAACAATTGACATCAGTCTACTGTGGTAGCCCAGTCTTGCGGTTCTCTGACTTTACTGGAAGTAATAAAGCTGTAGCCAGAGCCCAAGACCATCTTCCTAATTCATAGCAACCCTAAGCACAAATTAGTCAGAAGTTAAGCAAATCCCAGTTGGCAAGGGCATGACAAACATTCCAGAGTCCTGAATATATTTAAATGCCATAAGCGGTGAAGGTAGTAGTTCATTTAACATGAGGAAATGATTTAAATAATAAAACCACAGATTTCAAGTTCATTCTAATTTTCTTTTCCCACCTTCAATTTCTAGCCAGGAAATAATGTCATGGAAAAATAACCTTGAGGTTCAATTCTCACTGTTGAAGAAATACATTCAAGTTGTCTTAAGCTAATTCCTGCAAATGACTGTCTCACTGATCCTTAAAAACTTCAGAGGGAGATTCCCTAAGCTCTTTTGCTAAACTCCAGTGATGTTTGAATGACCTTGCAGTTGAGTGTGGTTCCTAAATATCCCTTTGCTTATGGCAGAATGTCTTCAATGAATTTGCTTTTGTGAACACTAGAGATGGAGAAAAGCTGCCATGATGTGCCACTTTGGGGCATTCTTAGTTATTTTTCTAAATGTGCTTTTTTTCTTATTCTTTCTAACAGATTGTGGGAAAGAGCTGACATCCATTCATTTAGGATTCTTGTTGAATAAATTGTGCTTATAGTATACAATGGTAATGTGGTGGTAGCATTTCCAGTGAGGTGTTGTTCTAGAAGTGTCTGAAGCCTTTTCTATCTTGAAATGTTATGTATTTTTAAAAAATGATTATGAAAGGTGGTGTTTACTCAGAAAAGCCCACAAGACTGAACTGTATTCCTGTTTCTTGGACTATAAATAGTATGGATAAGATTTGGATAAGCACATGAAATTTCCACTGACTTCATTAGAACAATGTTTTCCACTGGCTATTCCTGAGGGGCAGAGGCAGATCTGATATGGAGATGGCCAAGTGTAAGCAACGAATACTTACCAACCCTTAGAGCCAGGGTGGAGGAATGGCAGGAATGTATACATCTACCTGGTAAGGTCCTTGGATGAACCCAGTCATTCTAAGGTTATATATAATCTGCTTGGTGTATTCTCAAATTTTGTTTTTTCTTGTCTAAACTTGTGTTCTGAAGAGTGTTGAGCTTGACTTATCAACTTGATTGAGAGGCACCTAGGCAGCAAACATGTGGGCGTGGGCTGCTTCATTGCACAGGTGAGGGCCCTGCATATCCACACCCATCATCACACTCTGTACTGGCTCTGAGCTCAGCCTGATGAGGAGCATTACACTCCTGCTGCCATGCCTTCCCCACCTCAATGGAACACATACATCCCTTCAAGCTGAAAGTCCAATGAAAAGGTTCCCTTCTTAAGCTGCTTTGGGAGGAATTTGGACAGAGCAACTAGAAAGTGAGAAAAAGTATGTAATGTAATTTCCTCCTGGTATAGTTTTGGGGCCTCAGACATGTAATGTATACAGAGACAATAGGTGAAGGATGAAGAGAGGTGACTTTATTTTCAGAACAAAAGTAAAGATGAGGGAAGGAACCAATGGTGATATGTCTTAGAGATCAAAAAATTAAGAATTAGGTAGAATGTAAGGATTTGACAATGAAGGGGCTAGAAAAATGGCTAGATTGTGGCAGTTGCTGGCAAACATGAAGGCCTGAGATTCGATCCAGGATCGATATTAAAAGCTGGACATGGCCATGTGTGTCTGTGGGGCAAGGAAATGGGAGTGCCGCTGGGTCTTGCTAGATGCCAACTTAGCTTGTGATTCAGGGGAAAACCATGGCTCAAGGGAATGTGGCGAAGAGTCACAGAATCACAGAGCAGGACACCCGATGTCTTCCTCTGGCCTGTTCAAGCACGTACATGGGAGTATGGAATCCAACATAGGCACACATATATATTACATTCACACACATGCACATGCACATGGACATGCATATACATGTATGCACATGCACACACACACACACAGAGAGAGAGAGAGACTGATCAACACCAGAGTGAACCATGAATGTGTGGTGTCATATAAACCATAAGGAAAGAGAATTCTAAGAAAGAGAAAATGCTCTAAACTAGAGATGCCTGAGTGGTCAAACACACATAAATTGAAGTGTCCATAATATTCATCAAATGGGAAATATTTGGGAATAAAAAAAATAAGAGCTATTTCAGTGCAGAGTTGATGGATACAGGCCTGGGTGTAGTGGGAACGAGTCTCCAAAGAGAAAATATGACAAGAAGTTTGAACCTGGGTATAGAGAAAGGCAGGCAAGGAGAGACCCAGGAAGTTCACACTCATTTAGATTCTCCAATTTTTAAAATAAATAAGATAGGATTTCAAGTTCAAATCAGCAAGAGAGATGTTATCCTTCTTCTTTGTTCTCCGTCTTACCTCTGGTCAGTTGATGTCTTCCATAACAGAAGATGTTAGAAACTAGGAACATAGGTTTTCAGCTATTTGGAAGTAGTTGCAAGAGCCAAGGAGAGCATCAGCTACAGCATGGAGTGTTGACAGACTGTGAATAGAGTGCAGGAGATAAGGAAGGATCCTAAACACTGCATGTGCACGAATAGACTTCTACAATATAGAACTCTTGGAGCAGATAATTACTGGTGACAGAGTAGAAAACTAACCTGGGAGGTGCATTTCCTAATCTGACGTTTTCGTGATCACT
>CAJQZJ010031946.1:1138109-1188886 GCA_907164525.1 Lophiomys imhausi
TTATATAGCTTAGGTGCAAAGGACCTGAACCCAAACCATATATAATTTAGGTGATACAGAGCAAGGCACACAGAAGCCATCATGTATGTGATGAATTTTCACAAACCTCTTTTCCTATCACTCAATGCAGACTTTAAGTCCTTCACTGTGTCATGAAGTTTTAAGTTCTAAAATTGTACTCACATTTCCACAGTCTTACGGTAGAACCTTTTCCTCAGTACTGTGTTTTACCAGTTGATTAAGGAAATCTTGCAAGGTCATGGGCATTGCCTTGTGCTTCATGCTGTGTTTACTTTACCCATATGGGTCCTGTCTTCTAATTTCAATGAAAGATGCTGGCAGAAGACACAGAGTGGGTGAGGCACCAACATATAACACAAGCTAAGGCTTAAGCCTTTCCTTGCCCATTCATGCTTCTCTCATGTACTGATTGGCCACATTAAAAACTTATCAAGACATTCTTAGAAGGGCTGGAGATATGGCTCAATGATTAAGAGCTCTGACTGCTCTTCCAGAGGATCCAGGTTTGATTCCAAGCACTCACACAACAGCTCACAATGGTATGTAACTCCAGTTCCAGGGGATCAGATACCCTCTTCTGGCTCCTATGGCCACTGCATGCATGTGGTACACAGCCATAGGTGCAGATAAAGCACCCATATGCATAAAGTAAAAAAATAAATAAAAAAAAGACAATATAGAAAGAGGTTATATGTTATAAACTTAAAATAATTTCTTTTGTGTTTTTTACAATGGTTTACATTAAAAATATTATTATTATTATTGTTTATTTATTAGTTCACAATACATCTCCATCACAGTGTCCTCTTTCCACCCTTCCTGGTTCCACCCTACCACCCTCTCCTCCCTCTCCCACCCATCCCACTCCTCTGATGTGGAGTGTCCCTACTTATCAGCCCCTCTCATTTCAACAGTCATATGAAAGCTAGGAGCTTCCTTTTACACTGGGGTCCTACATGGTAGCACCCCTAGGGCAAATTGTCCCATTAATAGGTAACAAAGTCTATGTTCTTGATCCTTTTGGTGTGTTGGTTGTAGGATAGTTATCCTGTACTATATGGCTAAAATCCAATTATAAGTGAGTAGATGCCATGTGCATCTTTCTGAGTCTGAGTTAGCTCACTCAGGATGAGCTTTTCTAGTTCCATCCATTTGGCTGTGAATTGCATGATTTCCTTGTTTCTGATAGCTTAGTAGTATTCCATTGTGTAAATGTATCACAATTTTTTTAATCCATTTGTCGGATGAGGGACATCTGGGTTGTTTCCAGTTTCTAGCTCTTACAAATAAGGCTGCTATGAACATAGATGAGGATATGTCCTTGTGGTTTGGTGAGGAATCGTTTGGGTGAATACCCAGAGTGGTATGGCTGGGTCTTGAAGTAGGGCTATTCCAAGTTTTCTAAGATATCACCAGACTGATTTCCATAGTGGTTGCACAAGCTTGCACTCCCACCAGCAATGGAGGAGGGTTCCCCTTTCTCCACATCCTCACCAGCATGTGCTGTCATTTGAGTTTTTGATCTTCGTCATTTTAACAGGTATGAGATGGAATCTTAGAGTCTTGAGTTGCATTTCTCTGATGATTAAGGATGTTGAGCATTTCTTCAAATGTCTCACTGCCATTAGAGATTCCTCCTTTGTGAATTCTCAGCTTAGCTCTGTTTCCTATTTTTTGATTGAATTATTTTGTTTCTTTGTGTTTAATTTCTTGAGTTCTTTATCAATTATGGATTTTAGCCCTCCATTGGAAGCGGGGTTAGTAAAGATCTTTTTCTAATCTTTAGGTTACTGTTTTGTTCTAATGACAGTGTCCTTTGCCTTACAGAAGCTTGTCCGTTTCATGAGGTCCTATGTATTAATTGTTGGTATTAGAGCCTGAGCTATTGGTGTTCTGTTCAGGAAGATGTCTTCCGTGCCAATGAGTTCGAGGCTTTCCCCCACTTTCTCTTCTATTAGATTTAGTGTGTCTGGCTTTATGTTAAGGTCTTTGATCCATTTGAACTTAAGTTTTGTGCAAGGTGATAAGTATGGGTCTAATTTTCATTCTTTTACATGTTGACATCCAGTTAGACCAGCACCATTTGTTGAAGATGCTGTCCTTTTTCCATTGTACGGTTTTAGCTTCTTTGTCAAAAATTAAGTGACCATCGGTGTGTGTGTTCATTTCTGGGTCTTCAGTTTGATCCCATTGATCCACTGATCAGTTTATATACCAGTGTCATGCTGTTTTTATTACTATTGCTCTGTAGTATAGCTTGAAATCTGGGATGGTGATACCTCCAGATTTTCTTTTTTATTGTACAGGATTGATTTAGTGATTCTGGGTTTTTTGTTATTCCATATGAGGTTGAGAATTGTTTTTTTTAGGTCTATAAAGAATTGTGTTAGTATTTTGATAGGAATTGCATTGAATCTGTATATTGCTTTTGGCAGAATGGCCATTTTTATTATGTTGATCCTGCCTATCCTTGAGTGTGGGAGATTTTTTTTTCCATCTTCTGATGTCCTCTTCAATTTCTTTCTTCAAGGACTTGAAGTTCTTGTCATACAGGTCTTTCATTTTCTTGGTTAGAGTTACCCCCAGGTATTTTATAGTGTTTATGGCTATTATGAAGGGCGTTGTTTCCCTAATTTCTTTCTCAGCCCATTTACTTTTTGTATAAAGAAGGGCTTCCAATTTTTTTGAATTAATTTTGTATCCAACCACCTTGCTGAAGGTGTTTATCAGTTGTAGGAGTTCTCTGGTGGATTTTTGGGGTCACTTATGTATACTATCATATCATCTGCAAATAGGGATAGTTTGACTTCTTCATTTCCAATTTGTATCCCCTTGATCTCCTTTAGTTATCTTAATCCTCTAGCAAGAACTTCAAATACTATGTTGAAGAGATATGGAGAAAGTGGGCATCCTTTAAGTTTCTCCCCATTTAATTTGATGTTGGCCACTGGCCTGCTGTATATTGCCTTTATTATTTCTAGGTACGATCCTTGTATGCCCGTTCTCTCCAGAACTTTTAGCATGAAGGCGTGTTGGATTTTGTCAAATGCTTTTTCTGCATCTAGCGAGATTATCATGTGTTTTTTTTTCTTTCATCTTGTTTATATGGTGAATGATGATAGACTTTCGTATGTTGAACCATCCCTGCATTCTTGGGATGAAGCCTACTTGATCATGGTGTATGATACTTTTGATGTGTTTTTGGATTCGGTTTTCCAGTATTTTAGTAAGTATTTTTGTGTATATGTTCATGAGGGAAATTGGTCTGAAGTTCTCTTTGTTTGTTGGATCTTTGTGTGGTTTAGGAATCAGGGTGACTGTGGCCTCATAGAATGAGATTGGCAGTGTTCCTTCTGATTCTATTTTGTGGAAGAGTTTGAAAAGTATTGGTATTAGCTCTTCTGTAGGGAGTTAGATAAATTAAATTAGATTTAGAAAATATGTAGGCGTTTCTGATACAGTCTCTTTTTCTGTTTTTTAAAATAATGTATTTTTTTTATCTCAATCACAATCCCCTCCCTACTCGCCCCTCCAGTACCATCCCTCCACCCTCTTCCCCCTCAACAACCCCCATCCTCTACCCTTTTTTGTTTTTTAGTTTAAGTCATATCTTTTTCCCCCAATAGCTCCCCGTTTCAGTCCAACAAATGGTTCTTTCTCTTATAACAATAAGTACAATACAAAACAACAGAAATAAATAGGCCACAATTATGAGAGTTATATGGCTTATCATACATTCCCATTGTCCAGTCCATATGTATTTGGCACCTGACTTTAACATTCTACTATCTAACCATCTCCATGAGTTTAAGATTCTATATCTAACTCAGCTTTCACACTGACTTGCATCACAATTTTAAAAACATCTTCTTAGATCCAGAACACCCTATGGATTCCTAAACAACTCAAATTTTAACTATGAGACTCTAGCTATCTATTCTTCAACCACCTCAGAGACTTGAGAGGGATAAATATATCTGATTTTATAGGAAGTGCAGGGCCCGCAGCTTCCAAAACTAAGAAATGACATACTAGTGGCTGCCTGGACAGTTCCCATTTTCTCTCCATACATTACAGCATTAATCTTCAGCTGTTTGGCCCCGTTTCTCTGACAGACATTGATTGTAGAGCAGGAATGATGAAGGACTTGCCTACCCTGTCTTGACAGAGCTAGGCTGTCGACTTACTTGCTTCCAAATTTTGTCCTTTTTGGACAACATTCTGTCTACAGTTGAAGCAAGGGGTTTTTCATGCCAAGAGATAGGCTTGCCACTAATTCAACCATCTCACACTGGAGATTCTTCAATGCTCATCTTCTACTTGGAGTAGAATAGGGGGTGCTGTCAGGAGCTGACATGTCTCGATACCAAAAAATCTTAAGTTAAGAAAACATCTTTGAATGCCATATTCTGCAGATCTCTTGAGGTTTTTGAAGATGCCCTATCTATTTCTTATATTTAGGTAAGCAAATGTTGTTTGTCTCTTAGCAACTTGATTTCTGATTAGCTTAGAAATAACTGTGATAAACTGTCATAGTACCTAACAAAATGACAAGCTTGCGTGACTATTAGTTTGCATTTCTTAATTATCCTAAACAGTTTATGATAGTTTGAACAAAAGGCCGAAACTTCACATTGCATTTTAAAGCATTACTAGGTACAATACCTTTAAAAAGCGTTATCCTTAATTTTGTATCAACATCCAAAGATCAATACCAATGTGGCCAAATATAATCTTAATTTTGTATCAATATACAAAGATCAATACCTATGTAGCCCAATACAATCTTAATTTTGCATCAATATACAAGGGTCAATACCATTGTGGCCAAATATAATCTTAATTTTGTATCAATATACAAAGATCAATACTGATTTAGTCCAATACAATCTTAATTTTGCATTAGTATACAATGATCAATACCAATTTAGCCAAATATAATATTAATTTTGTATCAATATACAAAGGTATAAGGGCATATTCAATAATCTGTCCTTTTTCCTTGATCTTTCCTATACTATATCTATGTCCCATTTTTTCTCAAGTCTGTTCACTCCTACATAGGAGAGAAAGAAGGATACAGAAAAGAAAGAGAGAGAGGTCCCTGGGTCTAACCTCCAAAACCCATTTAACAAGTGCATTTAACAGCTTGTATTCTCTTCCCCTAAATATCAAAATTTTCTATTATCCATCAAATGACCAAAGGTGGGGGGGAACACCCTCCCCACCTTCTGGGGATGGGACGTAGCTCTCTTAAAATGACTTCCTGCTGATTTGGAAGTAGTAAACCTGTTTGGGGCCCAAGTAAGAATGGGAAAATGGTTAAAAATGTTAATAGAATCATTTGATGTTCAGTACTTTTGTGCTCAGCTATTTAGATGTCCTAAGAAGTTCGTAGACAGAAGTTGATCTTCAGGGCTTTACTGGAGTTCTGGCTGGAGCAGTCTGTGGAGCTGAACAATCTTAGTGATTTTGAGTTGTTGTGGTTGTAGACTTTTGAGGAAACAGCTATTGATGACGTCTGCAAGGCTGGATATTCTGGGCCACTCGTCTTCTTTGGTGTCTGATCTGTTTTCTGCTGAGGTTTCCGTTGTCCAGTCTTCCCTGGATTCCTTGAATGGATGCTTTAAATCTCCTGGAAAGATAAGAACAGAGCCCTGCCCTAATCCTAACTCTGGCACAATTACCTTTTTTTTTGGTTGGGGGAGGGGGGGTCAGGTAATATTTTTCCTGGAGCAAATTTGGTTTTTTGACAATATATAAACTATTATCTTTCAATCCAGATTAAAGAAGAAATTATTTTGATATTTTGGAACTAAACAAACCTTTAGTGTATATATTTTGAGATCTCAAAGGACAATTTGTTTGAATTTCCGCATGCTTTTTGTAAGTAGCTTTTAAACTTAAATCCTTCCAAATCCTATGTGCCTGTCTCTGCATTCTAAGTATTGGGATCAAAGACATGTGGTTCCCAACTGATGGGATTAAAGATGTGCTCCACCACCCCTGGATCAAAGTTTTTCTCTATTTAGAGCTTGTTTTGTATCAGTCTGAACTTGAGCTCTGAGATCTGCCTGTTTCTGTCTCTAGAGTGTTGGGATTAAGGGTGTATTCTTCTTGAATGATGGGATTAAGGGTGTGCACCATCACCACCCTGTTCCTTGTAACTCTAGAATTTATAAGACAACTAACTCTATAGTGATCCTCCTGTCAATGCTGGAGTTAAAGGCATGGGCTAACACCATGCATTTCATGTATTTTACCTCAGCTCTAAGTTTTTTCACCTCTTGGAGGTTTATAAAACCAGGTTGAACAGCTGTAACCTTTAATTTATTTACAGTATTTTAAGCCTGTTACCAGATTTTTAATGCCAAACCATGGAAATATCCTATACCTCTACAAAAAAAAAAAAAAAGAACTTTTAACCTGCTATCAAGTTTGTGTAATCTATGTGGCCACCTGCCATCTAACATTCTAATCTGAAATTAAGGCCATTTTCCTTTCATGCTAGTAAGGCAACTATACCTTTGGTAAATTATAGTTTGAAAATTTTATATTGTATTTTTTATTTTTATTATATTTTTAAGCTTATTAACTCTTTTCTTAAAAAAGTATTATTTACTTCTAGAACATAGTTTCTTCCCTCCTCCCCTCCTGGCCTCTCCCTTCCTCTCTCCTTCCCTCCCTCCCTCCCTCTCTCACTCCCTCCCTTCCTCCTTGTTCCTCTACTTGGTACTCGCCTTCTCCTCTGATGAGATGGGCCCTCACATATCATACAACCTCAGATCTTGCGTCATGTGAGGGCCAAGAGTTTCCACTTGTACTAGAGCTTGATAAGGCACACCATCTAGTTTGTGGTGTTCCACTAACCTGCAGCAGATTCCATGACTCACTGGTGGGTAAAATTTTTCCTAGAATAGATATGCTAGGTTCCTATCTATTTGGGTGTGTGGGTGGTAGGATAGTTATCCTGTGATGTATGGTTAATATCCATTTATAAGGGAATACATACCTTATCTTTCTGGGACTTTGTCAGCTCACTTAGGATGAGCTTTTCTAGCTCCATCCATTTGGTTTCGAATTGCATGATTTCCTCATTTCTGATAGCTGTGTAGTATTCCATTGTGTAAATGTACCACAGTTTTGTTTTTTTTTTTTTAATCCATTCTTCAGTTGAAGGACATCTGGGTTGTTTCCAGTTTCTGGCTATTACAAATAAAGCTGTTATGAACATTGTTGAGGCAATGTCCTTGTGGTTTGTTTTGAATCTTTTGGATATATGCCCAAGAGGGGTATGTCTGGGTCTTGAGATAGATTTATTCCCAATTTTCTAAGATATCTCCAGATTGATTTCCAAAGTGGTTGCACAAGTTTGCAGTCCCATTAGCAATGGGGGAGTGTTCCCCTTTCTCCACATCCTTGCCAGCATGTGCTATCATTTGAGTTTTTGATCTTAGCCATTCTGACAGGTGTGAGATAGAATCTCAGAGTTGTTTTAAGTTGCATTTCCCTGATAACCAAAGATGTTGAACATTTCCTCAAATGCCTCTTGGCCTTTAGAGATTCCTCTTTTGTGAATTCTCAGTTTAGCTCTGTACCCCATTTATTAATGGGGTTATTTGATTTTTTGGTGTTTACTTTCTTCAATTCTTTATATATTTTGGATATTAGCCCTCTGTCAGGTGTTGGGTTGGTGAAGATCCTTTCCCAGTCTGTAGGCTGCCGTTTTGTTCTAAGGACAGTGTCCTTTGCCTTACAGAAGCTTTTCAATTTTATAAGGTCCCATTTATTGATTGTTTGTTTTAGTGCCTGAGCTATTGGTGTTCTATTCAGGAAGTTGCTACCAGTGCCAGTGAGTTCAAGGCTTTCCCCCACTTTCTCTTCTATTAATGTTAGTGTGTCTGGATTTATGTTGAGGTCCTTGATCCACTTAGACTTAAGTTTTGTACAGGGTGATAAGTATGGATCTATTTGCATTCTTCTACATGTTGACATCCAGTTAGACCAGCACCATTTATTGAAGATGCTTTCCTTTTTCCATTGTATGTTTTTGGCTTCTTTATCAAAAATTAAGTGACCATAGGTGTGTGGGTTTATTTCTGGGTCTTCAATTCGATTCCATTGGTCAACTGGTCTGTTTCTATGCCAGTACCATGCTGTTTTTATTACTATTGCCCTGTAGTACAGCTTGAAATCTGGGATGGTGATACCTCCAGATTTTCTGTTATTGTACATAATTGATTTAGCTATTCTGGGTCTTTTGTTATTCCATATGAAGTTGAGAATTGTTTTTTCCAGATCTGTAAAAAATCGAGTTGGTATTTGGATAGAAATCGCATTGAATCTGTATATTGCTTTTGGTAAAATGGCCATTTTTATTATGTTATTCCTACCCAACAATGAGCAAGGGAGATCTTTCCATCTTCTGATATCTTCTTCAATTTCTTTCTTTAGGGACTTGAAGTTCTTATCATACAGGTCTTTCACTTGCTTGGTTAGAGTTTCCCCCAGGTATTTGATATTATTTGTGGCTATTGTGAAGGGTGTTGATTCCCTTATTTCTTTCTCAGCCCATTTATCTTTTGTGTAAAGAAGGGCTACTGATTTTTTTTGAGTTGATTTTGTATCCATCCACCTTGATGAAGGAGTTTATCAGCTGTAGAAGTTCTCTGGTGGAATTTTTGGGGTCACTTATGTATACTATCATATCAAATAGGGATACTTTGACTTCTTCTTTTCCAATTTGTATCCCCTTGATCTCTTTTAGTTGTCTTGTTTCTCTAGCTAAAACTTCAAGTACTATGTTGAAGAGATATGGAGAGAGTGGGCAGCCTTGCCTTGTCCCTGATTTTAGAGGAAATGCTTTAAGTTTCTCTCCATTTAGTTTGATGTTGGCTATTGGCTTGCTGTAAATTGCTTTTATTATTTTTAAGTATGGTCCTTGTATGCCTGATCTCTCTAAGACTTTTATCATGAAAGGGTGCTGTATTTTGTCAAAAGCTTTTTCAGCATCCAATGAGATGATCATGTGGTTCTTTTCTTTCAGCTTGTTTATGTGGTGGATTACATTGATGGATTTTCTAATGTTGAACCACCCCTGCATCCCTGGGATGAAGCCTACTTGATCATGGTGTATGATACTTTTTGATGTGATCTTGGATCCGGTTTGCAAGTATTTTATTAAGTATCTTTGCATCCATACTCATAAGGGAAATTGGTCTGAAATTTTCTTTGTCCATTGGGTCTTTGTGAGGTTTAGGTATCAGGGTGACTGTGGCCTCATAGAATGTGTTTGGCAGTATTCCTTCTGATTCTATGTTGTGGAAGAGTTTGAAGAATATTGGTGTTAGCTCTTCTTTGAATGTCTGGTAGAATTCTGTGCTGAAACCATCTGGGCCTGGGCTTTTTTTGGTTGGAAGACGTCTAATGACTTCTTCTATTTCCTTAAGGGTTATAGGACTGTTTAATTTGTTTACCTGTTCTTGATTTAACCTTGGTAGGTGGAATCTATCAAGAAAATTGTCCATTTCATTTAGATTTTCCAATTTTGTGGAGTACAAGTTTTTGAAGTAGGACCTAATGATTCTTTGGATTTTCTCAATGTCTGTTGTTATTTCCCATTTTTCATTTCTGATTTTGTTGATTTGGGTATTTTCCCTCTGCCTTTTAGTTAGTTTAGCTAAGGGCCTGTCTATTTTATTGATTTTTCTCAAAGAACCAAGTCTTGGTTTTGTCGATTCTTTATATTGTTCTTTTTGTTTCTAAGTTGTTGATTTCAGCCCTGAGTTTGATAATTTCCTCTCTTCTGCTCCTCTTGGGAGTGTTTGCTTCTTTTTGTTCTAGCTCTTTCAGGTGTTCTTTTAGGTGGCTAGTATAGGAACTCTCCAGTTTCTATTTGAAGGCACTTAGTGCTATAAACTTTCCTCTTAGCACTGCTTTCAATGTGTCCCATAAGTTTGGGTATGTTGTGCCTTCATTTTCATTGAGTTCTAAGAAGACTTTAATTTCTTTTTTTATTTCTTCCCTGACCCAGAGGTCATTGAGGAGAGAGTTGTTCAGTTTCCATGTTTTTGCAGGCTCTCTGTTGTTTTTGTTATTGTTGAAGCCTAGCTTTATTCCATGATGGTCTGATAAGTTACAAGGGGTAATTTCAACTTTCCTGTATTTGTTGAGGCTTGCTTTGTGACCGACTATATGCTCGATTTTGGAGAAGGTTCTGTGAGGTGCCGAGAAGAAAATGTATTCTTTTGTTTTGGGGTAAAATGTTCTGTAGATATCAATTAGGTTCATTTGATTCATGACATCTGTGAGGTTCTTTATTTCTCTGTTTGGTTTCTGCATCGTTGATCTGTCCAGTGGTGAGAGTGGTGTGTTGATGTCTCCCACTATTAATGTGTGAGTTTCAATGTGGGATTTGAGCTTCAGTAGTGTTTCTTTAATGAATGTGGGTGATCTAACATTTGGGGCATACATGTCCAGTATTGAGATTTCATCTTGGTGGATTTTTCCTTTGATGAGTATGTAGTGTCCTTCTCCATCTCTTTTGATTAATGTTGGTTGAAAGTCCAATTTATTGCATACTAGAATTGCTACTCCAGCTTTTTTCTTGGGTCCATTTGCTTGGTATATCTTTTTCCAGCCCTTTACTTGAAGATAATGTCTATCTTTTTTGCTGAGGTGTATTTCTTGTAAGCAGCAGAATGTGGGATTCTGTTTTCGCATCCATTCTGCTAACCTGTGACTTTTTATTGGGGAATTGACTCCATTGATGTTGAGAGATATTAATGACCAGTGATTGTTACTTCCTGCCATCTTGATGTTGGTGGAAATAGCGTGTGACTGAGCTTCTCTTCCTTTGGTTTTGCTGCAGGCATGCTACTTGCTTCCTGAGCTTTCTTGTGTGTAGTTAACCTCTTTGGGTTGGAGTTTTCCTTCCAACATCTTCTGTAGAGCTGGATTTGTGTATAGATATTGTTTGAATTTAGCTTTGTCATGGAGTATCTTGTTTTCTCCATCTATGTTGATTGACAATTTTGCAGGGAATAGTAGTCTGGCCTGGCATTTGTGATTTTTTTTAGGGTCTGCAAGACGTCTTTCCAGGCCCTTCTGGCTTTTAGAGTCTCTGAAGAAAAGTCAGGTGTGATTCTGATAGGTTTGCCATTATATGTTACTTGACCATTTTCCCTAGCAGCTCTAAATATTCTTTCTTTGTTCTGTACATTTAGTGTTTTGACTATTATGTGGCAGGAAGATTTTCTTTTATAGTCTAATCTATTTGGGGTTCTGTAAGCTTCTTGTACAGTTATAGGCATCTCTTTTTTTAGATTTGGGAAATTCTCTTCAATGATTTTGTTGAAGATATTTTCTGGTCCATGGAGGTGGGACTCTTCTCTTTCTTCTATTCCTATTATTCTGAGATTTTGTCTTTTCATTGTGTCCTTGATTTCCTGAAGGTTTTGTGTCAGGACTTTTTTAGATTTGACATTTCTTTGACAGATGTATCAATTTCTTCAATTTTATCCTCTGAGCCTGAAATTCTTTCTTCCATCTCTTGTATTCTGTTGGTGATGATAGTGTCTGTAGTTCTGATTCTTTTCTTAAGGTTTTCCAGTTCTATGGATGTCTCAGATTGGATTTTCTTCATTGCTTCAACTTCCCTTTTCAGGTCTTCCATTGCTTTAAGCGCTTCATTCATTTCCATCATCTCCTTTGCAGTACTTTGTTGTTGCTTTCTGAGGTATTTGATTTCCTCCCTTAGGCCTTCTATTGTTAATACAAGCATAGGATTAAGGTCATTTTCCTTTGTTTCAATCATGTTCGGCTGTCCAGAGTTGTCTGTAGCATTATTGCTAGGATCTGGAGACATCTATTGTTTTGTTTGTTTTTTTTTTAACTATGTTCTTGCGCTGACCTTTTATCATCTGATTGACCCTGGTGTTGTCTGTTTGTTTCTTTTGTCAGCTGACCTTGGTGCTCAGGAAAACTCCCTGCCCAGGTGGTTGGCTGATCCTGAGGTCCTTGTGTTTACCTCCAGATGGTGGGCAGGTTCCTGTAATAGACTGGCTCTCTGAGAGGAGAGTGGCTGCCGCTCTCCTCAACTGCTTGTGACCCAATTGGACCAATATAGAAGGGATTGGAATGGGGAGAGGGCTATCCTCTAAGGACCGGTGAGCTGGCAGGTCTCCTCAGAAAGGCAGGTAGAGCTGTGGTTGGGTCTGTGTTCTCTCACTGACCCAGTCATTCTGGCTCTGCAGCTAGGCTGACTGTGCAGGCAGGGAGCTCCACCCACAAGAGTGCTCGCCTCAGTGTGCCTGTTTCTACTGCCTCAGATGCTTGGGTGCTAGGGTGAGTGACCCACCCGCCCCAGTATTTGTGGAGAACACACAGTTGCGGGCTCTGTTTGCAGGCAGTCTTGGCTCCTAATTGCTTTTCTGTGACTGGGTTAGGTCTCTGCCTCTCTGCTACAGTGCACACTGTGCTGCCATGTGGGAAACTCCGGAAAAAAAAAAAATCTTACTTACCTTTGCTCTTGTGGTGCAGCTGTTTTTCCCTCTTGGGTGTACAGGTCACGTGCAGGCTGGATATCAGGCAGACAGGCAGGGATGCTGATCTGTGGCTGGAGCCGTGGGCTAGATCTGCTCCTGCACTAGATCTCTAGCCGGAGCTCCTCTCCAGACTGGTGATGGAGCTGGCTGATCTCAGGGTGGTGTTCCCGGGAAATGCGTGGGCTCTTTTACCTGGTGACCAGTCTCAGTGTTCACTGAGGGAATTCAGACACTGTCTGTGTTTCACAGTAGGCTAGGGGACCTCACATTCACTCCACAGTGACTAATCTCATTCACCTACTACTCAGCTGCACTGCTCTATGGTCAGTGCCATCTTGGATCTCCCTGATACAGTCTCTTAATTCGGGGCATGAAGATCAAGTTGGCTGGGACCAATTAGCTTATCAGCTTGTGGAAAAAAAGGTTGAAGTCAGGGAAACAGGAAAGACTTAATGGACTTAAGAAACAAAGTATTTGGCCTGACATTGTTTTCAGCTGCTAAGTGGGCAGAACCCAAATTAAGCTGAAACAGAGTTCTTCCTATTTAAGGACAGTGCATGGAGTCCCCCAAAAGAAGAAGAGGCCCACGATGCTAGGGAGCTCCGAGAGTCCAGCTGAAAAAAGTGCTGGCCATCATTTGATGGCCAGATCTCCCTGAGGCAGAAAGAAGCTGGCAAGCAAAGAAAGCCTCAGCAAGACACCAAAAGGCCAAGGACTAAACCCTGTGGCTCAGCTTTTGCCTAGAGGGGTTTGATCTGTCCGAACTGTGGCTGGCTTTAAGGACTCTGAGGCAGAGCGGCAGAGTTGCTGGTGCGAAGGGGCTGGAATCTCCCAGAGAGAAGAAAGCCTCAAGCCTTATTTAAGGTGAGACTGTGATAGCCAACTTACCCTGACAAACCTGCATCTGAGATATTTCAGAAAAAGGACTGCTGAGTGCATTAAAGAATCTACCACAGAGACTGTGTTCCTGATGACTGAGGACCTGCCCCAGAGACTGTATCCTTTTAAAAGGTTAGGAAAATAGTTATCAATAGGTTTAGTGATTAGGTTAAATGGGTTGTAGGAATTTGTAGGGTTAACAGTTAAGAAATTGTTGGTATTTGTTATAGATGAATATTGTTAGTAAATAAACAATAATAATTTTTAAAAATTCAGTAACACTCTTCTTTGAAGGTCTGGTAGAATTCTGTGCTGAAACCATCTGGTGATGAGCTTTTTTTGGTTGGGAGATTTTTAATGATTGTTTCTATTTCCTTAGGGGTTATAGGACTGTTTAATCTGTTAACCTGATCTTGATTTAACTTTGGTAGGTGGAATCTATCAAGAAAATTGTCCATTTTGCTTAGGTTTTCAAATTTGGTGGAGTACAGATTTTTAAAGTAGGACCTAAAGATTCTCTGGATTCCCTCAATGTCTGTTGTTATTTCTCCCTTTTTGTTTTTGATTTTGTTGATTTGGATATTTTCCTACTGCCTTTTAGTTAATTTGGCTTAGGGTTTGTCTATTTTGTTGATTTTCTCAAAGAACCAACTCTTGCTTTCATTGATTGTCTGCATTGTTCTTTTTGTTTCTAAGTTGTTGATTTCAGCCCTAAGTTTGATGATTTCCTGCCTTCTTCTCCTCTTGAGAGTGTTTGTTTCTTTTTTTTTTCCAGTTCTTCTAGTTTTGCTAATATGAGCTGTCACATTTTCTTTTTGAAGGCACTTAGTGCTATGAACTTTCCTCCTAGCACTGCTTTCATTGTGTCCCATAGGTTTAGGTGGTACCTGGGGTCTCTGAGTATCTGGGCTTGTCTCTGGAGTGGTTTCAGGAGTGTTATGCCACACCTGTGCATTATGTATTATGGCACCTTGGAGGGCTTTTCTTCAGTATGATCTGACCCCCAGGCCTGGGTGGCAGCAGGCTGGTTTTCATCTTAGGGTAGCTCCCTGTCCAGACCCCATGGTACCAGTCTGGGGGTTGTCTTGGGGTTGCTCCTTGCCTAACTCTCCCGAGTGGCCATCTGCCTTGGTTCATGGTGCCAGGCAGGGTTCGTCTAGTCTCTAGTTTGCTTCCTGTCCTGTGAGACCATCTGGTACTTGCCTGGTGCTGGACAGGTGGCCATCACAGGCTAACTCCCTGTCCAGGCTCACTGGTACTGAACTGGTGGTGGTCTCAGGCTTGCTTTTTTCAAGGAATGTTATACTACTATTCATTCAGATATTCATATGTCAGAACACTGAATATAGACTTAGCCTCTCTCCTCTCTGCCACTAACTGATGCACATGTGACACAGCATCAACATCTGCAATGCCTCTAGGGGCAGGAGTGACACTCTTTTGTTTTTTTTTAAGATTTACTCATTTTTATTTATACATACATACATACATACATACATACATACATACATACGTACATACACACATAATGACTATATGTGAGTCTGTGTCATGTTTGGGCCTGGGAGTAGAACCCAGATCCTCTGGAAGAACAAACAGTACCCTTAATCACTGAGCAATCTCTCCAGTCCTAAAATAATTTCTTAAATATAATTTTATTTACAATGAGCAAATAATAAGCATCTTAATGTTTTGTCCTATGGGAATGTCTGTCATTAGAAAATTCATTTTTTTCCCACTCAGTAATAGTAGGATTATTAATCGTCCACCATTTCTCTGTGGCCTTGTGGTTTACATGTAAAGCATCAACAGAGCCTCATGTGTTTGAACACTTGATGATGCTATTTTGAAGGTTTTGGAATCTTCAGGATTCCAGCTTTGCTGGAGGAAGTGGGCCACTGGAGGTGGGCTTTGAGGTCATAGCTTGGTCCTATTTCCTGTCCTTTAACTTCTGCTTCCTGACTATGAACACTTTGTGAACAGCAGCCTCATGCTTCTGACACTTTCTAGTTGCCTGCCACCATGCCTTCCCTTCCATGACAGATTACAGCCCTCAAACTATGAACCTTTCCCCTTTAAGTTGCTCATGGTCGGTCAAGTATTTGATCATAGCAATAAAAAGAGTAACCAATACAGACCTCTATGTGTTTCTGAAAATGTGTTATTTTTTTTTTCAGGGTGCAAGAAAATATGTCTGGCTCATACTGAACAAGAAATAAGAAAATATTTTCATGTGGGAATATATATATAAGAGCCACTGAAGTCAAGTGGGCTGTTAGTTAAATGTATCAATATATACAGACATCAAGGAAGGACTGTGCTGGTCACTTGGCCAATCGAACTAATTAATTTCTTATTTCTAATGTACTTGTAGCTTCAGATGATATCAGTAGGCTGAATGACTACATAAGAGTATATTGATAGGCTATTTCTTTAAATGTATTCTTATCCTCAATATATGTTTTCATTGTTTTGTTTGAATGTTCACAAGGCAGTACCCTGTGCCTTGGGATTAAAACATCTAGATTGGGACAACAGTTATTTCTTTTCTTGAATCTAAATTTAATATGCATGAAATCTTGTTACTGTGGTATTTTACTTTTCAGATTAACATGGATTTTTTAAATAGAAAAAATAAGCTTTGAAAGAATCTCATGTCCCCCACTATCAAGTTGTTATATGCATACATATTTTAAGAAGTAACATTAATTACAAATTTGGGGGGGTAGTAAAAAATACAAAGAAAAATGTAATTAAATGTTAGTACATGGCCCTCAATAGGGTGAGTCAAATAATGGTCTCTCATCAACAATGGGAACTTACTTATCTAACTTCATTGTTCCTTGTAATGACTTTTGCCTCAATAGGCAGACGACTCTATTCAGCATGGAAATGCTTTTAGTAGTAAAATTTCTACAATATACTTTCCATTCTATTATCCGTTAAGCTTATTGGAGATAAACCTCTCCTATTGGTTCAAGGAAATCTTAGGAGTGTTTCATTACTCACAGTGCTGGAAGATAACCTACAGCAGGAATGTTAATAGTAGCCATCAATGTTGTGATGTTCATATTTGTGAGTCTATGTCATATCATGTGTGTGAACACTATCAAGGGCACAGTTTGTATCAGTTCATTTAATTTGTTTGGAAACATTGCAGAGTAACTCCAGTTTCATTATCATGGTACAAGTGATACATGGATTCACTAGCTCAGAATGGTTTAGCAGTTGCTATATGTGAGCCCAGGGCAGAAAATGCTGAGGATTCATTTTCAGGCATTTTATTTGCACAGTCTTAAATCCTCAGGTTTTGTGCTTTTTAGTCTCTAAGTTATGCATAAGGTCAGTGTAAAGTTTGAGTTGTGGCTTTGCACACGTGGGAGGTGACTGATGGGTAAGTTATTTTCCCTTTCCCTCTCTCTTTTGAGACAGAAGTAGAGTTTTCCATTGTAGCCCCAGATGGCCTAGAACTCAGGACAATCCTCCTGCTTCAGCCTCTCATGTGTTAAGATTATAGGTTTGAGTCACTGTGCTTGACTTTTTAAATCTCAATAATCAGGACATTGTTCTTTTGTGATTGTTTATTTCAGCATTTTAATTTTGTTTAGAACCAACTAATTCATTCAGTCTTATTTTTCCCAGATTCATGACTGCTTTAGACTGTCTGCAGTATTTGTGTTTCATTTCTGAGTACTGGCAGATTTGATGGATCTGTTGCCATCACTTGAGATGGTTTGATGGGAAGGGCTTCCCCAAAGGAGAAGGTCCTCCCATCTCTCTTCCTGCTTTGTGGGGAAAACAGGTTGGCTTCGTTTACCATTTTTTGACACATTAATGTTGTTGAGATTGATTGTAGGCATCAGGTCTTGGATTAATTCTCTCCACTTCTCTAACTGCTTTTGGTTCAGCCAATTTCCTTTGGTTTCTTTTCTTTTTAAAAAATTTTACTTGAATAGGATGTATAATTATAGAAATAATTATATATAAATAATTATGTACAACTTTAAAATGAAAACACTATAGGTAGATAGATTCAAAGTAATCCCTATGAGAATATCAGTACCATTTTTTCACAAAAAATAGAAAAAAAAACCATACATTAAAGTATAAAGAAATCCCCAGTAACCAAAGAAATCTTGACTTGAGAAAAATCCAGCCAAACAAACCAAAACAAGATCCAATCAAACAACCAAACAAGAAATTCAAAACAAAACAAAACAAAAAACAAGACAGGGGCATTATGTGACTTAACACCATTACAATAGGGTGGATTTGTTATAAGGCTGACATGCAGACCAGTGGGACAGAAAGAACAGCTAGAAGTGAACCTGTAATTCTGCACCTTTTGACTCAGTGAAAGTGCTGAGAGTGCATACTGGAGAAAGGGCAGTCTCTGCAGATGGTGCTGGGAAACTGAAGATCTCTACACAGAAGATTGAAGCTAGATGAGTGTATCTCACCAGATAAAGAATCAATTCAACATGGCTAAAACTTAAATGCAAAGGCTGAAGACAATGAGACTACCAGAAGAAAACACTGGGACACTGGAAGGAGTGCATTAGGACACTAGAATGAGTAAAAGAGCTTTTATACACATTCCAAAGTACATGAAATAAAAGTAAATATAAACAAATGATATTATATCAACCTAAATACTTTCTGTAAAGCAAAGGAAACAAAGAAAAAAAATAAAACATCATAATGGGAGAAAATATTTGCAAGAAAACATCTCACAAGGGGTCGTTACTCAGTGTTAAGGAACTGCCCAAACCTAATAGCAATGAACCTCAAATAGCCTAACTGAAAGTGAACAGTGGACATACAGACATCAAAGAAGAAGCTATGCAAGTGTTTAGTAACAAACATTATTAAACATCAAGAAAATAAAAATCAAAACCAGAACAGAGTGTCATTTCACTCTACAAAGAATGGCTGTAATGAGAAAGGTTAACAGTACCAAGTGTTGATAAAGACTACAGAAAACGGAACCCTTACACATGGCTGAGGGAACTGTAAGTTACCTTGGCCATGATGGGAAACAGAATGGAGGTGCCCCCTCCCAATTAAAAATAGAAGCCGGTCATAGTGGAGTATGCCTATAATCACATTGGGGAATCAGAGATTTGAGGTTATCCTGCTGAGTTCCAGAGCTACAGAGAAAAAAAAAAAAAAAAAACCACATCACAAACCCGGAAACAAGCAACAGCAACAAAACAATAAAACTAATTCACCGAGGAGGCATTTTCACTCCCACATCATCTTCAGTATTATTCTCAATAGCCAAGAAGAGAACCAGCCTCTGTGCTCATCCATGCACAGAAGGCTCCCTTGGCCATACCTCTAGGAGCTCTCAATTCTCCATCTATTTTCATCACTGTCTCCATTAAACAATGTCTTTACTTGTCCATTGATATTTTAGGATTCTTTTTTTAAGTTAAAAGTTAAGTTTATATGTTGGTAGTATACAGCATAATGTATCAGCATGGCTTAAACTTTTTTGGATTAGGAACAATTTTCTTAAGGTCCAAAAAAAAAAAAAAAAAAACCCTTCCAATATGGAAGAGGTACCTGTGTGAGCCCTCAGTCTGGCTTACTGTCTGTCAGCTCAGAGTCCACACATGCTTTATTTATCTCTTCTTATTAGTTTCTTAAGTGTTGTTGAAATATTCAAATATAGCAAAGATGAGTATATATATATTCATATGTCATTCCTTCTTTATAAAGTTTAGTTTTTCTATTTTTTGTGTGTTTGCCGTATTTGCATATATAAAAGCATGCATGTGTGTGGAAACCCATATGGAAGCCCAATGTTGATGCCAGAAATTATTATCAATCACTCTTTCACCTTTCTCGTTGAAGCAGAGTCTGTCAGTCAAAGCCAGTGTACCCAGTGTGACTAGTCTTACTATCTGGATAGCATGAGGATCCTGTTTTCATCTTCTTGGCCTGGAATCATAGGCAAGTTGTCAAGTCTACCCTGCATTTATGTGGGTGCTGGGGATTTGAATTCTGGTCCTCATGCATGTATAGCCTGCATTTTAACTGTTGTGCCATCTCCCTAGTCCAGAGTTTGTTTATTTTTTAATTTATTTATGTAATTTTAAACATTGTGTCACACATATCTTCCCATATTGCTCTGTAAAGGTTTAGTGGCTATATCAAAGGGACACACACACTGGCTTTCTTTCTGCTTTTTCTACTACTGACCTTGCCAAAGTGAAGAGTGTAGTACTTGTACCATTTGGCCCATGTGGGCGTTATCTGTATGATAAATTAACATAACTGAGATTGCCAGATAGGAAATAAATTTGGAAAATTAACAGCTGTGGACAAATGGCTTGGCATAGGGCATTGCGGACACATCAACAGAGTAGAAGATACTGTGTCCCTTTTGCATCAGTGGCAGACTATGTTCAACTGCCAGGCAAGGTGTCTCACATACATGGTATATCTTGTGGATTTAATATTCAACTTTGTTTATATCAAGGACCTCTGAACAAGCTTTAGGATATTTTTTTCTTATGAATTTATGTAGCTATTTATATATTGTAGTCATCAGGTCTGTGATTTCTTCGTGTTTCTGTTTTGGTAGAATCAAGCCTTCCTATGTGATAAACTTGTTAACTTTCCCTCTTTGGCCTTTCAATTTTGGTAACTTCATGGACAGGCTTCATCTATCTGGAGCTGTAGAGGAATTCAGCACTGTTCCCTTCTGGTAATTGTGGTTTGAGGAACAAGACACCCTTGAGTCAAATTTTACCTCCTCCCAGCTGATGACCCATCGCCATTGCACTGTGTGTTTTAAGGACTTACATTTTGCTCACTGATACATGCTGTTGTTCTGCTTGGGTTCCGTTTTAGACCTTTTCTTCTGTTTTCTTGGCTTAGGTGTCTACTTTCAGATTTACGATGTTTTATCTTCATGATATTCTATAATTAAAACAGTTTTGCAAGCTGTGGTGGTTTGAATATATATGGCTCCCATGGACTCCTGTGTTTGAAGGCATGGCCCAGGGGAGTGGCACTGTTAGGAGGTGTGTTCTTGTTGGAGTAGGTGGGGCCTTGCTGGAAGAAGTTTGTCACTGTGGGGGCTTTGAGGCCTCCTATGCTCAAGCTATTCCCAGTGTGGGACACAATATCCTTCTACTGTTTGAAGATTAAGCTGTAGAACTCTCAGCTCCTTCTCCAGCACCATGTCTGTCTGGATGCTGCCATGCTTCCCACCATGATGATAAAGGACTAAACCTCTGAAACTGTAAGCCAACCTTAACGAAATGTTTTCTTTTCTAAGAGTTGCCTTAGTCATGGAAACCTGGGGTCAGTGGAAACCCTAAGACAAGCCTATCTCATGAGTGTTGACATGCATATATACATACATATGTACATAAGATTAAATTGCATAGTAACTATGCATTCAAATACTGCAATATCTTGCAGAGTAGGTTCATCATACTGAGAGGAATGGAGTAGTTTTTCTTGGATACAGTAGCCATAATAGGAAGTAATAAAGACAGCTTTTTTTTATGCCCAGTGTTTGACATTATTTATAAATCTATGATACTTGGTGAGCAAAAAAGTTTAATAATAGAATGAAAATCTTATAAGATTTTCACAGGTTAGTGAGATGGCTCAGTGGATGGGGTGCTTGCCTCCAAGCCTGACATCCTGGGTTTGAGCCCTAGGACCCACATGATGGAAGGAGAGAACCAACTCTTTTAGGATCAGAGTGGAGAAGGAGGGGGGAGAGAGAGAGAGAGAGAGAGAGAGAGAGAGAGAGAGAGAGAGAGAGAGAGAGAGAGAGAGATAGGGGAACAATTTAGAAGGTGAATTCCCAGGACTTCATGATGATCATGTGGATGTGACTGAGACAAACAAAGATTTAGGAACAGAGCTGCAGCAATACACCTGGAGGAGAGCAAAGCTGCCCATGTTCCCAGCACTACCTGCAGAGCTGGAGATATGCAGGCTTGGGGCTCCTTAGCTTCTCTTGCACACATTGTTTTAAAATCCTCCGCTACCTCACATGGGGTAAGTGCTTGCCTTATGTGACTCTTCTAAGCTGTTGACAGGCATTTCGTGATTGGTTCTCACCTTAGTCCTATGAAGTAGGGGGCGGCTTTTTCATTTTTACAGATAAGGAAATGAAGCAAAGTGAGCTTGGTAATTTGTATAAACTCTCATGCTTAGAAGTGACAGTTGGTTTTGAACTCCAGCCTCTAGCTATGGAACTTGCTTTAATCATTCTCATTTGTCTGTGGGTTGTGTTCTTAATTTCCTTTTTGGATCACTCCTGCTGTTATCCTAGGGTTCCTCCCTCTTTTACTGTGACAGAATGCCCCAACAAAAGCAACCCAGGGAGGAAGGGTTTCTTTTCACTCACAGTTCCAGAGTGACAGAGTCAGTCATGGCAGGGAGCCATGGAAGCAGGCATGTGAGGCTTCCCAGCAGTCAAAGTGCAGAGACAGACAACAGGAAGTAATAGGGCCCTACTATAAAACCTCAAAATGCCTCCCTTGCCCCCCACCCACTACGTACTTCAGACTCCATCTCCTAAAGGGTTCACATTCTCCCAAACAGCACCACTAGCTCAGGGCCAAGCAAATATGAGCCTCTGGGGGACAGTTAATATTTGTACCACCATGGTTGTTGTAGAAACAACTGATTTTTGCATGTTGAATTTTTTGTTTTGTTTTGTTCAAGACAGGGTCTTTCTATGTAGCCCTGGATGTCTTGGAACTTGCTATGTAGACAACTCTGACCTTGAACCCACAGGAATCTGCCTGTTTCTGCCTCCCACAATGCCCTGCTGAATATTGATTTTGATCCCAGCAATGTTGTAGTACTTGTTAGCTCCAGATTTTGTGTATGCAAGTGGTGAGATATTGCCTTCTCCTACACATTTATTATGCATATGTGTATATATGTGTGTATGTATGTATGTGCATAAGTATATATGTCTATGTGAGTGCACATGTGTTTGTAGTATGGACATACATATGTATATATTTGTGTGTATGTATGTGTGTATATGTGTGTATGCATGTGCATATTTTTATAGCCTGTTGATCTGAATTTTGAAGTAGTTTTTCTTCCCAAATCTTCCTAAATCATTAATTTAGAATATCTACATCATTTAAAAATATCTTTTATATTTTTAAAACACTATAGAAAATGTATCCTTTAGATTTCCTTCTTGTGCTGTCTTCCTTAGAGATTTTGTATTTTTAAAGCAAGTAGATCTGAAAATGAAGGAAATCTGGAACATTTTCAAGTGCTCAGAAGCAGAGCTGTGATCAGCTGGAGCACTGGAACTTTCTGTGGGTTGATTTGCTCTGGTTGGAGAGCCCTGTGGACTTGATGCACCATGACCCTTGATCAGATGACCCTTGTCTAATGGCACTTATGTGACCCAGGCATCTTGGCCAAACCTCAAACTGGGAACAGATTTGAAGAGCTACTATTGAACTTCTTTCCACAGTAAAAAAGTAACTTATTTCTCTCCTTCATTAAAGTTGTGGCTTCTTGAAAGCCAGGGTTGATGCCATCTCTCAAATCAGTCTTCCTGGTGTTTCCCTACTGAACTTTACCTTCTCTCCACTTTTATAACTTGCATATGAGACATATTTTAAGTTTTACTGACAACTAAACTGCTGGCATTGTTTTCCCACCATTTTGGAGTCTGACTTAGCTGAGGGCTTCCTGTTGTTGCTTCTTGAGCTTCACTCTCAGCTTGATGGAAGTCAAACACATGGATTACATCAAGCAGCAGTGAGATGGTGTTCTGGAGAGACCCTGCCCCTCTCTCTGTGTCCCCAGTTTCCAGAGCTTAATGCATCTTGTGAATGTATTTTCATGTGTAGTGTGCAGTTTGGGTTCCGCCTCTCACTGAAATAGCCTTCACATCCAGGTCAGCAATGAGGATTAGTAACGATTATTCCTTGTACTCAGACACATTGTTCTGTCCCTTGGATTTGTAAGACAGAGGAAACAAAAGATCAGAAGCCAACAATCACAGTAAGGGAGACAGTTTAGGAATCTGGCCTCCTGCCTTTGTCTAAGTTCTATCCTTGAGTTCATGATCATCCCAACACATGAGCTGTGTGCCGAGTTCCTTCTGACCATGCATGGTTCTGACTCTGTGCTCATAAACTTGTGTGCAGAGACATAAAATGTCTCTCACATAGTGCCACAGACTCTGCAGTGTGTCACCCCTCTAGGATTTGACATGTGTTTTTAAATAGATTATTATCTCTGTAGATGCTATCTCCTTGTCCCTAATAAACCCCAAATAAATAGAAAAATATAATACTCTTTATTTTATATTAAACTAAAATGTGCTTTTGGAAATTTTGGCAAAATGAATCTGCTGTCAAGTCCATGGGTAGTACTGTTTTGTTTTTGCCTCCTGACTTTACTTGTATTTTATGCATAACCTTCAATGTTTTGCTGAAATTGGTTTTGTTACTTTAGAAGGCTTCTGTGACCTTTCAGCTCTTTTCCAGGTTTACTAGAGGCAGTAGCCACAGCGTATATTGTAAGTACAGTTCAGAGAGAATACTTAATGTTCAACATGATGTTTTATAAATGTATTTTCAATAATGTAGAGACACTCTATAGATCTTGGGTATCAGTAGATAGCAGGAAGAGTTGGATGTAACTCATGGATATTTCAAGATAGATACTTTCTGTGACTTACATGTCCAGACTGCATGGAGGGAAAAATCTGTGTTATTTATTTTTATCATTATTTTATTTATTTAATTTTGATGTTGTTTTGAGATAAAGTATCATTATACTGTCACTGGCTGTCCTGGAATTTTCTAGGTAGATCAGGCTGGCCTTGAACTCACAGATCTGCCTAATTCTTCTTCCTGAGTGCTGGGATTAAAGGCATGTGCCACCATGCCTGGTCTATTGTTATTACTTTAAACTATTTGTTTTTTAAAAATTAATGTGTGTGTGTGTGTTTGTTTGTGTGTGTGTGTACATGCACAGGGACGTGCCATGGTCAGGGAATATGTGTATATATATCTCCTTTTCACTGGGGTGGTTGTATAGACAAGCAGAATGGATATTTACTATTCCTGTCCTTCTGTACTTCCCTCTGTACTTCCTTGGGCTTTGTACTTTTTGGAGAAAGCAAAGGCTGGGTGGAGCTATTTATCACTTCTGTCTTTTTTTTTCCTCTTCCATTTCTCATTACTTGATAGGTAGAAGTGGCTTAAAATTGGAGCTGGTCAAAAGCTTTGCTTTTCTGGTCCCTAGTATAAAACAGCATTGAGTCAAAGTTCCTGAGTGGTGGAGTCCACCCTGGACAGATTCAGTTGATGTATCTGAGGACTGGATGGCACAGTGTCCTCAATAACTCCTGAAGCCTACATGGGAAGCAGGTCAATGAAGCATACTCCTGGCTAGAAGCATCAGGACAAATCCTGTGCTTCCCACCATACATGACTATGATTTTCTGGGTCCTCAACACTGCTGAGTCCTTCTACACCCTTAAGGTGGAAAAATTGACTTTGTTGTTAAAAGTTCATATCATTAAAAAAAAAAACCTTTCCTGTAAGTGCATTTATTAAAGAGAATTTTACATCTGAATGATTAAGAGTGCTCTAAAAACATGTGGACATCAAACTATTAAAATTAGTATTGATGCTAAAAGGGAGGATCATTCTCATTTGGCTTACCCTGGGACATGTCAGCATTGCAAGGATGAACATGGGTACTTTAGCCTGGGAAGGCCAGAACTGAAGTGCAGTACTCCTCCATCCACCACACAATATGTATGCACCTGCTGGATCTCGACAGCATTGTAGATGCTGATAGTTTAAGCACTAATAAAATCCCAGCCCTTAAGGATATTTATAGTGGTGAACACAGACACTGAGTGGCCCATAGAGAATAGACATGTTAGATAGTGATTACTTAAGAGAAAACCAGGATGGCCCTATATTAGGATCAGAATCGTATGTATGTATATATGTATGAAAAGACTTACCAGATTGGCTCATATGACAGTGGATGAGTAGTCTAACAATGACCATTTGATATTGGAGAGGCTGAGAATGCAGTCGCTACTCAGTCCACAAAGCTGTATGCCTCAGCCATCCCAATTTGACACTAAGATCGTGAAAGAATCTTGAAGTGCCTCCTGTCTTTAGTCCATGTTGGACAGGAAGCTGAGTTCTGATCTCAGCAAAGGGTGGAGTGAGCAGCAGCCCCAGAATAGATGCATTCAACAGCAAGAAGTGAAAGCCAGCAGGCAAGAAAACACTGATTTTCCCTTGGGTCTCTGTATGTGTGAGACCATTGAAAGTGCCACTTACTCTTGGGGCAGAGTTTTCCTTCAGTTAATCCTCCCTGGATACGCCCTTACAGGCATGCCCGGAGACACATCTCTTGTTTGATTCTAAATGTAACCTGGCTGTCGATCAAGGTTAACCACCACAAATCCACCTCTTGTCAACTTGATACACAACCACCTTTCCTTACGTAATGCTTAATTTATAACTGAAGACAAAAACAAGGTCATAATTGTGCCTAAGGTGATATAGCAATCCCATGGATAACCAAAAAATGCACCTTTCCTCTCTCAGAATAGATGGCAAGGTCCCTTGAGCAATGTTAGTCTTTTAATCATCATGACTAAAATGCAATTATAATGATTTAATAACATTTGTTGATGTTATCCCAATTGATGTTATATTACATGGTAATGAGATAATCTGTTTCATATATGACTATATGGCCATAAAAGATATTAATAACTTCCTTTCTCTATTACCCATTCTGTATTTCTTCTACCCTCATCAAGTACCTCAGCAGGTCTTGGTTCTTTGCCTGTAGAGAGGGGTAGCTCATACCTTCATTTCTGAAGCATCTGGGCTGTTCATCATTTTGCTCTTGTTGAATGGTGTAGTTTCCCATTGACTTTAATCACAGGGAATGGTAACACTAAATGACACCCTGAAGTAGTGGTTCTCAATCTGTAGGTCACAACTCCTTTGGGGTTTGAATGGCCCTCTCATAGGGATCTCCTAAGATCATCAGGCATATAAGTTATTTACATAAGATTCATAACAGTAGCAAAATTACAGTTATGAAGTAGTAACAAAAATAATTTATCATTGTGGTTAGCACAACATGAGGAACTAACTATATTAAAGGTTCACAGTATTAAGGTGGTCCAAAGGATCTTCTGCACCTTCGACATAATTTTTCTTACCTCTCTTATGGAGGGACAGTTCAATTTCACCCTGAAATATAGATAACACTGTACCCCTCTTTTTATCCCATTGACACAAAGGCATCAGGAACATGAAGTGGCCAGTGGAACAACTTAGCTTCTAGTTTATGAAATGTTTGTTGTACTTTCTGGCAGAAATATTCCTCATGTGGAATCAAGGCTTCTAGGCTAATAAAGAAGAACACCATGGGAACAGGAAGCAAAGATCTTGTGAGGGAGTCACTGGGGGTGATGATGAGTGATGGGCACCATTCTCCTTTCTGCCCCTTGACTCTAGGATCCATGAATACTGGCTAGAGGAGGAACAGTACCACATACTGGATGCTGACTGAGCATAGTTACATCCTTGCAGGAAACTGCCTCAGCCCTCCAGGTTATTGCTCTCAGTGGGAACTGTGTCTACATCTCTAGAAGGTCATTATTCTGTCAGGACAAATAGTTCCTATGTTTTATTGAGTCATACACAGTTACTGGTTTTTGAAGCAGTATGTATATCAAACAATAGTTGCTACAATAATGTTTGGTCATACAGTCTCTACCATCAATACACTAGATGGGCACTCTTGATGAAGGTGACTAGTTCTGCCGTTGTCACCCATTTTACTTATGTTTAGAACAGCCAACAGAACTTTCATTATTTAATGCTTATTCTTGGTAGCCATATAAGACTTTTCCCTCTGCACTCAATCTCTAGATGAAAGATAAAGTCCTTTTAAATGTAGTCAGACAAAATATATCATCTTCCAGGGACACGTTTCTCAATCAAAACAATTTCTTCCTGATATATGGGAGGGTTCAATTCAGGGACATGATGATCTCTCCCAAGAGAGATTTTACAAATACCTGCATTCTAGCAGCAAGTGATTTCACCATGGCAGGTGACAGGCAAGAAAGGAAGAAGAGTGTAGCAAGAGTCTGCTAAATTTCCCCCTAAGCTGCAGGTCTTAAACACCGATGACCTCAACTCTCTTCCATTTCTAACACAACCCCACTGCATATTCTTTTTGATCAGCTTGGTTAAGTGACATTCAACTGGGGCTACACTGGTAGATGCTGACTGGGATAATGTGGCAATATTTGAATGTAGGGTCTTAGGGTTCCCAATGCAGCAAACTATCAGTAGGGCCTTCTCAAGGCAGATTTATTCATCAAAGCAGAACATTTCACACAGAGAACTCATCTGCCATGCAGATTGCCGAGCAGCAGCTCCTGTCTTTTGCTTCTGTTTTTGGGCTGGGTTTTGCCCATGACGCCTTTTCCGACTTCCCCTTTCTCCCAGCTCTTCCCTTTGCACCACCCCTGAGCGCAGCACTGATACATTCTTTCTCTCTCTGTTCCCACAACCATTGTCTCCAGGTTTCCCCTAGGCTCTGTCTATCTGATACTGCACTTGTAAGTGTTACTCGGACACCCCCCACTCCACCAAACCTGCTGTTCTTTGGCTGTTTTGATTCCGTATCATAAGCAAGTTGGGGAGAACTGTTTGTTTCTTATCGTCCATCCTGGCTTTTCCTCACTTGGGTGTCTTTTTACTAAAGAATTAATAATAATATACTAGTATAAGAATGAAACGTTTATAGTTCACTCTAAACTTCTCAATATATGCATTTTGGAGTTCATGAAACATAAATGAACTGATGTCTGCTAATATGTTCATATATGAATTCACTGATAGAAAATGTGTATTTATTATTATTACATTTTTATCGTGTGTGTGTGTGTGTGTGTGTGTGTGTGTGTGTGTTTATGTGTGCCATAGTGCACGTGTAGGTTAGAGGACAACTTTTGGGAGTCAGCTATTTCCCTTCACCATGTGTGTCTGGGGATTGAACTCATGTCCTCTGGCTTGGCTGCAAGTGATTTTACCAGCTCAGCCAACTCACTACCCCATGAAAGATGTGGGTGTTTTTTTTTTTTTGTTGTTGTTGTTTAATAATTTGAAGGTAATGGTAGTAGTTCAGATGGACACCAAAATCCTTATTAAGATAGTGACCATGTTTGGTACTCTGAAGAAGGTTTTAGATTTAAACCATTCTACAGTACAGGGAAGTTTGCTCATTTTTTAATGACAGTTACAAAGGATTTTAAGGATTAATATCAGTAGATCAACAGGTGATTTACAGTTTGCAGTTGACTATTCAGGAAATGAATTTGCTAAAGAGCATAGGATCCTGAATTCTTTCCTAAATCAGGCAGCTTCCTCCACTTAAAAAAAAAGGAGAAGAAAGAAAAGAGAAGGAAAAGAAAAAGAAGTCACATGTAATGATGTTTACTCTTGTGTTTGTATTACACTCTTTTCCTCTTCCATATCATCTTGAGATGACTGGTTTTTTCTTTGAATCAAAGCCATATTTATGAGATCCAGGAAATCTTTCCTTGAACAATGTGTATTTTCACATACTCTGATAGCTTAAAAACCTTGCACGTGGCTCTCCTACAAGGCTTGATCTTGGGCTGTTTCTTATTCTCACCTCACCTCTTAAATGCCCTTTTTTCATTCATACTTTAATTACTTTTTGCTCTTTCTTAGTTTTTTCTGATGTTAATTTTTCCTCAATCATTTTTCTGAGGTCAAAAAATAATGAGTTAGTCAGGTAAGAAAATCTGTCTACAGTGGTTTAAGAAACAAGACGACTTCATGAGGAGAAATAACCCACGTGCTTCGGGTTTACATAAGTGGCTCTCCGGAGTCCAGGTACTTAGGTAGACACATTTGTTTTCCAGGCCACTAAGTACCATTTAAAGAAGGCTCTGTAGCGGTTCTCCATACAAGAGAGGAGAGTAGTGGCTTGCAGTTTGACAGTGTTGATACTGATTTTATGTAGGTTGTCTCTTTGTCCTAAAAATATTTCTGGATGTTGGTTTAAGTTCCTTAGGAGCGTCAAAGTAGTTCATTCAATAAAAGACAATTTGAAGTCCTAGTATGTTCCAAGCTGTTACTAGTTTACAGAGCACTGAAGAAGCCTAGTATCTAGCTCTGGGCAATCTATAGAGCAGGGACCCTACCACTACTAGAGAGTGCGACTAAACATGATGATGGAGGTAAGTGATAATCATGTAGAGCTTGAGAACCGAGTCACTCACTGCTGCAAAAAATCTAGTGAGCAAACAAAACTGGAAATGTCTCCCTTTCCCAGCTTATTTGTTTTTACATAGAGACATTGGATTCTGCCTACTGCCAGAGTTATGAAAATTTGATTTGTATATGTGTGTGGGGTATTTTTTTTTCAACTTGACACAAGCTAGGGTCATCTGGGAAGGAACTGCTGGAAGAAGGCCTAATGCATTGGTTCTGAAAGGCTGATTTCAATGCTGAGATCTGGTTACTGCCCCTTCTGAGGCATTTTCTGATTGGTTAATAAAAGTCATTGATGGTCAATTAGCTGGGCAGAAAGAAAATAGGAAGGTGGGACTTCCTGGGATGGAAACAGGAACCCTGTGTTTCACACAGAGGAATCTCACTTTCTGCCAGGAGACACAGAAGCAGACAGACATGTCTGAGAGCTCTGCAAAGGTACAGCAGGCCACATGGCTGTTTGGGATTAGGTAGTCCTGGTTAATTTAGGTTATCTACCTGAGAGTCTGTCCAGCCAAGGGATAAGTGTTGAAACACTAAAAGGTCTTGGTGTAATTTATTGGGAGAAAGGCCACTGCAGGTTTTAGATTGGACAGCCTATAGTCTTCTAGCCACAGGCTTCACACAGGCCTGGGCAGCTACCCTGCCAGGCTACTGCCAGCTGTTCCATTGGCTTAATATAACAGTTTAAAGTTATTAATAAATGTCCTGTAGTTGTCCTGCCAAGCTGCCCCACCAGGCCTATAGACTTCTAAGGCAAGTTAGGCCTGCCAATCTCCTGCCAGTCTGCCGGCTGCTCCATAGGCCTAATATAACAATTTATAGTTATTAATGAAGATATTAGTTAACAGAGTTTAAGTTTCAGGTGGTGAAGGACACCCTTGATCCAGGGCTTTATCCCCAGGATGGGTCAGGCTGCCAAAGCCAGGCCTGTCAGCCTCCCACCAGCCTGCTAACTGCTCTGCTGGCCTAATCTTACAGTTTATACTTATCAATAAATACAATTGATAACTAAGTTTCAGTTTCAGGTGGCACCCAATGTGGGGTGCCATTTGTAGAAAATGGCTAATTAAATTATTTAACAGTATTTAGATTATATTTAATTGGTTGGCGGTATTAATCCTTAACCTACCATTATAAATGAGCACACAGACACCTGATGGATTTTAACAAGATTGGGCCTGGATTGAGCAATCTTAGTTCATCTAAGCTAGCTCTTAATTCTATTCCCCAAATATGACCCCATATATACATACATCCCCTGGGTTGTTATTCTCCATGCTATGCCAATGTTCCAGGCCATGTGGCAGGATCTTCTTCCATCTATAACCCATGGTGTATGTCCTCCTTCCTGCTCTTGGCTTCTTCTTCTTCTTCTGGCTACTTGAGGCTTCTTCTGTTTCAGAAGCCCATGCACCTTAGTCCTGCCTCCATCTGTCTTTGCCCAATCTCAGGCTCAGCACTTATTTAACCAACCAGAGGCAATGGTTAACAAGAAAAGTATCATAGCTTCACTTGGTATACAGCAAGCAGGCTTCTGGGAACAGAGTAATTAACATTTAGAATGCATAACATCACCCCATCAAGGAAACTCAATTGAGAAATTGCTTGTAATCACATAGGTCTATAGGCAAGTCTGTGGAATATTGTTTTCATTAATGATTGATAGGGGAGGGACCAGCTCACTGTGTGCTGTGCTGCTCTGGGGCAGGTGGTCCTGGGGTGTATAAGAAAGCAGGATGAACAAACCACAAGGAGCAAGGCAGTCAGTAGAGTTCCTCCACGGCCTCTGGTTCATTTCCTGCTTTCAGGTTCCTGCCTTGAGTTCCTCCCCTGACTTTCTTCAGTGATGGACTATGGTGGGATATGTGAGCTGAAACATACCCTTTCTTCCTCAACTTGCTTTTGATTATGGTGTTTAGTCACAGTAATAGAAGAACCAATTAAGATGGTCTACATTCATGCTGGTAGGAGATGCTGGGAGGGTGGTTCTAGTAAAGTATTGGAATAATTTGCAGGTTTTCAACAAAAAGTTACTTAGATTTCCTGCACATTTTTCTCTCTCATCTGCCTTTGAGAACCATGGATAGGTCTGAGCTTTCTTTCACTGGCCTCTGCTCCATCCTGAGAACAAAATCCCCGTATTTCTATGACCACACCAGCAGCAATCAGCAAACTACCTGAGTGCATATCAACATGCACCCAGAGGTGTTTATGTGGTTACTTGCTGACAGAGAAGCAACAGATAAAACTGTGATGGTTAATTTTAATCATTAACTTGATTGGATTAAGGCACTCCCAGAGCATTGGTACAGCACATATTTGTGTGTGTGTATGTGTGAGTGTGTGGGTTTGTGTGTATGTATGTGCATGTGTTCAAGTGTGTGAGTATGTGTATGCGTGTGTGTGAGTGTGTGTATGTGTATATATATGTGTATGTGTGTCTATGTATGTGTGTGCATACATGCATATGTGTGTGTGTCTTTAGAGTAGATGAACTGAGGTTAGGAGACCTGCCTTGATCATGGTGGCATCCCATGGGCTGGAGTCCCAGGCTGAATAAAAAATAAGAAAAGTGAGGAAGCCAGTGCAGTGCTTGTATTCCTCCTGTTCTTCGTGGACAAGCAGCTTCTTGCTCCTGATGTCATGCCTTCCTTAGCATGGTGGGTGTTCCCTCTAAAAATGTGAGCAGAAATAAACTCTTCTTTCACAAACTTCTCCTCTCAGGTGTTCCATCCCAGCAGTGAGAAATGTAACTGATATGCAGCTTTGAGTTCAGGTTCCCCCAAAGTGTTAGCTATGTGATTTGGAGCAAGTTTTTCTTTATCTGAGTCAGCTCCTATGTGATCATCTGATAGTGAAAAGAGGGCATTTGTAGAGGACTTGCCTCAGCCTGGCACCCACTAAACCCTTTGGAAGAAGAAAAAGGCAGAGGAGAGGCCAGTTTCTTGTCTACTTAAGCAGAGACTTATTCCTCCCCCTCGGATGTTGGCATTCCTGGCTCTGAGTCCTTCAGGCTCACACCATGTGCCTCCCTTGTTCTCTCTCCTTCAGGTTTGAACTAAACTGCCCCCACCCCCTTTAGCCAGCCTCCCCTGCAGATGGCAGATTGTGGGCCTCAAAGTTTTCATAATCTCATGAGCCAATGTCTGAAAATATATATATTTTTTCTGTGTACCTATCTATCCAGTCAGCACTGTGTTTTTGGAAAGCCTCGATGAATACAAGTGGGAAAAGGATAACAATGGGTAACAAGATCCCTCTGCTGAGTCAGTGAGGGTTTTGGAAATGCTCCAAATTATGTAAAAGTTAACATATTTTATGAACTTATAGAAATTGTTCTAGACCCTTTCTCAAAACAAAATGAAACAAAACACATACAATCTTTTTTTCCCTCCAAAGGCACAAAATTGAACAGACTACCAGAAACAATAGAGTCCTTTGGTCTCATAATATAATTGCTGTGCAATGATATGCCTTCCCTTCTCAGACCTGGTCTGGAATTTGGTGACTGTGCTAGCTGTGACCATCGAGGGTAGTAGGGAGCATGTGTCACATGTGAAGTTAGGTGCTTAGCAAATTTGCTTGAAGACTTGCTGATGCTTGCTTGCCAGCTCAGCATGTGGGAGACTGAGACAAGGTCTCTGATGGTTTGAGGCCAACTTGGTAGACATAGTGAGTTCTAGACCAGCCAGGGCTGCATAGTGAGACCCTGACTTCCAACCAGGGCTGCATAGTGAGACCCTGCCTCCTAACCAACCAACCAACCAACCAACCAGCCAACCAACCAGCCAACCCAAATAAGCCAAGACCCAAACCCACACCCAAACCACTAATAATAACAGAAGACAAGAGACGATGTATGGAAAATTCAGTGACATCTGTTTCTTACTGAGACACCTTTCTTCTGGCTTCTTACTATGAGGTCTATGAGCCACAACAGCTGTGCAGATGAGTCGCACAGCACTCAAAAGCCTCCTGCCCAATGAGAAACTGTACATACACATAATCTTTTCAGTAGGGAGCAAGTTCACAGTTTTGACCAGATTCCCCAAGGCACCTCCTTTCATATTTCCTTTCCCCACTCTCCCAATGTCACTTTGAAGATGCATTTTGGGAAATGGAGAACCAGCAGAGACCTTCCAGGCTTCCTGCCAGTCCTCCTTAAGTTGCTGCTTGTGTAATAAGCTACATCTAGGATATTAGATTTAACAAGTTTGCAGCTATAGTGCTAACCGAAGAAAGAACCATGTGACTTATGTAGCCTGACCCCTGCCAGTTGATGTGTGTTTGGCTCCACCTCCAAGATAATTTATAGTCATTAAAATATCATGGCTTTGGCCCTGAAAAGCATCTGTGGGTTTTAGTTTTTTCCCTCTTTTAGTCATAAGCCAGGCTTTAGCTTAGCTGTCTGCCTCACTGTGGATTAGTGGGAAGTGTAGGCTGGTGTTCCCGAATAAACCATTTCCTTGAAGCTTGAGCTCTTGCCCTTAGTGAAAGGTATGCTGGACTCAATGGAGGAAGCTTCAGAACTGAAGGTTACAGAGGGTTTAGTCTCTGTTATTAAACACTTTAAATATAAATATTTTTGTGACAAAGCTCAGTCAACCATAAGGGATTTGAGATGTGTAACAGAAATTGTGATGTCAGATTGTAGTGAAAGCAATGGTTGGTTTCTGTGTTCAGTTCGAGGTTGAATAGGGTGTAAAAAATTTAATGGCATTAAAAAAAAAGCTTGCTTCAATCACTAATATGTTAGGATAAATGTTTCTCTCTGGATGCAATCAGGAAATTGTTTATAATTTCACAATCACTTCAGAACAGTAGCAGGATTAATTCTTCTGGTTTGTAGTCAAATTGCTGCAGAAACACTTGACTTTGTTTGAGTTGGGTTTCTTTTCTCTTTTCCCTTCTCTGGGCAAGTGAGAAATTGTCAGAGTGTGAGAGCAGTTGGCAGACACTGTGCCTTCTTGAATTTAGCTAAGCTTATCACACACCATGATGGCCAGAGTTTAACATGTGACTCCTTCCAGAGAACCACAGCCAAGTTCAACATAGTTTGGCTGGTGGGAAAAGTGTGGGACATTCTGTGTGAATCCAGGCTTCTCCCCCTAAACCCAAGCTCAGAGCTGAAGCCTACACACGGATAAAAGGACATATCTGATCACCAGCTCCACCTTTTTAAAAACCGTAGGAGCAAAAGCAATCACTACTGCTTGTTTCCCATGAAGGCTCCTTCCTCGATCCCGTTTGGAGTCATCAATCAATATCTGAAACAGCATTTCGAGAGAGAAAGGTGCATGGACGGATAGATATCATAAAAACACTGTATTTCTTAAAGTGTGCAGCCCACATATTTGAGCTCTGAATACAGAGGCTCTTTCATTGCCATCTTATTTGATAATTAGCACACCAGTGCAGTACAAACTAGAAGCATTTTGTGTGTGTGTGTGTGTGTGTGTGTGTGTGTGTGTGTGTGTGTGTGTGAAAAATGCACAGGAAGAAGCAAGATTAAGACAAACATTTATATAACCAGGAAAAATGACCCAGGAAAGACGGGAAATCTAGTGACACTCTGTTTACCCACTGCAATGTTAAACTAGTCTGCAAGTGAAACAAAGCAGGACCCTTTGAATAAATCACTGAGAAAGTTTAAGGATCGACCAACAGCCAAGAGTCCTTCATAAGTTATCCGTGAGATTGTATTTGGTCTTTTAACACCAGACACATAGCTTTCCTTTGAATACTACACTCTTTTCTCCTCTCCATTGGTCCTGTCATGGAGCATGTGAAACTGTGAGCCACCTTGAATGGGAATTGGAAGAAGATGCAGATGATTGGGAGAGAACAGAATATCAGAGTGCCTGAGGGGATGAGTTATATTCAACACCTAAACCTTAGTTTAAACCTGAGGCAGCTTAATGAACATTGAATTGACTGTATGAAAACCACAACCACATAGCTCCATGAGGGTCTAAGACCTCCCTATGTCAGGTAATATGCCCTGTGACAATGGCTCCTCTGAGGTCAGTATGCCCAGGGATGATTTCAATAAAAGACTGGAAGCACAGAAACTCAAAAGACAGAATCTTCTTAACTCATGTCTGTGTGGTTTTGGAGTTGTGGTGTATTGCTTATCTACAAGGCAAGATAAGTTTTCTTGTAAGCAGGCCTCAGAAGTTGGCTAGTCTGATGCCTGCAGGCTGCTAGGAGTCCCAACTTGTGATGGATACAGTCCTTGTGGGAGGAATATACCCTGCATCGGGGTCCTGAGGACAGCTGCGAATGACTTATGTGGGCTCTCTAGTCTTGGCTTTGTTCAGGAACAGAACATTTAAGCTCCTGGTGACTGTGAGCAGGGTGGAATGCTAGCATCAGTTCTGTGTCCTCAAGAAACTTCCCTTCATTCTGGAGAGATGGCTCAGCTGTTGGCAGCACTTATTGCTCTTTTAGAGGACGAAGCTTTAGTTCCCCAGCACCAACATGAGGCAGTGAACAACTGCCCAGATGTAACTCCAATTCCACAGGTTCTGGTGTTCTATGGCCTCAGCAGGCACCTGCATTCACATGATGCGCATAAACTCACACAAGCACACGTACACACACGTGTACACACAAACATGAGTCAAAATATAACAAAGCTTGTCATCTGTCTGAGAAACCAAAGTTCAAGTAAAATGTGGATCTCTTTGTTACCTTTCTATTGCTGGTATAAGATACCACAGCTGAGGTGACTTATGGAAGACAGAGTTTATTCGGGGCTTACCGTTTCAGAGGGTTAGAGTCTTTGACTATTATGTTAGGAAGCATGGCAGCAGACAGGCATGGTGCTAAGCAGTTGTTAAGACCTTGCATCTTGATCCACAAGCATGAGGCAGAGAGAGACTAAGTGGAAGTGGTGTGAATTTTTGAAGCCTCAAAGTCCATCCCCAGTGGCACACCTCCTCCAACAAGGCCACATCTCCTAATCCTTCCCAAACAATTCCTCCAACTGGAGGAACCAAGTATTCAAACATACGACACTTTGAGGGACATTCTCTTCACACCATCCCATGGGCTGGAGTTCTGGACTGCATAATAAGGAGAGGGTGAGCTGAGCACCAGCACTCATCTCTCTGGGCTTCTTGTCTGCAGATTCACTGTGGTCAGCTGCCCCAGGCTTTTGCCTCTGTACCCTTCCCTCTCTGATGGACAGCTCTTGTCATGTATTTGTCACATCCATTGAACAGTTATTCACGTGCAATCCCCTTTTCAGGCAGAGCTTCAGTTTAACATTGGATTTTGTGCCCCTTATCTGTGGTTTGAGTGTCATGGTATTACTGCTATGCAAAGCAAGGCAGAGGGGTTTAGGGAGAAGAAATCCTGGCTAACTCATACAGGTGACAAATAGGCCTTACTCCCAGATTTCCACTCAAAGGCTTGAGGGGCCAAAATAGTTAATCTTCACCATTTGGAAGGTTGGGAATAATTCACTAATCATTTAAGAGTTCACTTACTAGCTAAAATGTATTTGCTACATTCAAATCAATGCTCACAGTCCATTTGTAGTCATATGTTGGCACATGTGGAACAGTGGGACATGTTGCTCACCATAAGGTCAAACGAGGTGACGCTCGGCCTTTGATTTTTCCATATTCTTAAAAAAGATGGTGCTCACAGTCTGCTTATCATGCTCACAGTGTTTTGTTCATTTGGTTTGTGATTTTGCTCTTTTAAGAAACCCTAAGCACAGCGCTGGTGGTAATTCTGACGCTAGTAACTCCTAAGCAGGAGAAGGCTGTGATGTGCCTCATGGAGAAAACTCACGTGTCAGATAAACTTTGATCAGGCATGAGCTATGACCATTGAACCTCAACACGAACAGAGAAAAGTGTAAATTAAGCAAGGCATATACAAACAGAAATGCACACATTGTGACATGAGGCTCAGTTTCACCTAAGCGCTATTGTTCGGAAGTCACCAATTCACTGTTTAAGACAACCTTTCTAGAATACAGTGACTGCACATAACTAGAACTCAGTGGACCTAGGCTGAGTGAGGAGAATGGAGGGCACTTCATTCACAGGGAGGCACAAAGGGAAGGGACAGAGCCAGGAGAATTCAGAGCTAGGCCGAAAGCAGAAGATAGATGTTCATTAAAATCAAGACTCATGACTCACTGTGATAGAAAAGGGTTACATGCCAGATTTCAGGTGGGTTGTGGGGTGTTGTCCATTATAAGTTGAAAACTTTGGAACTGATCTTGAAACTGGATTTGGAGCATCTCTATGAATAGAAAGAGAATGTTCAGGGAAATGGCCTGGGGAATGTGGCATCAGGGACAGCTGTCTTTGTGCCACTGACCTCAAAGGATGATTCAGGAAAGTGGTCCTTACCAGAGGCTTGATATTGAAGGCTGCAGTGTGAGGAAGGAGCTGGCAGAGGTGGAAGCGCCACAGGGAAATGAAAGAAGTGCTTGGAGAAAATTTATGATAATAAGGAAGTGACATAGGAAAGGACCCATCCCAGAACAGGAGCCAATGTAAATTTTGGAGTCTGTGGGTGGTGTGGTTGTTCTCCTTCGTGTGTGTGAAAACATGAATCTGAGAGTACTAAGCAGTTCCAGGAGTAGCCATGGAAACTGTTAAAAAACAATTCCAAATATGTATTTAGTTTCAGGGTCCAGTGCTTCTCAGTCACCATGTAATTTAATAGCCATAGAGAGCTGCTTTCTAAGGCCAGGGAAATTTACGCAGTTCTTTTATGCATTTTACCTTTCTTTACGGTTATGATTTAAAGTTTGTTGTTGGCCATTCAGATTCAAATATTTACACACACACACACACACACACACACACACACACACACACTTGGTGTCCTGTGGTACTCCATAAATCCTGAGAGCATAGTTGTATAGTTGTATAACCTGGACCAAAAAGAGTGAATGTCTGCCCTGACCTAACCATGGGCAGCAGCTGACTGATTGAGAGTGGCAAGTTCAGATTTCTAGGGTGGGCTGCCTGGAGGTGATATCTTAATATTTGTCTTGTAATATTTCCATTGAAATCAACTTTCAGAAAGAAGTGGAACAAAGCTGCCCGTGAGTCACCCTGGCTTCATTTGTAATAAACCTGGGTATGTAGGGTTTTAGTTTCAGAAGAATTAGCCATCAAGATAAGTTAGGATGACGTTCATGGTTTTCCTCTGCGACCAAAGGCATTTCAATCTTGAGAAGCTTGTTCAAGGCATCTCAGGCTGCAGAAGGCAATGAAGGTTCCCTGGGGGCACTGAGCGTTGTTCTATGAAGCAGTGCCCTCCTATTCAGCTTCAGTTTCCCTAGGAAAGCTGTTCTTTTATTCCTGTTTAGAATCAACTATGGCCTCCCCACACAGCCTTTGCAGTTGATTCTGTGACTTCATCTGGTTGGCATCAATGGTATTTTTATCTGTCTTAGATGTCATAACTTGCTTATTTTCCTATAACCCACTATCCCTAGTGTGGGTTTTAAAATTATTTTTGTGCGTACGTGTTTTGTCTGCATGTATGTATGTGTACCATTTGTGTGCCTGGTGTCTTTGAGGACCAGAAGAGGGCCTTGGCTTCCCTGGAACTGGAGTTATAGATGGTTATGAGCCTCCATGTGGGTGCTGGGAACTGAAAGAAGTTCTCTGGAAGGGCAGCCTGTGCTCTTGATGACTTAACTATTTCTCCAGCCCCACCTAGTGTATGGTTTTGCTCAGTTCAATTGCTTGGGAATAATTTTTCACCCATCAGAGGACCATGGATGCCAAAGAACCCAGTTAGTCATTAGTCACCCAGGACTGCATGGGGGTGGGGGGGGGAGGTTGTGGAGAATAAGTATTTCCTACTTTCTTCTTTGTTAAAGTACTTTTTCTTATTTCTTGTATACTTTGAAGAACAATATCTAATCCTTTGAATAATGGGAAATTATGTCACCTGAGGGATAAAGCTGTTCCCATGAAAGAAGTTTTTTTTTTTTTTTTTTCAGCCTCGGTGGAATATCACATTGAGGAATAATTGCAGTCATTATAAACTCCCAACTGTATCAAGGGGGTGGTTTCAAACATTTAAAAGGAATATGCAGACCCTGCGGGAAGTCTACCAGGATTGTAGGAAAGGATGATTCTTTCCTTGGGAGAGAAAAAAAGGAATAAAAGTGGAAACTGAAGTGTCTCTATAGATTAGCTTAAAAGGCCCCAGTACTCTTTTGTTTCTCCCTCTTTCATGATCTTATTTAAGTTAAACAAACTGTGGGTGTCCTACTGCTTTTTTATGTTCTTTGTATCCCAATTAATCCTCCCCCCTTCCCAAACTCTTACCTTCTTAATCCTCCCTCCTCCCTCTCGCTTTAACCTTCCCACCCACAAGATTCCCTCCTTATTTTCCTTTTGCCTATGTTGTGCTATCACCCCTCCCTTCCTAAGACAGTCCCCCAAGTCCACTCCTGGTTTTCTGATTTCCAGATGTGTTCCACAATAAATGAACAGAACTAATGAGTCAAAGCTAGAATTGACGTATCAGAGAGAAGAAATACAGTGTTTGTCTTTCTGAACCTGGGTTACCTAAATCAGTATAATTTTTTTCCAGTTCAATCCATCTTCCTAGAAATCTCGTATTTCAGTTATGAGCTGAATAGAATTCCACAGTGAACAGTTAACAGATATTCATTATCCATTCATCAGTTGATAGACATCTGAGTTGGTTCGATTTCTTAGCTTTTCTGAACATGGATATGCAGTTTTCATTGTGGAGGATACAGAATTCAACATTGGCCTATCTAGGTCACACAGTAGTTTGCAATTTGGTCTTTTCAAGAATCTCCACACTGATTTCCAGAATGGCTGCACCAGTTTTCAATCCTTCTGATAGTGAATGGGGGTTCCTCCTCCCACATCTGCATTATTTTTTGTTGTTATCTGTATTCTTTTTAAAAAAAAAATCACCTACAATATTTTCTTTTTAAAATTTTTAAAAAAATTTCTTCAAGTTACATCTCAATCACAATCCCCTCCTTACTCCCCCTCTAGTCCCACACTCCCACCCTCTTCCCCCTCACACCCCTCCATCCTCTTTCTTTTTTTTTTTTAAGTTTACGGTATATCCTTTTCCCCCCCAACAGCTCCCCCTGTCTTTTCAGTCCAACAACTTGTTCTTTCTCTTATAAAAACAAATACACTACAAAGCAACAAAAATAATTGGGCCACAATTATGAAAGTTATAAGGCCTAGCATACATTCCCAATGTCCAATCCATACATATTTGGCAACTGACTTTAACATTCTACTATGCATCCATCTCTATGAGTTTAAAGTTTTGTATCCAACTCAGCTTCCATCCTAACTTGCATCACCATCTTAAAAATATCTTCTTAGATCCAGAACACCCTCTTAATTTCTAAACAACTCAAAATTTAACTGAGACTATCACTATCTAGTCTTCTACCACATCAGAGACCTGAGAAGGATAAATATATCTGATTATACAGGAAGTGTAGGGCCAGCAGCTTCCAAAACTAAGAAATGACATAGAACTGGCTGCCTGGACAGTTCCCAATTTCTCTTCATACATTAGAGCATCAGTCTTCAGCCTTTTGGCCCTGTTTCTCTGACAGACATTAATTGTAAAGCAGGAATTATGAAGGACTTTCCTACCCTGTCATGGCAGAGGTAGGCTGTTGACTTTCCTGCTTCCAGGTTTTGTCCTTTTTGGACAGCAGTCTGTCTACAGTTGAAGCAAGGGGATTTTTCTTGCCAAGTGACAGGCTTGCCACTAATGCAACCATCTCTAATTGGAGATTCTTCGATGCTCATCATCTACTTAGAGTAGAATAGGGGGTGCTATCAGGAGCTGACATATTTCAATATCAAAAAAATCTTAAGAAAACATTTTTGAATGCCATATTCTACAGATCTCTTGAGGTTTTTGAAGACCACCTATCTATCTCTGCATAGTTGGATAAGCAAATATTGCTTGTCTCTTAGCAACTTGATTTCTGATTAACTTAGAAAATAACTATGATAGACTACCCTAGTATCTAACAAAATGACATACTTGAATGACTATTAGTTTGCATTTCTTTTTTTTTTTTGGTGACCTTGCTTATGATTGCTTTCTTTTTAAAAAAATATTTATTTATTACTTCTGGTTATATCTCCATCACAGTGTCCTCTTTCCACCCCTCCCAGACCCACCCTCCCACCCTCTACCCCCTATCCCTTCCACCTCACAGCTTTTTGTTTACAAGAAGACAACCTTAATTTACTACCCAAATGCATATGCTATCCACCCGAGGAGTGCACAAAATATTGGGCTTGACTTCTAGATCATGCAGATGCTGTGGGGGACCCATGGCAATTGCCTCCATCAGGCAAGGCTAGTGGGCTACAACATTGAAGGACATCAACTTCGTCCTGCGAAGGGAGGTGAGAAGGTGAACAGGCCTGGGTTTTATGGTGCTGCCGAGAGAAGCCCTGCATGGGATTAGAGAAAAGGTGGCAGAATTTCCATTTAGGGTAAGATAAGAGATGTGTTCGTAGTCTCCACAAAGATGGATCCTGACAGAAGTGAGACAGTAGCTAATATGATGCGTGAGCTACCAGCCTCGGTAGACTCAAACACATACATCTGATGATGCTTACTTCCAAAGCAGTAGACTTCTAGTTCAGGACAGACAGCGTCAAGAGGTTAAGTTGACTGCGGGCATCCAGCCCTTTCACAGCTCACAATTCAATAGCTGTGAGGTTCTTTAGAGCAGCCCTGGGCTTCAACGCAGGTTGAATGGGAACATTATTTTGTGTTTCCTTTGACTCAGTAACCTGACTCTGGGGCCCTGGGCCAGCCTCACTCTTTGCTCTCTGTTTTACTTTTGCTCCTGTTGTCACACCAGCCTGATCCTCACTTCTTGCTCCTACCCTCAGCCTTGACTTGACACTTTGTGCTTCTGTCAACTGGGGCTTCCACCACAAAATGCCAGGTGAGTTAAACAGCAGGATTAGCTTTCTCACAGCTCTGATTGTGGGAAAGTCAGGTTCAGGATCTTGGAGCTATACTTGCTGGCACCTAGATGGCTGCTTGCTAATGGTGTCCACACACTGCCTTTCCTATGTGCAAGTGTGACTGATGTCCCTTTCTGCATCTGACTTTCTCATTCTTACAAGGTGTTAGGATTTTATTGTCGTGAAGAGACAACATGACCAAGGCAGCTCCTATAAAGGAGAACTGTCTTACAGTTGAGAGGTTTAGTCCATTATTGATGAAAGCATGGCTGCGTGGAGGGAGACATGCTGTTGGAGAAGGAGCTGAGAGTTCTACGTCTGGATCCTCAGGCAGCAGGAACTGAACTGGCTTGAGCTTCTGAGACCTGAAAGTTTACCCCTAGTGACACACTGCCTCCAGCAAGCACACCTACTCCAGCAAGGCCACACACTTCCCAATAGTGCCACTTCCTATGGACCAATAAGGGCCATTTTTATTTAAACCACCACATAAGGACACCCATCAGACTGGGTGAGGGTCTACCCAAACAGACACATTTTTACTTAATTACCTGACTTTCCCCTCAAAGGCAGTCACATTCTAGAAGAATCTGGGATAAGACGACAGCATATGAAATTTGTCGTGGAGGGGGCACATTGCTATTTGTTTCAAAAGCTGTTAAGCCATCTTTGGTTAATCTGTTCATGGTAGCTCATTTTAAAAACATTCATGGATTACTGCCACTGATGATAACTAATCTGCATTTTAAAAAATAGTTCAGGCATCATGGTCAATGTCCTAAAAATGCATCAAAACATTACTTTTCAGTGAGTGAAAATTATTCTACAAACAAAAGATCAACTCAGTTGGGGAATTGTGGGAGATTTCTTATTTATTTCTGAGAAATTACTAATTGTCCACGGTTTATTTGGGGCTACCCCAGCATTCAGAATAGTATATAGAATCCATTTGCTACAGTGTCCTGAGTCCTTTTTGTTGGGAACGAAATAAAGTCGATGAAAATCTGGTTGGGACAAAAGTCACACTTTAAGACTGTGGGAGGAATGGGTCAAGATAAAAGAGGAAATACTTTGAAAGGTGATTTAAAATTAATTCACTTTTTTGTGGAGTGGTACCAGGAAACAAATAAACTGGTGTACATGTTGGGCAGAGCTTTTCCTTCGAGCTACCTCTCCAGTCCCGATAAATGATTTTTAAAGGCTAGACCGAAATTGGGAAAAGATGCAAATGCCAGTCCTTTTCTTTGGGAGGTCAGTATTTTAATATGTGTTTCCTTTATCCATTTCTGCTGTCGATTGAAAAAACAAACCCAAGGATTCTAGACTAAAGGATACTTTGTATTCAGACCAGTGGTGGACAGAAATCAAGCCTGCCATTCCTGTGTTGGATAAAGTTCCTAAGAAGGGAAGGGGACATGGCTTCTACAAGTCTAGTGATGGGAATACATGGTAAGGAGAGCCACATTTATGAAGGAAACATTTTCATTAGCCAGCTCGTGACTTGAAAGCAATAATCCTTGCCTAACTTTGTATTTCCCAGCCACCTCTCACCCTTCTCCCGCTCCACACATTTCAAAGTAGCTCTGTTACCCTGCTTTTACCCCTATGTCCTTGAAGCATTCAGGACAGTTTAAGATGCTGTTTGGGGAGGATACAGTTGATCCAGTGCAGGTGTTCCCACTGCCACATCCAGGAAATGGAACCTCAGTAGAGAAAGCCATGGGTCATTTTTTTTTTCTCTAGCAGAGCTCTGGCTGATTCCTCTTCTCTTCTGGGTAAAAGCTAGTGTCCTGTGACTCCCCAGGCCTGGGGAATGGGGTTTGATTAAAAACAGCAGTTAGTCCATCCCTCTGCACAGGAAGAGAGGAACTCAGGATGATTTTCTATCGGAAATGTGAACCCGAGACCAAAACTAACAGGAGCTGCGCCTTCAGCGTCTGAGGTCACAACATTGTCATATTATTTACAATTGAAACAGACAGAGCCATTAACCACACTCCGAGTCTTGCAGCTGCAAAATTCCACCCTTCCTGTCCAGCTCTGTTGTTTTTTGTTTGTTGCTTCCCATGAGGACCAGGGCAGCTGATGATGCCATGCGGCAGGGACGACCATTCCTGCTATCTCTGTTTCAGAACCTGACAGGAGGGAATATCCCCCCCACCATAACCCCCTCCTCGTGGTTTGGCTTTGGAACTTGATTTTCCAACAGATCCAAGAAGTTCACATGAGATGTTCTTTCCTGTCAAACAGGATCCTGAAACCTTTTGAGGTTTCTCAAGGACTTGTCTCCATAAGCTGAAAAGTCTGCTCTCTTTCTTCACTGTTGCCAGAAAAGTAATTAGGCCATTTTTCTAATTATAGTAATCTTCCCCAAATGGCATATAACTTCAAATCCAAACTCCATGTAAATTGGCCAACAGCATTCTGTCGCCAAGCACTTCACCAAGACAGCTTGCACGTAGGAGTTTTACTTTATGTGAAGGCGAAATGTGTTTTCTGTCCCAGTTACAACTGGGCTCCCCCACCCCTAGCATCTTGCTTAAGAGGCGCCAACTAGAGAGGGTGGATTGAAGTTGCTCTTGTCAGTGGCATTTTGTGTGGAGTTGCTGTCTGGCAGATGAGTAAAATTCCTTTTGGAAGACATGTTTATTCTCAGCAAAGCGGAACAAGATTAAATTGCCCTGCTCTTGTTACACCCGCTTAACAGATGGCCAGAATGAGGTTCTCTTTGTCACACAGCACAGAACCAATTCCTTTTCCTCCCCACAAGAATAACCTTCTTGTAATTAGCTCTCTCTATTATGCTAACCCAGGGGAAATTAGGCCCTGCTGGTAAGTTTTGTGGGCAGGTAAATTGCCAATTTTGCTTGTTCCATTTGTCAAAAAAAAAAAAAATCCAAATAATGCATCCCTTAGAAGTTTGATTTTTCTTTGTTGAGCCACCTTCCCAGCATTTCTGGAAGGGGTTCTGGACTGAAAGGACATTATATAGAAGTGCCTAGAAAATGAGATGATGAAGCAATAATGGATAAGGGTAGTTCTCCTCTCAAATGATGGCATTATAATTTTTAGTTATTATTATTAATTTTTTAGGGAATGGGCTCTCAAACTGTACATTTGAGTATAGGTTAAAGGTCATGGGGAAATGTCTTAAGACCTATTATATGTGGATATTAGACAATAATAGAATGAATTTCTGGCCCATTCTTAAAATAATAATTGCAATTTTGTAAAACACTAAAGGAGATATGAACATAAAATATTTCAGTCTTGGATTTTTGGAAACTTTGCTTCAATTCTGCTGTCTTCATGTCTAAATACCATCAAAGGATGTGCAGGCTTTATACTGTAAAAAATAAGACGAAGATATGAAGTGTTAACTCCTGGGGTCTGCTGAGTCCTGTCATCATTCAAGTTGCTGGTTCATCTGAGGAACTTGGAATGGGAGACCATTCTGGATCACCTGCCTTTAGTGTCTGTATTAGTTACTATTTACATTGATGACAAAAACCACTAAAGAGAAGAGAGGTTAACTGTAGCTCATAGCTTTGTGGCGGAGAGGGCTCGGCACATTCACAGCTTTGGGCTGGGCTCATGTCTCAGACAGCAGTATGAGGTGGTTTGCACATATCTTCACAGTAGACTAGGAAGCAGAGAATTTGGCAAGAATTTGGGCATCTGCAACTCACTACTCCTGTCCTGTCCCCTGACTCTACATCTGTCTGGTCTGTCAGGGTCCATGCCCCCAAAGGTTCTGCAACCCCCTGAAATTGCTTCATCTGGGAACCAAGTGCTCAAACACATGAGCCTGTGAAGGGAACATTTCCCACTCAAACTAACTGCTCTAATTCCAGTCATGTGTCTCTATAAGAAAGAGGCAGATATGATACAGAGAGGAGAGGAGAGGAGAGGAGGCAATGTGACCATGTGGGCAGAGAGAAAGGGTTCCCTCCCCCAGGAGCCTCTATAGGGTCTAAGGGCCATGCACACCATGATTGGACCCAGTCAGGCTCATGGTCTCCTGTGAGAGAGTGCCTCCGTATCACTGCATGTGTATATGCTCTGAGAGAGTGCTCCCGTATCACTGAATGTTTATATGTCGTGAGTGTGCTTCTGTATCACTGCATGTGTATATGTTGTCATGTTGCCCAAAGTAGGTTTAGAGGTCTGTGCATTTTTGTGGGAGAGTTACTCAGTTTGTCAGAGATCCCGTAATAACATCTCGCATAGAAACTACAAATATAAATGGGATCCAATCACAAGTGTGTCATGTTATTTCATAATTTATTCTCTAGCTGTGTGTATATGTGTGTGTTCATGCACTTATTTTTCTAAAACAAAAACAAAGCAAAAGAAAACCAGAAAACATTGTGAGTCAAAACATTAAATATGGCTTCTACTTGTGTCTGGCACTTTAGAGGTAACAAAACTTGAATAGATGTTGATTTTACAATGTTTTGTTATTACAATCGTGCAATTACTTTAAACATCAAGGCTAAGGGGTAATTTTGGCTTTTCTGCCAATCCTTATCACCTCCACCTCCAAATAGTCTCACATTCCAAGTGGAAGCACACTTCTCGAATAGCTAATGTAGCTCAATGCATCCCAGATAAATGTTCACTTCAGAAAGGCTGGGCTTTGCTGTGCACACATCATCATAAGACCGGCCTTTAAGGACCCTTTCTAACTTGTCACCCCCTTGTAATGTACTTTATATTGGTAAATTGGCATGTGTCATTTGAGCTCACTGAGAAGCTAGTCCTGGAAGCAGGGTTCCCCCTCACAACCTACATTAGATCCAAGCATGTCTGGGTCAAGTGTCATCAAGCCTCTTGTCTGGAGATGGGCTGGTGACAGGGAGATGAGAGAACAGAAAAACATCTCAAGAGTAAAGGCATTGTGTCCTTGAGGATGGCTAGAAGGGTTGAGCTCATCTCCAAGTCATTGCCAACTGAGACACTACTGTTTATCCAAGTAGTTCTCGGCCTTCTTAACACTGTGACCCTTTAACATAGCTCCTCATGTTTTGCTAACCCCCAACCATGAAATCATATTTGTTGCTAGTACATAACTCTGGTTTTGCTACTGTTATGAAGTGTAATGTAAATGTCTGTGTGACTTCTGATGGTCTCAGGTGTGACCCCTGTGAAAAGGTTATTAGATCTGCAAATGCAATATGACCCACAGGTTGAGAACCCCTGGTTTATCACATGATATAAAGGCGCCTGTAGTGGGAAGGAAGTGGGGAGTTCAGCCATGGAGATGAGTTCAGTCAGGAATCCCAGCCTCAGCTTCCACAGGCAGGTTTTGCTGGATGTTTTGAGCATCCTGTTTTATAATATTTCCCTCTCTGTCTACCTCCCACTTCACCTTTCTTTTACTTAGGCTTGCTGTGTGCTGAAGAGGTCATTGATTCAGAACAGAAAGTTCAGCCAGTGTATGTCATTCTTTGGATAGCACAATCTTCCCGCTGTAGAAGTCCAATCTTTACTGTCTGTACTTTGTGTTTACTGACAATGAGAGCAGTGTATCCAAAGCAGTTATAGATACTGCAGAGCAAGAATACATCTCTTAGAAATGTGGCGTGCTTTTATCATAATGATATGTTGACTAACCAGTGAATTTATTTATATTTATTTTAATAGGAATATTTTAGTTTGAATTGAAATTTATTTCTAAATGGAAGTTAGTAGCTTCTGTGTGTGTGTGTGTGTGTATGTGTGTGTACGTGTGTGCGTGTCTGTGTGTGTGTATATCTGTATCTGTGTGTGTATGTGTGTATGTATGTGTGTATGTGTGTCTCTGTATCTGTGTGTGTCTATATCTGTGTGTGTGTCTGTATCTGTGTGTATGTGTATGTGTGTGTCTATATCTGTGTGTATGTGTGTGTGTGTCTGTATCTGTGTGTGTAGTGTATGTGTGTGTGTCTATATCTGTGTGTGTATGTGTGTGTGTATATGTATGTGTGTGTGTGTGTGTGTGTGTGTGTGTAGACTAGAGGTTGACATGGGGAGTCTTCTTCAGCCACTCTCCATCTTAGTTTTGACATGATGTCTCTCACTGAGAATAGAGCTCATTGTTTCAACTAGACTGACTGTGAGCTCCAAAGATCCATCTGTCTCCATCCCTTGAGTGCTGGGGTCACAGATCTAGGATGACAGGTCCAGCTTTTACCTGGGTGCTGGGGATCCCAAAACACATCCTCATACTCATATGGCAAGCACGTCACCATCACCTGCTGAGCCATCTCCTAAGTTCTCTTTTATTTTTGTCTCACCCTTCTGTGGCTGCTCCTACAGGTCCTGAGGTGACTGCAATCACACCGATGCTCAGCTAATTTGACCCTTGTTCCCACTCTTGCTTTTCAACCCCAGTGTGACACTCTCCATGTGATTGCCAATCTTGCCTTCTAAATGCATAAGCCTGATTTTTGCCCACTTCTACTTAAAGTCCATTAAGGACTGCTCCAAGATGGAAGTTGAGACCAGTACAGAAGTTAAGGTCCCCTACCATTCATATCTACCCTTTTCATGTTCCTTCTCCTGGGTACAGCTTCACACATCCTGTGTGCTTACTCAAGGTTTTCTGCCTTCAGAAGTCATTAGAGTTTTGAAAGGTGCTATGGGAAGAAGAAAAATTTGTGATTAAGTGTGTGGGAAATGTTTTTCTAGAAACTCCCCAATGCTCCCAGCTAGTGTACTAAATGACTTGATAAGTCTTAGAGTAAATAAATAGTTATCATTTTGGGATAATTTTTACTGAAGCCAGCATAATCATCCTATAGCACACTGACTTTCATGTTCAGGCCTATGGGTCTTTATGGCATGAACACAATTGGGGGGAGGATAACCATAATCTGAATTAGAGATGCTGCAGTTCTTTAACTGCCCGTTCATGTTCGTTCACCATGCTATTCAGTCTTCTTTCACCGTAGATGAGTTTGTTCTCAAACTTCATGGAAACAACATATTAGGTATGATTTATTGATTGGAGTTTTTAAAATATGATCTCTCTGTAGAGCTCAAGCTGGTCTTGAACTTGTGGCAATCCTCTTGCCTCTACCTCCTCCCGAGTGCTGAGAGGTGGGCATGCATCACCTACCTGAAACGCAGCTGGTGTTCTGGGCTTGTTGTGTTTTGCTCAGCGTTATGTCCAGGACCTCCATCCATCACTATACCCATATAATTTGCTCCATGACTCTTGGCCAGGGGGCAGCAAAGCTTCCTCCAGGTCCAGTACAGGTGGATGTACATAGCCTACAAACTAAGAATGATCTCAAGGATTATACAAATCATATAGATCAGTACTCAATACAGACCATATTTGGCCTGCAAAGCCTGGAGCATTTCTTTATGTGGCCTACCCCCACACAGTTAGCCAGTGCCTGCCCTGTGGTATTTCTTTGTGTAAATATACAATTTACTTATTTCTTCTTCTATTTATAGATTATTTCCTGTTTTGGATTATGACAGATAGTGCCTCTGTGAACATTCTTACACATATTTTTGGTGAATACTACTACATATTTTTTGGTGGGGAGTGAATTGTAGATGTGTGTGTGTGGTATTGTCTCATTTTTCCAGGAGAGGAATAAAGGATTTCTCAGTGAGAGCTGAGATTTTTCTTAGTTCCACAGACTTCTAGAAGGATCACAATCTTAGGAAATTCTTGCTTTAAAAACTGCAAATATCTTACAGAAGCTTTTCAATTTTATAAGGTCCCATTTATTGATTGTTTGTTTTAGTGCCTGAGCTATTGGTGTTCTATTCAGGAAGTTGCTACCAGTGCCAATGATTTCAAGGCTTTTTCCCACTTTCTCTTCTATTAATGTTAGTGTGTCTGGATTTATGTTGAGGTCCTTGATCCACTTAGACTTAAGTTTTGTACAGGGTGATAAGTATGGATCTATTTGCATTCTTCTACATGTTGACATCCAGTTAGACCAGCACCATTTATTGAAGATGCTTTCCTTTTTCCATTGTATGTTTTTGGCTTCTTTATCAAAAATTAAGTG
>CAJQZJ010031946.1:1193886-1284609 GCA_907164525.1 Lophiomys imhausi
CCCAGAGGTCATTGAGGAGAGAGTTGTTCAGTTTCCATGTTTTTGCAAGCACTCTGTTGTTTTTGTTACTGTTGAAGCCTAGCTTTATTCCATGATGGTCTGATAAGTTACAAGGAGTGATTTCAATTTTCCTGTATCTGTTGAGGCTTGCTTTGTGACCGACTATATGGTCGATTTTGGAGAAGGTTCCGTGAGGTGCCGAGAAGAAAGTGTATTCTTTTGTTTGTGGGTGAAATGTTCTGTAGATATCAATTAGGTCCATTTGATTCATGACATCTGTGAGGTTCATTATTTCTCTGTTTGGTTTCTGCATTGTTGATCTGTCCAGTGGTGAGAGTGGTGTGTTGAAGTCTCCCACTATTAATGTGTGAGTTTCAATGTGGGATTTCAGCTTCAGTAGTGTTTCTTTAATGAATGTGGAGGTCTTACTTTTGGGGCATAGATGTTTAGTATTGAAATTTCATCTTGGTGTATTTTTCCTTTGATGAGTATATAGTGTCCTTCCCCATCTCTTTTGATTAATGTTGGTTGAAAATCCAATTTGTTGCATACTAGAATTGCTACTCCAGCTTTTTTCTTGGGTCCATTTGCTTGGTATATCTTTTTCCAGCCCTTTACTTGGAGATAATGTCTATCTTTTTTGCTGAGGTGTGTTCTTGTAAACAGCAGAATGTGGGATTCTGTTTTCGCATCCATTCTGCTAGCCTGTGCCTTTTTATTGGGGAATTGAGTCCATTGATGTTGAGAGATATTAATGACCAGTGATTGTTACTTCCTGCCATCTTGATGTTGGTAGAAATAGTGTGTGAGTGAGCTTCTTTCCTTTTGTTTTTGCTGCAGGCATGCTATTTGCTTCCTGTGCTTTCTTGTGTGTAGTTAACCTCTTTGGGTTGAAGTTTTCCTTCTAACATCTTCTGTAGAGCTGGATTTGTGTATAGATATTGTTTGAATTTAGCTTTGTCGTGGAATATCTTGTTTTCTCCATCTATGTTGATTGACAGTTTTGCAGGGAATAGTAGTCTGGCCTGGCACTTGTGATTTTTTTAGGGTCTGCAAGACGTCTTTCCAGGCCCTTCTGGCTTTTAGAGTCTCTGAAGAAAAGTCAGGTGTGATTCTGATAGGTTTGCCATTATATGTTACTTGACCCTTTTCCCTAGCAGCTTTTAAAATTCTTTCTTTGTTCTGTACATTTAGTGGTTTGATTATTATGTGGCGGGAAGATTTTCTTTTCTGGTCTAATCTATTTGGGGTTCTGTAAGCTTCTTGTACAGTTATAGGCATCTCTTTTTTTAAATTTGGGAAATTCTCTTCAATGATTTTGTTGAAGATATTTTCTGGTTCATGGAGGTGGGACTCTTCTCTTTCTTCTATTCCTATTATTCTGAGATTCCATCTTTTCATTGTGTCCTTGATTTCCTGAAGGTTTTGTGTCAGGACGTTTTTAGATTTGACATTTTCTTTGACAGATATATCCATTTCTTCAATTTTATCCTCTGAGCCTGAAATTCTTTCTTCCATCTCTTGTATTCTGTTGGTGATGCTAGTGTCTGTAGTTCTGATTCTTTTCTTAAGGTTTTCCAGTTCTATGGATGTCTCAGATTGGATTTTCTTCATTGCTTCAACTTCCCTTTTCAGGTCTTCCATTCCTTTAAGTGCTTTATTCATTTCTATCACCTCCTTTGCAGTACTTTGTTGTTGCTCTCTGAGGTATTTGATTTCCTCCCTTAGGCCTTCTATTATTAATATAAGCGTAGGATTAAGGTCATTTTCCTTTGCTTCAATTGGGTTCAGCTGTCCAGAGTTGTCTGTAGCATTATTGCTAGGATCTGGAGACATCCTATTTTGTTTTTGTTTTTTTTTTACCATGTTCTTGTGCTGACCTTTTGTCATCAGATGGCCCCAGGTGTTATCTGTTTGTTTCTTTTGTTACCTGACCTTGGTGCTCAGGAAAACTCCCTGCCCTGGGGGTTGGCTGATCCTGAGATCCTGGTGTTTACCTCCAGATGGCGGGCAGATTCCTGTAATAGACTGACTGGCTCTCGGAGAGGAGGGGGGCTGCTGCTCACCTCAACTGCTTGTGACCCAATTGGACCAATATAGAGGGGATTGGAGTGGGGAGAGGGCTAGCCTCTGAGGACCTGGGAGCTGACAGGTCTCCTCAGAAAGGCAGGTAGAGCTGTGGTTGGGTCTGTGTTCTCCTCTCACTGACCCAGTCGTTCTGGCTCCCCAGCTGGGCTGACTATGCAGGCAGGGAGCTCCACCCACAACAGATGCTGGCCTCAGTGCGCCTGTTGCTGACTGCCTCAGATGCTTGGGTGCTAGGGTGAGTGACCCACCCACCCCAGTATTTGTGGAGAACACACTGTCCCGGGCTCTGTTTGCAGGCAGTCTTGGCTCCTAATTGCTTTGCTGTGACTGGGTTAGGTCTCTGCCGCTCCGCTACAGTGCACACTGTGGCACCATGTTGGAAACTCCGGAAAAAAATAATCTCACTTACCTTTGCTCTTGTGGTGCGGCTGGAGTGCAGGCTGGATATCAGGCAGACAGGCGGGGCCGCTGGTCTGTGTCTGGAGCCGTGGGCTGGATCCGCTCCTGGGCTAGATCTCTAGCCAGAGCTCCTCTCCAGACCGGTGACGGAGCTGGCTGATCTCAGGGTTGTGTTCTCGGGAACTGCGTGGGCTCTTTTACCTGGTGACCGGTCTCAATGTTCGCTGTGGGCATTCAGACACCGTCTGTGCTTCACTGTAGGCTAGGGGACCTCACATTCACTCCACAATGACTAATCTCATTCACCTACTACTCAGATGCACTGCTCTATGGTCGGCGCCATCCCATTGCTATTATTTTTTAAGGAGCACCCAGTGATATTCCCTAAGGTTACTTCAGCAGTACCACTTCAAGGGTCACCAAATGTGTTTACTGATGGCTCAAAGACAGGCTGTGGAGCCTATTTGATAGAAAGACAAGAGCCCGTGTTATGTCAATTTCAACCGGGCTCCCCCCATATAGTAGAATTGAAAATAGTAATTGAGGTGTTTGAAAGATGTCAATTTGCATTCAATTTGATTTCAGATTCAGTTTATGTGGTCAACGCAGTGAAAGTATTAAAATTAGCAGGTCCTATTAAGAATAGTAGTACTGTATGTGCCTTATTACAAGAGTTACAAGTTTTAATCTGGCAGAGAAAAAGATGTTTTTATATTCAACATATCAGAGCACATACAGGATTACCTGGACCATTAAGTGAGGGTAATAATAAAGTTGATCAATGGACCAGGATGGAATGCATTTTTTGGAGCTCATTCCTGGATCAAGCCAGACAGTTTCACCAATTATTTCATGTAAATGCAAAAACTCTACAGCAGAAATTTCATTTGTCTAGAGCAGATGCTAGACAAGTAGTTTTGGACTGTCCTCAGTGTGTGATTCATCATCATCCTCCCAGTGTGGGAGTGAACCCTAGAGGGTTGTTGCCACTCAAAATCTGGCAAATGGACGTTACCCACATTTCAGAATTTGGAACATTAAAATATATTCATGTATCTGTGGATACCTGCTTAGGTATCATACATGCTACACCTATGAGTGGAGAAAAGGCTCGCAATGTCATAGGATATTGCTTAGAAGCCTGGGCTGCATGGGAAAAACCACAGAAGCTAAAAACGGACAATGGACCAGCCTATTCGGCTCAGTCCTTTGTCTCCTTCTGTAATCAGATGGAGGTACAGCTTAATCATGGATTACCATACAATCCTCAAGGACAAGGAATTGTGGAGCGTGCTCATCGCACCTTGAAAAAATGCTTGCAAAAACAAAAAGGGGGAATAGGCCAAGGCCGTACCCCCAAGGAGAGAATGTCTTTAGCCTTATTTACTTTAAATTTTTTCAATTTGGATGCTCAAGGCCGCTCAGCAGCGGACAGACATCAGGATTCCCATGGTCCACCTAAAAGCATGGTGAAGTGGAAGGATATTTTGACAGGCTCTTGGCGGGGGCCTGACCCCGTGCTAACATGGGCGAGAGGGTCTGTTTGTGTTTTTTCTCAGGATCAACAAGATCCAGTGTGGGTGCCTGAACGCCTTGTGAGGAAGATTCGTCATGAAGACCTTCCTAAGGATCCTGGTGATAGTAGCAGTGAGTATGTCAGGAGTGCAGAGCAGTTTGGGTTCAACAAGATTATTTTTCCTTTAGCCCCATGATTAGTAATATAGTGAATAAGTGTTGTACAGGAATGCTTGATATATCTACTAGGGATCCTCAGCAGACTGCCACCAATCCTTTTGATTTGTGGCTTTTGTGTGGAGTAAATGGAAGTTGCATGGACTTGGGACCTGTCATTATGCTTGGGGGAGGAATTTATCAAAGAGGTAATTTTTCCCTAGGGTCTGCTACCAGATTGGATTTCTCTAGCAGTAGTGGCTCTGGTACTTGGAATTCTTTGTTTCATTCTTACCGCAACAAGAACTTTTCAGCTTCGCCAGTATGTCTCTGGCCTCCTTTTCTGTGGATTGTAAGTAATGGGAGTGCATCCTTGGGTGAAGAAAAGTTAGTATGCACTCCGGGCACATGTTTTTATGCCCTATGCTGGAATGCCACAGCCTTTCCTGTGGCTGTGGTGACTAGAATGCCTCGATATGTACTAGTTCCTGTAGAGGCTCCTAATACCATGATGCTATTCAGGCTTAAAAGAGATTTTGGCATCACTGCAGCTATTGTTACTGCTATCACTGTTGCTGCTGTGGGAGCTACTGCCTCAGCTATTGCCTTGTCTAGTTCTATACAGACTGCCAATGCCCTGAATAACATCTCAGCTACTGTGGCACAGGCATTGGATACTCAGACCTCTATGAATTCTCATCTCAAAGGAGGTCTTATGATAGTTAATCAATGCATAGATTTAATACAAGAACAGATTGATTCTCTTTGGCAACTAGCACAATTGGGGTGTGAGTGGAAATTGCAAGGTTTGTGTGTTACTTCCGTACAATATCAAAATTATACAAACGCTGCTAATTTGTCTAGACAATTGTCAAAGTTCCTCTTACAGGATTGGTCGGCTGAGTTTGAAAATTTGATGAGAGAGCTGAGAGCGACAATCGTACACATCAACTCCACTCGGGTGGATCTGAGCCTGGCTACTGGGTTGACTTCCTGGATACAGACGGCTATGGATCATCTTAAGGAGTGGGCGGGCATAGGCTCTTTGGCGATACTAATGATACTAGCCTCTCTGGTTTGCCTATGGTGCATCTACAAAATGAGAACCACACAAAAGCATAATGCAGCCATGAGTATACAAGCCCTTGTCACCATTGAGGCGGGCCAGTCCCCTCAGGCAAGGCTTGCTGCCGTGAAGTAAATCTTCACTAAGCATAGTCCCTGCCCACTGAGGTATTCGTTCCACGGATATTAGGGTCTGGCAAGTCAGTGACGGAGTTGACGGGTAAGTCTCGGCCACCTAAGACAGGGCAGTCCCGAGTGGGGAGGCTGACCCAGAGACAGGTAAGAGTTTGAGCACCGCCCTCCTACAGGCTCAGGCCCACCGTGAGATCCCCAGATAGAGGGATTACGAAGCCTTTCCAGGGACTTTTACCAACTTTAGAAAAAATAAAAAAGGGGCTGGAGAGATGGCTCAGAGGTTAAGAGCACTGGCTGTTCTTCCAAAGGTTCTGAGTTCAATCCCCAGCAACCACATGGTGGCTCACAACCATCTACATTGAGATCTGGTGCCCGGGCATATATGTAGAGCAAATACTGTATACATAATAAATAAATAAAATGTTTAAAAAAAAAAAAGAAAAAAGAAAAAAGGAGGAACTGTAGAGAGCTGCGAAGTGCCGCGCCCTAAAGATGGCGCTGGTCTCCGCCTTCCACCAGCCCGACGGTGAGCGCTCTCTATGATAATAAGTTCATATTTGGCATAGACCGCTGATCTGGCTTGCTTCCACATACGTAGACCTCTAAGATAGCACCACTTGGCTTTACTTGACTGGCTGTTCATTTAGTATTTAGCCTGTGGGTTGGGTCTGCCCCATTATTCGGAAGACTGTTTTCAAGGGACCTGAATAAACTGCTGGAGAAGAGTTTTGTGAGTTGCGTCATTCCTTGCTGGACAAGGGGGGACGCGACAGGTGGATATGTTCAATGTATCATATATATCAGTATGTAAATTAAAAAAGAAATTTAAAAAGGAAAGAAATCTCTGCAATTCTAAGGGGGAAGAATCCAGAGACACAATGTTTTCCTAACTAAACATCGATGGTGAAGGAGGAAGTAGAAACATTCTGATGAGAAATGAGTTACTTCTGTGAAAAATTAGATAGTCTATAATTTTCTAACGTGTTTGATAATTTGTGTGTCCAGTTCACTCATTCATTCACTCACAGAGTGTGCAGTCATTTAAAAATCTGAACAACCAGGATGGAGAAAAATGGTGGCATGATTTTAACGTCAGAAGAAAGAACTGAGTTTGTGCCAAATAGTCAATATTTCTTTTTGTGGTTTTGGGTAACCAAGCATTAAAGAGAAGGAGAAATGATGGCAAAAGTGCCACCATTCTGTCAGAGTGCCTCAGAATTTATCCATTTTTTTTTTTGTTAGGAATTAAGGAAACTAAATTTGTATTTCATGGCTTACAGCTTCGAGAAAGAAAAAATGCAGTTGAGCATAAGCAACATCAGTTGATATTTTTTAAAATCTGGGACTGGAGTCCTTTTCTTGGAGTTGCTTACATGTGCTTCCTGTTAGAGTGTGTACCAGGTGACTATATGAGTTTAGAAGTGACAGACATTGCTGGGAATCAGCTCATGCAACTGGAGGAAAACAGTTGTGACAATGATACCTGGAATTCAACCAATTGAGCTGGAGGGATGGCTCAGTGGGCAAAGATGCCTTCCTACCCAGCCTGGTGTTCTGAGACCTGTCCCTGGGACCCACAAGGAAGGAGAGAAGTGACTCCTGCAAGGTATGCTGTCACACACACACACACACACACACACACACACACACACACACACACACACGGGGGTGAGGGGAAGAGAGAGAGAGAGAGAGAGAGAGAGACTCAATAGACTCCCTCATTTCCTAGGAATTCTGAAGTTTTTCTTTACCATTTACCAAATTTAAAAATGAAAGCTGTTTTTTATATTTCCCATGTAGTTTTATTCAGAATCACCTCTGAAGTAACACAGGACTTGGTTTTGGATGCTCTATCAGATTAAGTGAAGTGTGAAGGTCTTGAGTGCTGAGACTGAATGTCCTTCTGCTGAGCTGGGCTTGCTTGATATCACAAAATGAATTCACGCTAGTATAATGAATCAATTGCACAATGTCAGGCTAAAAATGGCTGTGAAAATCAAGGCACCCACAAGACAAGATTCATGCGTCACAACAACATACGTCAGTGTTCAGGATTAGGATAGTCATTTTAGAAGACAGAGTGTCACAGAAGTACCACATGGAAAGGAAGGAAAGATAGCTGGACTATCAAACAATAAAATGAATCATGGAAAGCAAAGCCCTTGAAATGTTGGTCTGCTAGTTCTCACACATAAATACATATTTGTGGGACTAGCCTGCAACTTCCCTTTAAACCTTCAGCCTGTAGAAATTCTTACTCATTTTTCTTGTTTTTCTTGTAATGATCTTTAGAAATGAGTTTATCTAGTTGGTCAGTTTTGGTGAGAGCAATGGAAAAAGTTATCATTCACAAATTTGGTCCTTTTGTGTTAAATAATTCCAATCATTAAAGTCTCCCTGCATTGACTGGGATGGGAGCTGGGGGCAAGGTAAGGGGTGAGGAGTTGAAGGATGAGGGGTGAGTGTTGGAATAAATATTGAGTCATCCATGGGTTTCAGATTCAGAAGATGAATGGCTTGTGATTCTGGCTACAACTAGCTCCAAAGAGAAAGTAAAATTTCATTTATTGTCAAAAGAGGGACTGTGTCCCCTGGATACACTAGAATGGGTTCCTTACTCTTTGTGTGATGATATTTTAAGTTAATAACCACCAAAACCACACCATTTTCTGGGAAAGGGTGTTGGGAGAGCTGGGGAGAAAATTTTGATTGATTTTCTGTGGAACAAGTTCTTGGCTATCTATGCAAACAAAGACTGACTTCTTGTTCTGTTCATTTTATGTCTACATTCTGTATGATAATTCAGTGGATGGATACGTAGTCATGACAACAATTTAGCAAGAATATTTCAGGTCATTGTTTACTATGTGTGGGAAGTTTTTTTCTTCTTTCATTGTATGATTTCAAAATACACATTTACATGGATGTCTTAATTTACTTCCTTTGCTGTGATAAAATACCATGACCAAAAGCAACTCATGGAAGAAAAAGTTTATTTGGATTATATACTCTGTAGTCCATCATGAATGGAGGTCAGGGTCAAGCAGGAACCTGGAGGCACAAACCGAAGCAGAGGCCATGGAGGAATACTTATTGCCTTGCTCCTCATAGTTTGCTCAGCCTTTCCTGTAAACTCCTGGACCTCCTGCCCTAAGGCAGTATCATCCAGGGTCCTCCTGACAGGTTTTCTGCAGGGTAATCTAATGGAGAGGCATTTTTCTCAATTGAGATTTCTTCTTCCCAGATGACCCTGATTTACATTAAGTTGACAATAAATAAAAATAAACAACAAAAAAATCAGCACAATAGTTTTTGGTAAACTTTTGGGGTATACGTGTCTATCCTCCAACTTCACCACAGAAATAATTATGTACTAGAAAGTTCAAAAACTCCACATCACATGAACAACTACTGTATACCAAGGACTTTGCATAAATAATCCTGGTTAATAACCATAAAACCTAAAGGAGTAGATATTCTTTTTATTTTATAATTAACTCTAGCTCATGTCATTGTTTTTGCTTTTTTGTTGTTATTGAGACAAGGTAGTTTAGGCTAGGCTTGAACTCCTGATCCTCCTGACTCACCTTCCTTGGTGCCTAGATTACAGGTGTGCACTCTTACCCATATAGTAATTTTTGAACCAAGACTTGAATAAAGTCCTCTAATTCCCCAAAGTCCACAAAAAATAATACAAATAATGTAACTTCTTCACCCAATCTTAAACATAGGCAGTGCTGGCTGGCCTACAAGTCACTGTAGACGTAGGCTGCCCTTAAACTCACAAAGACACTCCTATCTCTGTCTCCCAAGTGCTGAGACTAAAGATGTGCATCATTACACCTTACTATCCTGTGTCTATTTTTTTTTAAAGATTTATTTTATTTTATGTACATGAGTGTTCTATCTGAACACCTGCAGCCAGAAGAGGGCATCAGATCACATTGTGAATGGTTGTGAGCCACCATGTGGTTGCTGGGAATTGAACTCAGGACCTTTGGAAGAACACTAGCAAGTGCTGAGTGCTTAACTACTGAGCCATCTCTCCAGCCCCCTATTGTGTGACTATTAAGTCAAACTCTTTGAGATGGTTTTTCTGTGTTTACTTCCCGCTTCTGCCACTAATGGACTGTTTGACCTTATACAGGTTAATTAATTTCTAGGAGAATCTTCTTGCTCATTTTGGAAGTAGGGCTAAAGTAATTACTATCATATAGTTTTTTTTAATAATTAATAATTAATTAATTGGTACAAAACATTTAGAGCAGCTCTTGACTTGTAACAAACACCATATCAATATTGGCTATTATGGAGCTTTCTATTCCTCACAAATAGTTTCCTAAAATATTTGTACTTGTTTACATTTCCCTAGGTAGTGTGAGGAGGGGTCATTTCTCCTTGTATCTATAGTTTCCTTTAATTCTTGACAATTTAGTTGACCTGATGTTCTCTAATTGCCATCGGAATTTTTCAGTTGAGATTTAATTTGGAGAAAAATTACTTCCCTTGATGTAGAAGCAACTTCATGATGTATTGCACATCTGGGTTTTTATAAGTATTCTTCATCATGGTCCTGAGGCTGTACTTGAGTGGTGGTTGATGAAAGTTCTAACTTGGAATACTGGCTCTGAAAAGAAGGCACACTAATGAATATTTATGAACTTTTTAGCCACTACAATGGATCCACTACCAAAGGGATTTAAAAATGTAAAGAGTTTTCCTTAATGAAACTCTGGATAGATAACAGGTGCACAGTTCCTGGGTAGGTTGGGCTTACTACTATTTTCAAACAGAGGTCCCACTCATGAAATCATCTTTGCACTTGATCACAGGGCAGGCATGTGTCCTTTGATGGCCATGTCGTCAAACATAGAACATGGAACTCAATGGGATAGCCATATTGTGCCTATAGGACGTATTTTCTATATCTAGTAGCAGTTTAATTAACAACTACCTTTTTAGTTACATCTTCTGACACCTATTGAATGGATTCTCCATGCTCCTTACTGTCACTGGTGAAATGATAAGCAAGTCATCTACTCTTAAACATAATTTGCTGTATTAGAAGCACACGTTTCTGTCTAAGGATATTTAATCCTGCATTTCAGTGATTTTTCTTCAGTAGTGAGAGGGTAGCCACTTTGGTTATGAGCCTGCTGTGAGCCAGTCACGGTAAAAAAGAGATGGGTGAATCTTGTAGCTAGCAGTTCATCCAAAGAGTCCCTGAGAAAGATAACAACTATTAAAACTAGTGAGCTCTGTCAGTATTAATTATAATATGTTTATGTTACCGTGGCCAGAATATTTGACAAAATAACTTAAAGTAAGGAAAGTTTATTTTACCTCATGGCTTCAGATATTTTAGCCATATTATGGCATAACAAGAACTTAACCAGAAACCAGTATCTTATAAATTTACTGTAATTGCTTTTTAGTTAAAAGCTGTTTTCATATCAGTGGTTTCAGATTTTTTTGTATAAACAGTTTCCCATCATGAACACACTTTGATTTCTTCCATGTGTGCAAATGCATGCATCTCTTCTATTTCATATTTCCAAAACTGTTTATTATTTTATTATTTTTCATTTATATGCATGCTTGTGTGATTGTATGTCACATATGTGCATGTGTGCAGAGGCCAGAAGAGGGTGTCAGATACCCTAGAGCTGGAGTTATGATTAGTCTGAGACACCTGATGTGACTACTAGGAGCCAAACTGGGGTCCTCGACAAGCACAGCAATGCTCTTGACCACTGAGCTGTTTCTCCTGCTCCTCATTTTCTTGTCTTATTTCATTAGCTGACAGTGAAGAATGCTTCTGTCTTCCAGTATGACATAGATAAAGAGTGTTGAAAGGGACATCTTTGCCATCTCTGGCCTAGTAGGGAAGCTGTTAGTCACTATGTAAATAGATAAACAGGATGATCAAAGACAAGTCATTGTGGCCTTGTGGAGGGTCTGCCAACCTGAGGTTGACATAGTGAGTTCCACATGGGAGACATTAATAGATTGTATTTCTACAGACCGGTGAAAAATGGACTAAGAAAATGACAAATATGGTGGTCAAGGCAGAATGTTGGGTTCTGGCTTCTAAGTATTAGGGACAGAGAGTTCACACAAAGAGACTGATGTTTTAGAAAGTTTAGCCTGCTGTGGTGGCTTGTGTCTGTAATCCTACTGCTCTGGAAACTAAGACAGAAGGAATGTCATAAGTTCAAGACAGTTTTGGGTATATGGTGAGCTGGAGGCCATCCTGAGCTACACATTGAGATGCTGTTTCAAACCTTGTCCTCCAAGAGGGAAAGTTCCCTTTTAAATATGATTTATTTGAGTAGGAATGTTCAACTTTGCACCTGAACAAAGTAGTGATACACCACATGTAGCAAATTAACATGTTCAGAAAGCAACACATGGACATAGGTTCAGCATGCATGAGTAGTGACAGAACTAGGTCTTACTGAATCATCACAATGTAACTGATATGTAATTACTGATCCTGTAGCCTTTTTAGTCTACATGTTATATATGTATGTATGTGTATATATGTGTGTGTGTATATGTGTTTATGTGTGTGTATGAATGTATGTATGTATGTATGTGTGTATGCATGTATGCATGTATGTGGAGGTATATTCTGCATGTGCATGTAGAGGACAGAAGTCAACATTGACTGTCTTCCTTAATTTTTCTCAAGCTTAATTTTTGAGACAAGATCTCTCCTGGGACCTGGCCTTCATGGGTTTGGTCAGAATAGCTGGCTAGTGATCCCTAGCCATGGTTCCTGCTGTCTTCATCTCCTCAGCACTGGAGTTACAGAAGCCATAACAGATATACTGTTACCCTGGAATCCCATAGGCTTTCACAACAAGCACTTTACTGACTAAGTCATCTCCAAGGTGCAGCTAATTTTAATATTACATTGACTAACATGACATTGCTTCTTTCTCTTTCTCATCCTTTCTTTTCTCCAAATATTTAACTACATTTTTTTTCAGATAAAGGACACAGTGCTTAGACATGTACAGTTGAGTATATGCATGTGATATGTGTTCTCATCATCATTTGTCAAAGGATTGGTAAATATGCGTTTGTCAGTATCTTGGGTTTACATTTGTGTTCTGATTTGTCAAGTCTCCCAGAGCAAATAAAAGACAGACATGTGCTGATCAGAGTAGTGGATGAAGATGCAGTTGTATAATGTGTGTGTGTGTGTGTGTGTGTGTGTGTGTGTGTGTGTGTAATGTTTCCTTGGCCTGCCTCCTCACTGATGTCCAGTTGGGGCATAAATTCTTTAAGGCTCATTTTCTTTCTTTTCTATTTTTCCATGTATGAACCAAGAACTTCCTGTTGCCAACTGTAACCTTTTGCTAGTGTTGTCATTTTGGGTCTAGGAGGACTTAGTGCCTCTGAGAGGAATGGAAGAAGGATGTTCGATCATCTTGGACTTGACTTGATAGGCTTCCATGGTAAAAGGTGATTGACTTGCAGGTAACTGCTGTCCAGTGATCCTCAGGATCCTCAGGGCTGCCCAACAGTGGGACAAGCTCGGCCATGAAGCTTTGTTGACTCTTGGGAAACAGTTTTCCTTTCTTCTTTGAGCCATGCTTTTTTCCTGTTGGGATATTATTCTCCCTGTCCTCTAATGTTATGATGACCTTTACGTAAGACTGAAGATGGAGAAACTTGGTGATTTTTCTGAGGCATGGTTATCTTCTCTTCTGTTCCCATAATGATTACATTATGATTATTTTAATGGTCTGATCCCTCCAATATCTACTGCAACTAAATGGAGAATTCTTCTAAGTAAATGTTAAAACCAACTGCATTTTCCAACAAAGCCCAGTTGATGATGGTTGGGAGGGATACGTTATCCATTTGGAAAATCGAACTAGAGCTTTAAACAAATTTTGATCTGATTCATCGAAGAAAATGAGCCAAAGTAGCAATTTGCTAAGAAATCAACCCCTAGAACAGCTGCTTGCAGGTTTCTAAATTATGAATAGCTTTCACTGTCCTAACTTTCATTACTTCATTTGTAGGTAATGGGACAGATAGAAAACATGCAGCAGGGAGACTCCATTCCTCACGAGAGAATCTATTTAAAGTCAAGTCTTTGGAAGCCCGGGGATTTCAGAGAGGTTGAATCAGATTCAAATGTGTAATTCAGGGTGAACTTTTATTCTGACAACAGCCAAATTATAAGACTCAGTTGTTGCTTCAGATATGCAACATAATAATTGGAAAGGAAAGGAGAAAGAAAATTATTTTTTGGGAGGAGGGTCCATCTTTTTACTTACAGGTACCTGAAAAAGGAGCAGAAGGGGCAAATAGAGTGACTGTATTAGGCACGGACACCCTGGGGACACTAAAGAATGTCTACACATCTTATTGGCATTCTTTAAAGAATGGCTTTTAAAAATAAAAGGTATTGGGACAGGGAGGTGGCTTCATCAATGAGGTGCTTGCTGTGCAGACACAGGGACCCGAGTTTGATCCCCAGTATCTACCGAAAAAGCCATGCATGATGTGTGACTAATCCCATGGGACTCACTGGCTAGCCAGTCCAGCCCAATTGAAAAGCTTCAGGTCCCAGAGAGAGACCATGTTTAAAAAGTAAGCTGGAGATTAATAGTAGAAGTTACCTTATGTCAACCTCTGGTGAGCAAGCATATGCTACACACATGAGTGTACATGCACACACATGTACACAACACACAAGCATACATGTACACACATGTACATAATACACAAGCATACATGTATACACATGTACACACATGCATACAATACACAAGCATACATGCACACACATACACACATGTACACAATACACAAGCATACATGCACACACACGTACACACATGTACACAGTACACAAGCATACATGCACACACACGCACACACACACACACACACACACACACACACACACACACACCCAGAAATAACTAATAAGCTGCATTTGAATCTTCATCCCAGTGCTGTTCAATGTTCTGAGTTCTTGTTAAAAATACAAATACAAATGTTTGGGGCTCGAGAGATGGCTCAGTGGTTAAGAGCCATTGTTGCTCTTGCAGAAGACCTCCATTTGGTTTCCAGCACCCATATGGTGACTCACAACCATCTGTAACCATTTCTAGGCTATCTTGACACCATCTTCCCGCCTCCATGGACACACTCCATACACATGGTGCACATATTCACACATGCAAATTAAGAATAAATAAATCTAAAACCTAGAAATGTCTGCTCCAATTTACCATCCCTAAGTCAGAAAACATGAGGCAGTCTTCGGCATTCCTATGTTCTTTAAGACAGCAAGCGATTCAGCTGGGTGACAGTCCATTCAGGTAGGAATAGTCATGTGCTGGCTAGTTGCATTCACTGGACTGAGTTTATCTGAGAGGTCTCTTTGCCTTGCCCGCACCCTGCAGGCAATGCATTATATAATCTTGTTTCTGTAACATGCGACTCTTCTGACTGAACACTGCTGCTCTCCAGTCACATAGGGAACAAGAGACAGGATCTTTCCTTTACAGATATGTTTGTGGGTGGGAAAAAGAACAGCAGGCTTCCTCAAGCGCATGCTGGTGAGTCTGGCTTGAATAAAATGTACAATGTTTCCTGCATCAGCGTCCATCCTGATAAGGTGTGAGGATCACGTGGTGACCTGGCAAAGACTTCTGAAAACATCTCTCTCTACTTTTCCCAATAAGAGTGAAACAAACCACAGCTTCACACTTAGAGACAGGAGCCCAGGGAGGGAGGTTTCCCCGGAGAGAGTTGCCAGACAAGCAGCCACTTGAGCCAGAACATTTTAAAGTCCTCCTTGTCTGGAGGACCACTCAAGGTAGAGCCATTGTCCCTCTCTTTTGACTTTGATTATAATAACCCTTGACCTATCAGCGAGGATGACATTATATACTGATGTCTTTAGTTGCCTGTGAATGTATGTTATGAACCTATGGATTATATATGCAACTTGCCCAAAAGGTGCTTTTAGGTTAATGAGTGAAACATACCGCACATTGGTAACTAAAAGTGAATCAAGATGACCATTAATTGTTAGGGAGGTCATCTACTGCTGGGGCAAGTTTGGCTGAAGGCAATTTTCTGATCTGCCTTGTGTGTGTGTGTGTATGCACAGGTGCCCATGCACATGTATATGGAGGCCAGATATCAATGTCAGATGTCTTTCTCAATCTCTACCCCCACCTTATTTATTTATTTTTAAATAGGGCTCCTCACTGAAACCTGGAACTCACCAGTTTCAGCTAGACTGGCTGGCCCACAAGCTCTGGGATCCTCCTGTTTCCGGCTCTCTGGTGTGAGGTTCTTAACTTGGTCCTCACGCTCTCACGGCAAGCAATTTCCTGACTGAGTTGTCCCCACAGCCCTGCAGATTTAATTTCGAGGTGGGGTCTGGAGATGCAGTGAGGGCAGATGCCCCTATGTGGCAAACCTTGGGACACTTCACTGGAGGCAGTGGGCGCTTCAGATTGGCTACTAGAGAGAGAGTGAGGTCTAACCCCAAGAAAGCATGCTTTGCTTGGCAGTTCATTTCCATTTGCTCTTAAGTTAACTGAAAATGTGGCAGAAATGTGAACTTTTTTGGATAAAGTTATTTTGGAAGTGAAACTACGGAACAGAGGAAGAACCCGGAAGAGAAGGAAGAGAGCAGGCAAGATTGGTCAAGTTTAAACTTATGGCCACGTCTCTAAGGTTTTCAAAATTCATTGAGCAGGCGGTGAATTGAAACCCTTCTATGGAAAGTTCTGGTAATGTCACAGAGTGACAAAATATTGATGATAGATTAGTTGAGTATCAAGACTGTTTCCAGATATTTCTGTCTCTACAACTTTGTCTTTCTGTGACAGATAATTCTTTGAAACATTTCCCCACTTAGAAGGGCTCCACCTTTGCTTATTTAAAGCACAGGAACCCTTCCCTGTCAGTTGACCTAGCCCCACAGTGATGACAGTTACTCAGTTATGTAGTCTGTGCCTGTCACTCGGGCCTGGCCTCTCTTACTCTTCCCCCCTGTCTGGCACTTGGTGTGTGTGTTCTCTTCAAGTGAATTTGGGAGTGTGAGCTTGCATGAGGAGCAGTCATTAGTTCGTGTGTAAATCCTCTTTTGATATTCATTGAACGGAAGAGGTGTGTTCTGATTTTACAACCACAAATTCTACCATTCATTTCAGGAAATCAGACAGTTCAGCCACCTTAAGAGAGTTAAGAAACAAAACAAAACAAAACGAAGCTTTAAAAAGAACAAAGACACAGTCTCCTGTAGGTATAGAATAGAAATGTATGTAAAATTCTACTAAATTCTTGTGTCATGTGCCGTGATTGTTCTGCTCCCATTTTCCCTACATCTATAAGAAAATAATTTAGGCGCCCTGAACCACACTTAATATCAGCAAATTGGAAGGCTGATGAGATGGCATTTGAGCCGAGGCTTTTTTCTTCTTCCCTGCATCTAATGGATTACTAAAATTAAGTCTCAGGGCATAGTTCTGGCTTCCTTTGTGAGAGCTCGCTCTTATTGACGTCAGTGGGAGCCCTGTGTCTCTGCAGGGCAGAGTTTGGCACTTCCATGTAGAATATTTTTAAACTATAAAATTGAATCACAAAGGTATTGCATCTGCTTTTTATATAGTGATTGTTTAGCTTATTAAAGAATGTTTCATAAATCTAGCCAATTCTGGAGGACCTACATATTTAGCTAAGCAAACTATTTTTAGAAATTATATAAAAGGAGAGTGAACTTTTAATTTAAAATCGAGGTTGTTTAGGACTGAGTTTATAGATATGGGGGTGATATATCATAGAAAGTGAGCTTGTTATTAAACTGTGCCTTCATTCTTAGCAGATGCGATGGGCTGTAGAGTTCAGCTTTGTATTTTCATTACAAAAGCACAACTGAGGATGATAAACACAGGTTTATCAGACTCTACTTTAAAAATGATATTTCTAAAATTATCTTATCTATTTAATTTAATTTAGATTATTAAGCTTATTGGTAGTAAATTTATTAGTAGACCTTAACTTTGGTGGAGTTTGTAGTATGTATTCATTACAAGACAATAGAGTAAAGATAACTGAGTGTTCTTTTCTTTCTTCTCACATCTGCACTCCACAAGTTGTTTATATATTCTCAGACTAGGTCTCACTCTGTATCTCAGGGTAGCCTCAAACTCTGATCCTCCTGCCTTAGCCTCTCACACACTAGGATTCCAGGTGTGCACCACTATGCTGAAATTTTGTTGTTTTATTTGTGTGTGTGTGTGTGTGTACGTTTGCGTGTATGTGCATGCATGACTGACTCTCTCCCTCCCTCCCCACCCCTCTCTTTGTGAGAGAGATCAAGAGATCAATCTTGGGCACCACTCACCAGGAGCCTTCCACTTTGTTTTTAGGCCAGGCTGTCTCTGACAGGAGGCTTACTGGATAGTCTGGCTGGCTGGTGACAGGAGGCTTTCAGGTTAGGCTGGGTGGCTAATAAGCCCCAGGGATTTCTGCTGCCCCCCACCTTTCCATGTTTGGAGTTATAGGCATGTGCCACCAGGCCTGGTCATTTCTTCTGTGGATTCTGGGGTTGAACTTAGGCCTCGTGTTTGCACTGCATAAACTCCACCCACTGAGTTGTCTCCCCAGTACTCAGTGTTGTATTTTAAGCCCTCCTTTTACAACTGCTCCCATCAATCTGTCTTCTTCTAGGTACTGGTGAGGGCAGCAGTAGGTGAACAGTGATAAAGAATGTAGTAGACCTTGCTACTTACGCTTTGCATAATTGGATGGGCCTGGAGTCCAGATCCCTTCTATAAATCTTTCTCGTTTTAGAATGGGGCCGTGCAGACCGGCACTGTCTCCTGTATTTGTTGAGTCATTGTGTTGTTTCAACAGTGCAAGACTCTAGATTATGAGGTAGGGATTCCATAACCACAAGTCGTCAGCGTGGCATCCTCTGTCACTGGATATTATTGTCACTGATTTATCTCCCAACCCCCTTGATGCAATTGCTGTGTTGTAGACTCCAATACAACCAGGGAAAAATCACTTCCCTTAAGCTACTACTTTACCATATACAGCAGCAAGGGAACAACACACAACTAAAATCCTTGGGGTTTAAAATGTTATTATTTTATGTAAACAGATGTTTTGCTTTCATACATGTCTGTGCACCATTGTACATATATGGTTCTGTGAACCATGTAGATGCCTGGTGCCCTTAGAAACCAGAAGAAGGTGTCAGATTCCCTAGAACTGGAGTTACAGATGGTTGTGAGCTATCTCGTGGGTGCTGGGAATTGAACCCTGGGTCCTCTGGAAGAGCAGTAAGTGCTCTTAACCATTGAGCCAACCAATGAAACTCCAGCCCCTAGAGTTTCATTAAGGGTGCAGTTTTAGTTAATTGTGTAGATTTACCTTCAGGAGTAACGTTTATAATTTTGAGGGTAAAGTTTCAGTGGGAGTCTAGCAAATATGCACAAGGATAATCCAACTGAACTAATTCAAAAACACTGAGGAAACTGGTGCCATTTGCAAAAATATGAGCACAGGCTGCTTAGGAATCCTTATGTTGACAGCCGTCTTAGGAAGCCTGGAGGAATTCCCATGGGCTTGTATGTTGTTATTTCAAGTCTGCTTCTTAGGAAATCATGCCAGCAAGAGGACACTGGAGACAGAGAGCCAGGCAGTGCTGCAAACCTGGTATGTTTGAATGTTGCTACGGTAGACATGAAAATAAACAGCAAGAACCTGCAAGAGGAAACATTTCTCCTCTGACTGAGAAATTATAGACCCCAATAGGACACAGTAGAAGGTGCCATAATTCAGCCAGACCGGGAGCAGTCGGAGCCCCTGGGCTCCTGTATATCATTGCCTCCTCCTCTTCCTTTTATAGATGAAGAAATGGCGAATGAGAGGATTTAAGTGGTGTGTGCAGTTAGGTAGTGACAGGTTTAGGATGGAAGCCAGATTTCCTGACTCATCATTGCAGCCTGATTTCTTCTGTATCGAGGCTGAAAAGGCAGAAAAAGTTTTGGAAACTATTTGTTCTCTTTCCGCTGCCCTTTGCCAGCACACATATTGGTAGTGAGGGGATGGGAGGTGCTATTGGTGGTGCTTAAATAATCTTTCCATGTGCTTGGCAGGAGCTTTGCTTGTCCCTCTTCCCATCCCCCTCACTACCCATGTTTTGTAGCAAATGTCCTAGGAGAGCTTTGGGGTGATTCTCTCTCTCTCTCTCTCTCTCTCTCTCTCTCTCTCTCTCTTTTAAAATTATTTATTTATTACTTCATGTTACATCTCCATCGCAGTGTCCTCTTTCTACCCTTCCCAGTCCCGCCCTCCCATCCTCTATCCCCTATCCCTTCCATCCCACTCCTTTGGAGTGGAATGTCCCTACATAACAGTTCCCCACCCCATTTCAGCAGTCATATGAGGGCCAAGAGCCTCTTCATACTCTGGGGGCCTACAGGGCAGCACCACTAGGGCAAAGTGTCTCATTGACAGGTAACGAAGTCTATGTTCATGTTCCCTTTGGTACATTCTTTGTAGTATCCTGTACCATATAGCTAAAATCCTACTATAAGTGAAAGATGCCATGTGCATCCTTCTGAGTCTGGGTTAGCTCACTCAGGATGAGCTTCTCTAGTTCCATCCATTTGGGTGCAAATTGCATGATTTCTTTGCTTCTGATAGCTGAGTAGTATTCCATTGTGCAGATGTAACACAGTTTTTTAATCCATTCTTCGGTTGAAGTACATCTGGGTTGTTTTCAGTTTCTAGCTATTACAAATAAGGCTGCTATGAACATAGATGAGGAAACTTCCTTGTGATTCGGTGAGGAATCATTTGGATGTGTACCCAAAAGTGGTATGGCTGGGTCCCAAGGCAGAGCTATTCCAAGTTTTCTAAGATATCACTAGACTGACCTCCATAGTGGTTGCACAAGTCTACACTCCCACCAGCAATGGAGGAGAGTTCTTTGGGGTGATTCTCTATGATCGTCTATACTCTGGATTTTAAAGCACATACTTTCTCTGAGTGCAATCCCCAGGCCTCAGCTGCATCTTAGCTTCATATTTCAACCCATTTACCCAAAAGTTTGACTAACAGTGGAAATTTCTAAGTTCCTGTCAGGTTGAGGAAAAGGACTTCTGGGTATATAGTTAGCATAGGTCACAACAAAAATGGCTGTGCTCTGTCAAGTGTTGATCACAGTTTTCTGAAATAAGATTCCATAGGAGGAAAAGCTTGGCTAAAGAACATTTCTGAGTTTTAACAGTTTTGATGTAGGAAGCCATGAGCACTGTGCAGTGTGAGCCATGCTGATAGCTGAGGGCTTAACTCCCCCAGTGAAACAAATAGAAATGGAATTTTTCCTGTTTATATTCTTCTCTCATATATTATATCCCAACTGCAGTTTCCACTCCCTCCCCTCCCCCATCTCTTTCTACCACCTCCCCTTTCCTTTGGATACACCCCCCATCTCCTGCCAGAAAAGAGCAGGCTTTCCAGGGATGTCAACCAAATACTGCATCACAAGCTACAATAAAGACAAAGCACACATCAAGGCTGGACGAGGCAGCCCAGTAGGAGGAAAAGGGTCCCAAAGGCAAGCAAAAGAGTCACAGACAGCCTCTGCTCTCACCGTTAGGAATCCCACAGAACGCCAAGCTGCACAAACCAGAGCATATGTACAGAGGACCTAGGCCAGGCCCAATAGGCTCCCTGATCTCTGTGAACCCACTTGAGTCCTGGTCAGTTGAATCTGTGGGCTGTGTTCTTGGGATATCCTTGATCCCTCTGGCTCCTCCCACCCTTCTTCCCCCTCTTCTGCAGGACTTCCACAGCTCTGCCTAATATTTGCCTGTGAGACTGTGTGTCTATTCCTATCAGTTGCTGGATGGTCCCAGCACATCCGGCAGGCATGACGAACTGTAGGTCTGAGGTCTTGTTGATGGGTTGCTGTCTCAATCCCTCTACTTGAGGCCTTGTGTGGTTACAGAGGATGGCCAGTTCAGGCTTCATGTCCCCATTACTAGGAGTCTTTGCTAGTCTTTCACCCTTGTAGATTCCATGGAGTTTCCATTGCACTTGGGAGAAAGGGAATTTTATAGACACTGAGACAAGATCAATTACAGATTTTTCTTTCCTTATGGAGGGATGACTTATGCAAAGCAGATTGTGTACAGTGAAAGTGTTCAAAGTAACATGCTACTACATGTGAACTCCTGCATGGAGCTATCTTACAATGTGGAATTATTCGAGCCATCCAGCCATCTTGCTGTAAAAACGTTACAGAGAACAAAGGTAGCCTTGAGAACACCTCACAGTCCTTTCTTCAATCACTAGGTATATGTTTGACCACTTGATCTTGTAATCAAGTATGTATCTTTCTCTCTCCCTTTTCCATCCCTCCCTCTCTCCCTCTCCCCTCTGTGTGTGTATATGCATGCATGCATGTATGTGTGCAGTATCCTTAGTTCCAGGAGAGGGTGTCAGATCCCCTAGAACTGGAATTGCAGATGTTTGTGAGCAATGTGGGTGTTGGGAACCAAATTCAGGTCCCCTGCAAGAGCAACAAGTGCTCTTCATCACTGAGCCATCTCTTCAGTCCCTTTCCTTCTCAATTTAAAGATGTACAACCTCTGTCAATAATTATGAAGACAAGAGAAGATACCATTTAATCTTAAGGTGAAACATTTAGCTCTGAGGTTTTATAAATGATTAAACTTGGCCACCACTAAAAATAGTTGCCAATTTTATTAAACACTATTTTACTGAGCAGCAAGTATTTTACTTTGACTACTCATAAATGGCATGAAGGGAGTTATTTTTAATTTATTTCAAGTTTAAGTATAATGACAATATCTCGATTTCTACTTTTCTCTGTCTCAGTGGATCGCCAAGCCTCAGATGCTTGTGAGCCACAATGTGGATGCTGGGAACCTGTTAGAATCTGTTGCCAGGGTCCCTTGTATCCATATGAGCTCTTGCGAAGAGAATCACGGGACTCACTTAGCAGTTATAGTGAAAGGGTTGCTGACACCATCTGAGATGTTTGTGCTTTTGAGGAAAGAGAACAGTTAAAATGGTAGAAACCTAAAGCTTGTCCTTCCGCTCTGTACTGAAGTCATCTGGGACTTCTGCCAGTCAGCTCTCCTTGACTTTCAAAATCTTGACCATTTCATTTAGCAGCAGGAGAAATTAAAATCATGACTTGCATTCAGTGCATTTAAGACCCGTGGTAGAGCCTCTACTGCCTCATGGCACAGCAGTTTGCCTCTTTCACGAGGTTGGCACATAGGACTCCACCTTGACAGCTTTCTTATAATAAAGACGGGTAAAATAAAAATTAGCCATTTCGTTGTTGCCAAACACCTCTTTGAAATACTGCACAGGAGCACATCAAAGTATAAACATTTGCCTGGGTTTGACATGTTGTTTTTCTTTCTGTTTTCCAGATATTCTTTCCTTTGCTCTGTTTCGCTTGCCACCCTCTCTTAGCAGAGGAAAATGCTAGAAGTCCTGTTCTGTTCATTAATATTTGGGAGCTGAGGCCACTGGACAACTAAGAAAATGTTTTCATTCTGGTGCAGTTATATGATACAGTTGAGCTAACTTTTCTTAGGCAATGTGATTTCTTATGAGGTAGTTTAAGATTTTGAATCTTGGGAAAGATGGATATGAGTTTTGCATTGTTAATTCTAATGTTACAAGAAATTTCCTACTAGCATCTGAAAAATTCTACTTTCTTTTATTACCAGAAAACTCCATAGACTTAAATCTATATAAAAATGGAGGTGACCCAAAACTACAGGATCTCCATGACACAGGACAACAACAGGATATCTGAGAGGAGTCCCAGTGAGGTTCCAGTATTGACAAAGTAGCAGAAGCCAGAGGCCTCATACCAGACCCAGGAGTCATTATAATGAACATTTTCAAGAAAATGTGGGTGTACAAAAGGAAATTTCGTGGGACACATTGTGATACACTACAGCTTCCACAATGAGATTTTTTTTTTTCTCTGTTGGCAGAGGTTACAAGGGTGGAGGTAGGGTCTGCGGAGGAGGTGGGAGATGAGAGGGATCAGGGTGTGAAATTCACACACACACACAATAAAAAGTGAAAGAAAAAAAGAAAAACAATGGAGGTGAAGATGGAATGCTGGTGTGTTACTTTCTTAGGTTATTTTGGTAATGGGATATTCATACAACTTGACCTTTAGTTGAAATGTCGCAATGCTATTGAGCTCTGACATCCAGAGAGACAAGGTGAACTTCCACATAGTGGGTGTAGCATGTAGTTGCGTCCTGTTTGGCAAGTCATACTTGAAGCTGTCATAGTTAGCTTCCATTGTCAACTTGGCACAAACCTAGGTATACCTGGAAAGAGGGAATCTAAATTGAGGATTGCCTCCATCAGATTGGCCTATGGGCATATCTGTCAGGCATCTTCTTGATTGCTAACTTTTGTAGAAGGGTCCAGTCTATTATGGGCAGTGCCACCCTGGGCATGTGGGCCTGGATTGTATAAGAAAGGTAGTTGAATGTGAGTCTCGGAGCAGGGCAGCAAACAGCATTCCTCTATGGTTCCTTGCCTCTGCTCCTACTTGAGTTCCTGCTCTGACTTTCCTCAGTGGTGGACTGTGATTGGAAAGGATAAGCCAAATAAACCATTTTTTCTCTGAGTTGTTTTTGGTCATGATGTTTATCACAGCAATAGAAATTGAACTAGAACACTAATCAAAGACAACAAGGAAACACAGACAACGAGAAAATTATCTGAATTATTTTCACCATCTGAAGTCTGGTGGAAAGCTATACAGAGTTAGTGGATCAAAGAGAAATTACAAGGGAAAATTGTAGAGTTACTTTTAAGTATTTAAATAGAAGTGGGCTTCTCTAGTTCCATCCATTTGGCTGCAAATTGCATAATTTCATTGTTTCTGATGGCTGAGTAATATTCCATTGTGTAGATGTACCACAGTTTTTTTTTAATCCATTCTTTGGTTGAGGGACATCTGGATTGTTTCCAGTTTCTAGCTATTACCAATAGGGCTGCAATGAACATAGATGAGGCAAACTTCCTTGTGATTCGGTGAAGAGTCATTTGGATGTATACCCAGAAGTGGTATGGCTGGGTCCCGAGGCAGAGCTATTCCAAGTTTTCTAAGATATCGCCAGACTGACCTCCATAGTGGTTGCACAAGAAGCTCATCCTGAGTGAGCTAACCCAGACCCAGAAGGATTTACATGGCATCTATTCACTTATAGTTGGATTTTAGCCATATAGTACAGGATATCTATACTACAACCAGTGCACCAAAGGTAACATGGACATAGACTTTTTTTGTTTGTTTGTTTTCTCTCCCTGGCAATGAGACACTTTTCACTGGTGGTACTGCCTTGTAGGCCCCCAGTGTATGAGGAGGCTCTTGACCCTCATATGACTTCTGAACTGGGGAGGGGGACTGATATGTAGGGACACTCCACTCCAGAGGAGTGGGATGGAAGAGAGAGAGGGTAGAGGGTGGGAGGGTGGAACTAGGAAGGGTGGAAAGAGGACAATATGATGGAGATGTAACCTGAAGCAACAAATAAATAAATTTATTTAAAAAAAAGAAAGGGAAAAAAATAAATAAATAGAAGTGGGTATGATAATCATACCAATTATTTATGTCCCTAAAGGGAACTACCAGAATGAATGTGTGATCTTAAATTGTGGCAGAATTTATTTTTTTTAAAGTTCCCTTTAAGAAGTTGGTTTGTAACTATCGTAGTAGAACCCTAACAGAATCCACTAAACTGGGAAATGGATGAGATGCTCTTGTCATATGCTGCAGAGTTCCTCAATGGGAGTGTTGGAGACGGAGGTATCATCACATGAACGTTTATCATGGGGCTGGGGCTGTATCGCACTCAGCAGCATGGTGCTTACAAAGAGTGCATGAAGCCATGGTTGAGTCAACTTGAATGACTTGTTTTTTATCCTCTGACCCCAGAGTTCTATATTTTTGTTATATAGAAGGCAGGGAAGTCCTATGCTCACAGATAAGGAACCTGGAATGTTAACCACACAGAGTCGTTCCTTCAGAGGAAGGGATGTGTAACCTGTTATCTGCCCAGAAGGCTGGGGGCAGATATAGTTCATAGCCTGAGACTTTTGTGCTGTGTGGCCAGAAACTGCACCAGGTCCTTCCCAGACTCTTTTCATAGGCTTGTTTTTCAGTTAATCTATAGAAATAATCTTATTGATTTGTCACATGTAGTCAATCTGTAGAAACCATTTTTATGGGAGGTGTCATATGTACTTTACCAAGAGATTTAATGTAGTCACGTCTGATCTTTATTTAGCTTATTTTGTTCCTCAAGGAGATTTATATATGGTTTATTGTGCACACACACGATTGAGTTAATTATCACTAGGAAACTTTTCATCAAATTGTGCTGTGTTTAAATATACCTAAAATAAACTACTTGAGGTCAGACTCTGGAAGTTTGAACCAATACCAGCTAATTAGTCGTGTTGAACTGAACAACCTTCTTGCTTCCCATACAACATTACTCAGCTGGCTGTGGTGGCTGCAAAGACCCCTACACTGTTGTACTATCTAGACTCAATTGCTGAAGGATGGCACCTGATCAAATTTACCACATTAACAAAAGCTATTTCCTAACATATGTGCTTTCTCTCACAAAATAACTTCAAAATTCATATCCATGAATATAGAAGGTCATTCCAATATGGATTAAATTTAAACTTCAGGATTTACTCATTTTGAATTAAGCATTTTAAAGAGTTTGACAGACAGCTTAAAGACTATTCCAGTGTTCTTTCTTAACACTAGAATATTTTAACGACCCTCTTTGTCTGTCATCTTTATGTCACTGTAGGTCAAAGGTGTCCAAATGGTCATTTCAGTGAATGAATAGACTAGGGAAAAAGGTTACATATCTTTTTTCTCCTATTAACTTTTGGTGATTAAACCATTTTGATTCTTATTGTATATGCCTTTCACACTTTTCTGCTTCCAAGTTTGTATTTGAGATCAGGGCTTTCTTGATGAAGATAGAACCAGGGCCTCATGCATGCTTGGGGAGAACTCCACCACTGAACTGCACCCAGTTCCAGACCCTTGTTAAAACTCCCTGGTCCACTTTAACATTTGAGAGAAACTCCATTTCTCTCCCAGTTTCCTCTTCAATCTAAGTATTGCTTATGGATTGATATTTCTAAGGCCTAGTTATAATTGTAGTAGTTCTCTGATGAGTAAATGTCAGTTGTCTCCATTGTTGCCACCTTCTTTCTGGGTTACACAGGCCCCAGGAAGCTCACAAAGACTTCCCAAGAGACACTTAGGCACAGAGAGTTTTGTGGACATCTGTTTTCAGGGTCTCCTTTTCAAGTTAGAGTGCTTTCCCGCCCCATGACTTCCTGTGTAATCATCCTTTTCATCTGATAAAAGAAAAGGCTATGTCACTCCACATGATCCTTATTTATTGGCCCAGGCTACGAAATACCTGGAGTTTAAAAATAGAGCAGCTTAAAATATTGCTGATAGTGGAAATCTAATAATAATCTTTCCCCACAGGTAAGTTTTTATGTTGTTTAGGAATTAAAAGGGTGTTCTAGGCCAAAGAAGATGTTTTTACGTTGGTAATACAAGTTAAGATGGAAACTGAGTTAGGCATAGAGCTTTAAACTCATCGAGATAGATAATAGAATATTAATATCACTTGCCAATTACCTATGGACTGGATGTTGGGAATGTAGGTTATACCTTATAATTTTCATAATTGTGGCCTAATTGTTCTTATTGTTTTATATTGTATTTATTGTTATAAGAAAAATGGCCTTTTATTGGACTAAAAGGCGGAGCTGTTGGGGGAAAAAGATACACCTTAAATTAAAAAAAAAAGCAGATAGGAGGATGAGGGGGAAGAAGGTAAGAGGGTGGGACTTGGAATGGGGACAGGACTATGATTGTGATGTAACTTGAAGAAATAAATGTTAAAAATATCAAAGTAAAAAAAAATCTTCCTATTGATAAGATCATATTTTAATTCTTGCCTTCAATGAAGTTAAGGTAGGTTTAATTGAATTGTTAACTAGTAGTTTAAAAAATCTTTGATGATAGATCTTTGTGATTTTGAAATACAGTCCAGGACCTGAACTAAGAATTGAAAAGAAATTTCCTAACCAAAAAAAGAAGAAGAAAGGCTTAGCGCTTAGCACACCCCCCCCCCCCATGCAGGGTAGGGGGTAGGCAACTTGGTCCTCATGCAGATCCCTTAGCAAGTAGGGGTGGAATGGTCTCAGCCATGTATTTTGTTACCTGTTAGTGGAACATTTTACCCTAGTGGAGCTGCCAAGTCAAGCCCCAGAGCAAGACTTAGCCCTCATATGACTGATGAACTGAGGGAGGCTGATATGTGGGGGCCTCCCTAACACCAGAGGAGCAGGATAGGTGAGAGAGAGGGTAGAGGAGGTAGAGGTGGGAGGGTGGGACTGGGAGGGGAGGAGGGAGGAGGCTGTGTTTGAGATGTAACTTGAATTAATAAATAAACATATATGAAAACAAAACAAAAAAGAATTAGATGATATTTCTTTTCTTTAAGATTTAGTTTATTTTAAATTATGTGTGTGTGTATGCCACTCCATCCACTTTCTATTAGTTTTGTCTGACTTTGTATCTTGCTGTCATTACCAGGAAAGGGAGAACTGGAGGTATATGATTCTGGACTGAGGCCTACAGAGTACTGGCAGCTTTTACTAAGTCACCAAATCACCAAGCTACCAGGTAAGGAAGTCCAGCCACTCAGGGTCCATCCTGCCTTGCTCATGTGGGATATTTGTGCCAAGAAGATGAACATAGTTTCCTTCCACCTTGGCCAGTTGCCATTCTGTGTTTGAGATCCTCATGTTCAATTCAGAATAAACACAGTGACTTTCAGGATCCAAGATTGTTTCCTGCATTGACATGGAGGCCTTGTTTTTTAAATTGCCCAGTCAAAATAATTTCCTCCTAATCCTGTGACTGCAGGCCTTACACTAGACAGATTGAGCACATTCTTTCCATTGATTACATGTTTTCTTCTAACCAAGATTCCTTGATCTGGAAAAAATGGATTTTCACCAGATAACTCACCAGCTGGTGTTCAGTGTCTCACTGGCCACATGTTAACTCTGTAATAAATTCCTTCATATTGATATCTGTAGTGATGGAAAAACTAGGCTAATTTAACCAAATAATCATTTGTGTGCATGTGCAAAGAAATTAATGATTTGTATAAAATACCTTTTAAAAACTTTATCTTGTATTGTATTTTATTTTTATTAGTTATGTTGGATATTGGAGCCAGGGCCTCCTTCATGCTATGTATAACTCTATCTGCATGTAACCCTAGCCCCTGGACTCTATTAGATCTAATGAATATAGATTAGAATAATGTTTAAATAAAAACATGATGTAAATTAAAACAAGATGGATGTTGTAAAATAGGGCTACCTCAGATATCAAGTGATCTGGAATTTTTTTTTTGAGACAAAGTTTCTCTGTGTGTCCTTGGCTGTCCTGGACTCATTTTGTAGTCCAGGCTAGCCTTGAACTCACAGAGATCCACATGCCTCTGTTTCCCAAGTGCTGGGATTAAAGGTGTGGGCCACCACTGCCCGTCGTTGTCTGCATTTTTATGTTGCATGTGTCTATATGAAAGAACTGTTCAAGACAAGATCCTAGTGTTAAGTGAGTAGGCAACACAGAGGGGTAGGTGGTGAGGTCCCCAAGGGTCTAACCTGTGTGGCCAGTATCATCAGTGCTGCCAGAGAGGTCAGCGAAGGAACACAACATTGGTCCTGTCTACGTGTCAACTAGGAAACACCTTTCCTTAATTGTTTCTAATAATTACAGTCACTATGACAGACAGGTATCATCAGTCTTACTATGAAACTGAGTCTCAATATTAGTCTGAGTTGCTCACAATGGTGTTTTAGAAGCTGTTGATTTGAGATTTGAACACTTTATAAAATAATGACATACGAGTGATGAACATTTGTTAAGCTTCTTGAATGTTAGAAATGCAAGTTTTGGGTCAGGTGAGTCTGCAGGTTTAAGAGGCTTTGGTTGTGCAGGGTGGCTCTGGGTGTCTGCAGTCAGCAAACTCTGCAATAGTTTGTGGTTGGATGCAACTCAGAACTTTAGTACCACAAACAAAAAAATGTCCCTAAGTATTCCTCAGGGAAGATTTCCTTACTACTAGGGACATGCAGAGGGCGGTGGGTGTCACTTTCAGGAAAGCAATTGAGAAAGAGGCATTTCCTTCACTAAAGTATAAAGACTTGGCTAATTTGTTTTTATGAATGGAAATGAAAAATGTGAGCCTTGAGCAGAGACGTGATTTGCATGTTACTATACACAAATTCATGATTGCCCATGCACACTGCTCACAGCCTGGGACTAAATTCCTTTTGAATTTGTTTTTCTCCTGTGTTATTTAAAAATTCACTAATGGGATTTTAACTCTCTCTTTCCCTCGCCTTTTTCTCCCCTTCCATCTCCCTTCTCTTTAGGACTTTGGTTGTCTGCTAGGCAATATTAGTAATTATTCAAGGATAGAGAACCAACCAAGATGCTCTAATTATTGATGAGGTTACAATTTATTATGCAAATGAGGTCACTTTCCTTCCTGAATTTTAGTTCTAAGAATTTTAGGAATACAGAAACATAAAATGATAGAATGAGTACAATTTATTGAATTTCCCATATCCTAGTGAGTAGGGAAGGAGCTAGAAAGAACATTTGGGCAACATCAGGGAGATACGGCAGCACTTACAGAGAAGTGTGTGCACTGTCTCTGGGAAGACAAATGGAAAGACTTAGGGAGAAGATGTCACAATGACTGCAACTTGCTTTCACATGAATTAAAAAAAAAAACAACTATGTTTTGGGCTGGCAAGATGGTGCATTAGATAGACCATGTACCATCAAGCCCTGTTGCCTAAGTTTGATCCCCAGGACATTCTTGGTGAAAGAAGAGAACTGACTCCTACAAATTATCCTCTGACTTCCATATGCATAGCTGACATTGACCTTGGACCACCACACTTATGCGCACATGCATGCTTGCACGCACACACAGAGGTTAAGAACATCTGCAACTGTTGTGGAAAACTCCAGTTCATTTCCCAGCACCCTTATCAGGAAGCTCACAAACCCTGTAACTCCAGTTCCAGGGAATTGGATGCCTTCTTCTGACCACTGAGGCCACCCACACAGACATACACTGACACCCATCAATAGAAATAAAAAATAAAAATTTAAAAGATAAAAATAAAGAGGAAAGGACCAAACCATACCCCGTGACACAGCCTTGACCACATTGGTGAGCCGGCCTCCCCCTATGGTTTAGTCCTGTTCTTGGACTACTTAGCTTGCATTTCTGTCTGCAGTCCTAGAGTCCAGGTTAATACACTTGTGACTTCCAAGTCTCTAGGAATTAGGAAACCAAATGAACTCTGGAAACTTCAGATATTAACAGAAGACATCCTTTTCTCAGGCCCTGTTTTTAATTTGCCTTTTAGCCTCAGGCTATCATTGGGATGTGCCTGTGATTAGGAGTTTGCTAACAGTTTGTTTGCAAGGCTCTACAGGATGTTACTGTAATGGGTACATGAATAATGAAGGAATTTTGGTGCAGGCAGGGTTGAAGCTTCAATACTTGCTGTTTAGTCAAACCAATGAAAACACTGAGAAAAACAAGGGAAGTAATCTTCCTCACATTTGCCTTCACCGTATTATCTGCCTAACAGCAAATACTTTAAAGGCTCTCTCTTCATGTGTTTGAAGGCGAGGCAGTCAGTTTTCAAACACAAAATAGAAGACAGAACAAAGGAAGTGGTCATCCTGATGACAGGGTATTGGGAAATTTTAATATGTGGAATAGTTGGTTGTAAATTGCATCCATGTTGGTGAAGGCAATGTGCAAACAAGAGACACTGAGTCATATCTTCCACTGGCACTGTAACACTCATCAGGGAGGAAAACATGGGAATTAACATGAGCTCCTACTCTGCATCAAGAACAATCAATTTGTGTGCATCAAATAAAGCCATTTCAGTTCTCAGTACCACAGGCATACTCTTAAGGTAGCTTTCAAAGACGAAACATGAAAGCTCAGAAGCCATGCAGAGATCCAAGTTAGCATGGGCATTCAGTTTTTAATTTATGCTGTAGTTTGTGTGTTCATGTGAGTACAAGTTGCCCAAAAGGGAGTTGGATCTCTTGGAGCTGGAGTTACAGGAGGCTATGAAGCACTTGATGTAGGTAGTGGGAACTAAATTTAGGTCCTCGATAAGAGCAGCAAGTGCTCTTAACTTCTGAAGCATCTCCTCAGCTCCCATGCATAATAACGTTGTTTTTTTTTTTTTTTAATTCCGAGACAGGGTTTTTCTGTGTAATGGAGCCCTGGTGTCCTGGAACTTGCTCTGTAGACCAGGCTAATCTCAAACTCAGAAATCCACCTGCCTCTGCCTTTCAAGTGCTGGGATTAAAGGCATTCACTACCGCCACCTGGATATGATCATTTTTAAATGACTCATCAGTTGTAAATTAATGGTCATATGTATTAGTCACCATTCTGAATATTTTATGGATGAACTTGACCTCAGATGTGGCATGAGAAGGTTGAAGAATGCAGGTATAAGTTAGATCATACCATGTAACACTGTTGGTTGGTCAGTTTTCTTACATCATTACAAAGAGCTTTAAGGTCAGTTCACATCAGTGGAGGGCTAGAATGCAAGCCTTTCCAGCTGCAAAGGGTAAGGCCTTCTGGGTCACATGCTAGAGTTTAGGAACGAGTGAATGAGGTTGAGTGTGAATAAAATAAAGCGACCCTGGACACCTATGTCAGGATTTCAGGTGAGGTTTGATGTTCAGCATTTGCGGTAAATACCCTCTCAAGAAATGATGAAACCATGCAGTCTTCAAGCTATTTGCACCGAGGTAATTTTTTTTTGTGTGTGTATGAGGGGGTCAATCAGTTCTTATTGATTTGCTTAATTCTGATAGTGATTCATGAAGACAGACTATTTTTAAAAATAGAGTACTTTTATTTGAGAATATCACACATACATACAATGTATTTTGATCATAATTACCTCTCGTTACTTTCCCTAATTCCTCCTAGATCCAGGGCTGACCCCATCCCCTCCCAACTTCATGGCTTTTAATTAATTATTTTTATATAACCCATCGAGTCCAACTTCTGCTCTCCATGTGTATACTCCATGGGTAGGAGCCATCCATTGGGATGTAGTTGATCTACTAGGAGCTACATCTTTTAAAGAAAACTGAGTCTCTGCCCTAGAAGCCAGTGACTATCAGCAGGTTCTCATCTGGAGGTGGGGAGCTGTAATCACGATGGAACACTGCCTGACTTGATCACATGTTGATTTTGTGTAGGCAATCACAGTGAATGCATGAATATGTGAGTACTGTTCTTTTAAAATATAAGTTAGACTTTGTACATTTGTAACACTATATTGCCGCAAAATTCCAGAACTCAGGATATTTTTGCACCCCCGGCACCTCTCATTCGTAGAGGAACAATGGAATGCTGTCACACGGTGCCAGCTTATATGTTCAGTTTGTGTTGGCTCCCAGTTGAAGGCTGAGTTATTTTAGTGAGATTTCATTCCTTTTAAAATTTGTTTTCAGAGAGGCAGACTAATTTTCTCTATGAGATTGAGCTATTTTTTTTGTACTCATGTCACATACATATTTTTTTTCTCTTATCAATTTTATCCTCTATAGGAGCCATTTGTCTGTCTTCTTTAATTCACAGGAAATGTATACTTGTCAAGCTCCCCTGCTTTGAGTTAAATATACATGTGAACATTTCCCTTAAGTCAATTTTTCCAATGTCCAAGATTTATTTCCCCTGAAGTCAATCTCTCCAATGCTGCTATCAGAAAGATAGCATGGCAAGATCTCGTGAGTGACAGCAGGTCTGGAACGGGTCTGGAGTCTGGCGCAATCACTGTCACAGGTTCATGCTCCTCCCTCTACATTCCAACTCCCATAGATTGTCAGCAATGATGGAAAAAAGAGTGACATCTTTTCATCGACAGAAATTACAATTTAAAAAGACACCATTTCCTTAATAACTTTTGAAGTATAATGTTTATTGAGCTTCATAGAGTTTGATTGAAAACAGTTCACTCAAACTTTACCTTTATAATAAAAATGGTCTTATGATACTTATTTACATGCTGCTAATAAAATATTTTCCTCTGAGTATGTGGAAACAAATAGTTCTGAGGGGTTCTGGAACTAAATGAGACATAGAACTCAGTGTAGCATGCATTCTGTAGTATGGTACCTATTAAAATGCTATGGATTTTTCTCTCTCTGAAGAATTGAAATTGTGTGTGTTCGTGTGTGTGTGTGTGTACGATATTTTGTTTGTAATTTTAGTTGTTTTTGGACCTTCTGGGATCTAGACATCTGTAGCTCACTGTAATTTATGCAGTTGTAATATAATTATTGGTGAGAATATTTTTAAGTAACCAAGATTGTATGAGGCACCTGTTTGGCATTTTGTCTCATTAATGACCAGAGTGAAGTGTCTCTTCTGTACTTGGAATATGACCTGTTTTGTTATTTGATTGATTGTTATCAAACAAGAGGGTAGATCCTCAGCCAAACTCCCCCTCCTAAATCTCATTTATACAATGCATCTCACTGTTGGCAGTAAGATCAAAGCACAAAATTTCATATTCTGTTTATTCCAGTCAAACTCCCTATTTCTCTCTGTGTAGGTTACTTTTCTCATTGTTGTGACAAAACATTGGGCAAAAGAAGCTTAAGGAAGGAAAGGCTTATTTTGACTCACAGTCAGGGAATAGTCCATTGTGATGGAGAAGGCTGACTACATTGCAACCTCAGTTGGGAAGCAGGGAGAGATGGATGCTGGTGCTCACCTTGCTTTCTAGTTTTTATTTAGTTCAGGACTCCAACACTTGGGGAGGGGTTCTCTTCTCAGTTACACCTATTTGGAAGCACCCCAAAGATATACTTAAAAGTGGTTCTTGGGGCTGGAGAGATGATGGCTTGATAGTTAGGAGCACTTGTTGCTCTTGCAGAGAACCTAAATTCAATTCCCAGCACCCACATGGTGTCTTAAAACTGTCCATGACTCCATTTCCAGGGGATCCAACATTCTCTTCTGACCTCCTTGGGCTTCGGGCATGCATGTGATACACAGAGATACGCGTAAGCAAAACACTCATAAACATAAAGAAATTAAGGAAATCTTAAAAAAAAAAGAAAGAAAAAAAGAGTGTGTATTCCATAGTAAGACAGAATTATAAACAGAATTGTAGCTGCCTTACTTATAAAGTTTGGTGGGTGAATACAGGAAGACCAGAGACAGTTATGGCTCTACACAGAGGCCCAAATTATTACAACACCTTGCAGTCTATCTGTAAAAATCATAACCCCCTCCTGGGAAGAACACTCATGCCTAGCTTTGGGATCTCTTTGCCTTTGAAAAACAGCATTTTAAATGCATCAGAATAGGAAAGAGAGGTGGCCCAGGAACAAGCCTAGGGTGTGCTGTGTGTGGTTGAGAACTGGCAAACAAAGCTTGACACCAATCCTGAGCATTAATGGCTCAGAGAAACTTTGCCAGCATAAAGTTGGTGTCGCTGGTGAGTTTTGAAGGCAGCTCCATGGGGTTAGGCATTTCTATAACACAATCTTAAGTCTTACTTCTGTTGTAAAGACTCACTAAAGCAGTTTCAAGTTCAAGTGGAGATGGTTGTGACAAGCTTGCCTTAGAATTACACAGTGGATGTCTAGACTTAGCTCAAATCAGTTTTATTTTGATGTGTTTATTGTTTAATTACTCTGGGGAATGATTTATTCTTTCAAAGAAGTGAGATTAATGGCATCCGGCGGCTTTATTGGCAATACTATCAGAGACGTGAACCAAATGTCTCAAAATAGAACTAAGAAGACAGATTCTAGGCGTGCAGACTGCCTGCCCAACATAACTAAGTGAAAACCGAATGAAAGAATTGTTATCATCTCACTGGCTTCAATAGTGTTTACTAGTGCCATTTTAAATTCTTGATTTTACGCAAAAATGACGTTTACAGGATATGTGAGACTGATTATTTCAGAAATAGATAAAAATCCAGCCTTTGAAATGGTAAGCCTGAAACTCTAAGCTTTTCATATCCTCTGTATGTACAACATTAGTTTTGGTGGAATTCTGGAACCTCCTGAAAAATAACACATTTCTATTTTCTTTTGTTTTAAGGGTCTCCTCTATGTTATTTTATTTTAAATTAGCATACAGTTAATGGGTTTCCTGATCAAATTTCAAAATATTGAAATAAAATATTCTTTGTTTTAGTTGATCCAGGCTCATGTATATGTATTTTTAATTTTAATGCTTTTATTATTTATTGTGTGTGTGTGTGTGTTTGTATGCTATGGCCCATAGGTACAGGTCAGAGGACAACTTGCTAGGGTGGGGTCTATCCTTTGAGTAGGTGGGTCCTGGGAATTGAACTTGGGTCATCGGACTTGAAGGCAAGTGCCTTTACACATGAGCCATGGCCCAGGCCAGGTTCAGATATTTTTGAATATTCAAGTTTGCATTAGATTATTCTAAGCCCCGTCTGTATATTTTCACTCTGCCTAATATCTACACAAGTCCTTTGTGATGCTGTCCTTTATGTATTATGTCAGTGCATAAACATAAAAGTAAGCATATCTTAGTGCATTCATATTTTTGTGTGTTCTGTATCTGGCCATATTCCTATCTTTTTGTTGTTGTTATAGTTGTTTAAGCAACAGAACTTTAATTTTCTTCATAGGTCTGAGACCTTGAAGTCTAAAATCCAGGTGCGAACAGCTTCTAGTTCTCGAGGATTCTCCCCTTGACTAGCTGACTGCTCCTGCTCTGTGTCCACGTGTGTCCTTTCCTTAAGACAGTGTCTCTGATGTCTCTGTCTTTTCTTGTATGAGGCTTCTTATCCACATTGTGCTTGCTGTAGCCACATTAGATACATTCATCCTCAATTTCTTCAATTTTATCCTCGTTGCCTGAGATTCTTTCTTCCATCTCTTGTATTCTGTTGGTGATGCTGTGTCTATAGTTCCTTTCCTTTTTCTAAGGTTTTCCAGTTCCATGGATGTCTCAGCTTGTGCTTTATTACTTCAACTTCCCTTTTCAAGTCTTCCATTCCTCTAAGTACTTTATTCATTTCCATCACCTCTTTTGCTGTATTTTTTGTTATTCTGTGAGATATTTGACTTCCTCCATTAAACCTCCTATTATTTTCAAAAGCGTGGGATTAAGGTTATTTTCCTTTGCTTCAGTTGTGTTAGGATTTCCAGGCTTTTCTGTAGTATTATAGCTAAGTCTTAGAGCGGTCATATTGCTTTGGTTTTTTTGATCATGTTCTTGCGCTGATCTTTAGTCATCTGGTCGACCCTGGTGTTGTCTGATTGTTTTTTTTCTGATGCCAGTTGGCCTTGGTGCTCAGGAAAACCCCTTATTCTGGGGGCTGGGCGATCCTGTGATCCAGATGTCCACCTCCAGGTGATGGGTAGATTCCTTAATAGAGACTGGATCTCAGAGAGTGGCTGCACCATTACATTCAGCGTAAGTGGATGCTTATTTTCTATTTAGATAACTTTTCCTTTTTCTACTCTGCCAGTGAAAGAAGTTTGTTCATTCCCCCTGCCTCCCTCCACCTCTCTGTGTATGCAAGTTTGTGTGTGTGTGTGTGTGTGTGTGTGTGTGTGTGTGTGTGTGTAGCTGAAGAATGAACACAGAGACCCATGATTTTTAGGCAAGTAGTTTACTCTGAAAGACACCTCAGCCCTCTATGAAATATTCTTTTAAGAAATATTCCCTTTATTTTTTATTTATGTTTGTGCGTGAATGTTTGTGTCTGTGTGTCTGTGCACATGCGTTCAGATTCCTGTGGGGGCCAGAAGAGGGCACCAGATCCTTCAGAGCTGGACTTGGTTATAGGTCATTGTGAAGTACACACGTGAGTGCTAGGAACCAAACCTGGGTACCGAGACACCTCTCCAGCCCCCATATATTCTTTTAAAAATGTGTCTGTGGGAGTAGTAACAATATTTAAAGTTCTAGTTTCTTTTCTTTTATTCTTTTTTTGATTTTTGCTTTTGTTTTTTGGGACAAGGTTTCTCTGTGTAACAGGATGGGCTGTCCTAGAACTCACTTTGTAGACCAGGATGGCTCTGAATGCAGAGAAATCCACCTGCCTCTGCCTCCTGAGTGCTGAGATTAAAGGCATGCACCACCACACTCAGCTGAGGTTCTAGTTTCTTTTTGTGTTTATATGCTCTGGATATCTTTTCCTGTGGTTTCTGTTGTTTATTTCCTTTATAGTTCTTCAAGAAGGAGATGCAATAGATTTGTCCATGACTTCCTTTCTGTTTATGATTTTACAAGAACTCATACCTTACCCTAAAGTTTTTGTTTTAAAAATATTATTGTCTGTTATTCATGTTAGTAAATTGTATGAGTAAGTCTGATTTTAATTTAATCTCACATTATTTAATTATAGCTGCTGTGACTTTACTGGTTGTACCTTTTGTAGCTTCTTATACCTGTGTGGCCCGATTCCAAGTTCTCTGCCAGTAGAATGACATCATGTTATTTTATTTACTTGAGTTATAGATCTGAATAGCTATTGGAGAAAGCTATTCTATTTTGTTCTTCCAAAGAATTTTGGCTAATCATGAGTTTTTGAATTTTTGAATGTATTTTACAGGCAGCTTGTCATACTCTCTAACATACAAGTATATTGAAATTTTGTTCATTTATGTAGAACATACTCATCACAGGAGAGCTAGTAACTTTAAAATACTGCATGGAAACAAATGAGCATATTTTCTATTTCTATCTTCTGGGTCATTTTAAATGTTTTGATTAGTTTCAGCTAATACATATTTTTGTGAATTTCTTTATAGTACTTTATATTTTTTTATATTATTAAAAATGCATTATATAGCACAGAGGCTTTATTATTATATTATTCACTCTAGTTTATTTTACTATACTTAATTCCTCTACCTCCCTTCCAACCCTTGTTCCTTCCAACCCTCCAACACTAGGTGGGAGAAAAAGAAGGTTAGAGGGAGAAAGGACATAGGTCTCTTTGAGCTACTTCCTGCTGATTAGTGTTGTCAGGTTCTTTGGGGGCAATACCAATCTCAGTAGTCACAATATTCAGAAGTCCAGCAAGCAGGGAACAGCAGCAGGAAGAACCAGCAGCAGGGAGAGCAGCAACCTCTTTTCTTTGTAGTGCAGTGCCCCTCTTTCTTCTTTGTAGCCCCATATTTCTTCTTTGTAGTACCCCTCTTTTGCATCCTTTGTGCACCCTTTTCCTCTTAGGGCTTTGGCTTTTTCCTTCTCTTTTTTCTTTCCATCCCCTACTTCTCAGGGCTCTGGCTTTTCTTTCCTCTCTCAAGTCATCCTTTAAACAGCTGGCTAAGCCACACCCCTGCTAGCTCACGAGGCAGCACAGTTAATAGTTTACACCTGTGTTCTTAACTGAAGTAGCCTCACACCTGATATTGAACAAAAACATTATCATAACTGTCTTTAAAAAATAAACAAAACTCTTAACCACAGCATCACCTTTAATTATTTTTATATTTTTAAGATTTCTTTTCATTTTATGCAGTTGGGTTTTTTCCTGCATGTAAGTGTACCATTTGTGAGCAGTGTGTATGTTTTGCTGTGGCTGGTTTTTGTCTCTGCCACTCAGCTAAGTGCATACTGTACTGCCATGTTGGGACCAGAAGAGGGCATTGGATTCCCTGGGACTGAAATTGCCAGGTTGTGAGCGCTCATGTGGATGCTGGGAATCAAATCTGGATCCTTTGGAAGAACAGCTAGTGCTTCTGAGCCATTTCTTCAGCCTCCTTAATATTATTATTTAATTACTTTGTAGGAAAAAGTAAGTAAGTAGGATAAAATCCTACTTGTTAGAAACTTATTTGAAAGGGCGAGGGCTGTAGCTCAGTGGTAGAGTGTTTGCCAAGTATGCATCGGTCCCTGAGTTTGGTCCCTAGACTCTATGTTCTTTATTGTTTTGTCGGACACCCTGATTAATAATAAAATGCAGCAGGAGTCATGGTTGTAATGCTTTTGACTGGATTGTTCTTGTTTCATGGGAGAGGATCTTGCCGTTGATATTCCAACCTTTTGCATTTTATAGACATCCTTGAGCCCAGGATTGGCGACAGTGTATGGAACATGGGCCAGATCAAAGATGCCATAGGTTTGTAGTGAGAGTATCATCAGAACACAGCCACGTCTGTTCATACATAGACGTTGTGTTTGGCTGCTCTCCTTACCACGGATGGCCATCATGCTGTGCTGTGATAGAGATCATAAGGCGGAACAGCCTCCCACTCCTGCTTTACCAGACTAAAATGTTCCTTTTCAGTTTATTGAAAAAAAAAACCTCACTTATTTGAATGTATGTGTGCCTGCTTGTCTGTGTGTCTTCCACATATGTGCAGTATCCCCAGAGTCCAGAAGAGGATATCCAATACCCTAGAGTTGGATTTTTACATGGTTGTGAGCCTCCTGACACTGGAACTGAGCACATGTTCTCTGCAAGAGTATCACAAGCCTTTAACCACTGAGCCTCTTCTAATTTGTTTTTATTGAATACCTTTTGCCATGCATAATATTAGGTATCAAAGGATATTCTTGCCTATCTGATATTCATATAATGGAATAATGTATTATGTATTATTATTACAAAATGTAGAGAGTTGAACTGCTTTCCTCATGTTCAACTGAGTTTATATTCCCATATAAGCTCTTGTTGTTAAAATATAGTATCAGTTTTAGATGCTGTCAAATTTAGTTTGTTGCCATTTTGTTGGGAAAAATGTCTTCTTTACAGTAAGATTGGCATGTGATTTTTTTTTCATACTCACTGTCCCATTGTGTTTTGGTATCAAAAGTATGCTAGCTCTTCAAATAAGCATAAATTATGTGTGGTTCACTAGTAATGGAGCCATGGTTCCTGGAGCTGGGTTATGGGAAGAGGCTCTCACTGTTGATTCAGTTCCTTTCATGACTGCTAGACTGTTCATGGTTCCTTTCTCACTGAGTCATATCTTCTGGGAATTTGTCCACTTGTCCTAAATTTATCGAATTGTATTAAGCTGTTCATGACATTCTCTTCATCTCTTTAATGTCTGCAGGATGTCCCTTGTTATTCCTAATGTGAGTTGTGTGCTCTTCCTCACTTGCCCATCAGGGCTTGGTGGCCTTACCTATATGTACTTCTTAGCTATAAAACTTCTTCGCTAGTACTTACAAGTTTTTCTTTTTTTTTTTTTTCAGGGGAGTTGCTTTGGTATTATATGACTTTTTGGAATGAATGCTTAGTCATTTTTTAAAAAGCTCTTTTCTTTATTTTAATATGTGTCTTTAAAGACTAAATTTATCTAAAGCATTTATATTATTGTTATTATTTTTAAAGATTTATTTATTTTTATTTTATGTGTATTAGTGTGTTGCCTGTAGGTATGTGTGTGTACCATGTGTACCTGATGTCCTCAGTGGCCAGAAGAAGGTGTTGAATCCACTGGAACTGGAGTTACAGACAGTTGTGAGCCACTATGTGGGTGCTGGGAATTGAACTTGAGTGGCTGGCAAAAGTACAAATGCTCTTAACCATGAGCCATCTCTCCTGCCACAGAGCTATTTATTTTTATTTATGTGTTTGTGTAATATGTGTATTTGCACATGAGTGCAACACCCAAGAAAACCAGAGGAATCATGGGATCTCCTGGAGCTGGAATTATGCGCATTTGCAAGCTGCCACATATGTGCTGGGAACCTGGTCTTCTGCAAGACAGTACAGTTTCTTTTTTTTTTTTTCTTTATTTTTTATTTCTTCAAGTTACATCTCAATCGCAGTCCCTTCCCTATTTCCCCCTCCAGTCCCACCCTCCCACCCTCAACCCCCCATCCTCTTCCCCTTTTTTTTAAGTTTAAGGTATATCTTATTTTCCCCTTCAGTTTCCCCTTTCAGTACAACAAATGGCTCTTTCTCTTATAATAATAAATACAATACAAAACAACAGAGGTAATTAGGCCACAGTTATGAGGGTTATATGGCTTAGCGTACATTCCCAATGTCCAGGCCATATGTATTTGGCACCTGACTTTAACATTCTATTATCTAACCATCTCCATGAGTTTAAAGTTCTGTATCTAACTCAACATTCATACTAACTTGCAACACAATTTTAAAAGCATCTTCTTAGATCTATAACACTCTCTTGACTCCTAAACAACTCAAAATTTAATTATGAGACTCTAGCTATCTGTTCTTCAACAACCTCGGAGACCTGAGAGGGATAAATATATCTGATTTTATAGGAAGTACAGGGCCTACAGCTTCCAAAACTAAGAAATGACATACCAGTGGCTGCTTGGACAGTTCCCATTTTCTCTCCATACATTACAGCATCGAACTTCAGTTGTTTGGCCCCGTTTCTCTGACAGACATTGATTGTAGAGCAGGAATTATGAAGGACTTGCCTACCCTGCCTTGGCAGAGCTAGGGTGTCAACTTACCTGCTTCCAGGTTTTGTCCTTTTTGGACAGCATTCTGTCTACAGTTGGAGCAAGAGGCTTTTCCTACCAAGAGATAGGCTTGCCACTAATTCAATCATCTCCCACTGGAGATTCTTCGATGCTCATCTTCTACTTGCGGTAGATTAGGGGGTGCTGTCAGGAGTTGATATGTCTCGATATAAAAAAATCTAAAGTTACGAAAACATCTTTGAATGCCATATTCTGCAGATCTCTTGAGGTTTTTGAAGAGGCCCTATCTATCTCTTATATTAGGATAAGCAGATGTTGCTTGTCTCTTAGCAACTTTATTTCTGATTAGCTTAGAAAATAACTATAATAGGCTGTCACAGTACCTAACAGAATGACCGGCTTGCATAACTATTAGTTTGCATTTCTTAATTATCCTAAACAGTTTATGACAATTAGTAGTAAAAGGCCGAAACATCACATTTCATTTTTTTTCTTTACCTCCTAACCCTTCCATCCCATTTCTCTGGGGTGGGGTGTCCTTATATAACAGTCCCTCATCTCAGTTGAGAGGTCGTATGAGGGCCAAGAGCCTCCTCATTCATTGGGGGTCTACGAGGCAGTACCATCAGTGAAAAGTGTCTCATTGCCCGGGAGAGAGAACTAAAAAACAAACAAACAAATAAGCAGACAAACAGATAAAAAAGAATAAAAAATATAAAAAATATAAAAAATATATAAAATATAAAAATAAAAAATAAAAAGTCTATGTCCAAGTTCCCTTTGGTGTGTTAGTTGTAGTATCGATACCTTCTACTATATAGCTAAAATCCTACTATAAGTGAATAGATGCCATATGCATCCTTCTGAGTCTGGGTTAGTTCACTCAGGATGAGCTTTTCTAGTTCCATCCATTTGGCTGCAAATTGCATAATTTCATTGTTCCCGATACCTGAATAATATTCCATTGTGTAGATGTACCACAGTTTTTTTTTAACCCATTCTTCGATTGAGGGACATCTGGGTTGTTTCCAGTTTCTAGCTATTACAAATAAGGCTGCTATAAACATAGATGAGGAAACTTCCTTATGATTCCGTGAAGAGGCATTTGGGTGTATACCCAGAAGTGGTATGGCTGGGTCCTGAGGCAAAACTATTCCAAGTTTTCTAATATATCGCCAGACTGACCTCCATAGTGGTTGCACAAGACTGCACTCCCACCAGCAATGGAGTAGGGTACCCCTTTCTCCACACCCTCGCCAGCATGTGCTGTCATTTGAGCTTTTGATCTTAGCCGTTCTGACAGGTGTGAGATGGAATCTCAGAGTTGTCTTGAGTTGCATTTCTCTGATGATTAAGGATGTTGAGCACTTCTTTAAGTGTCTCTCAGCCACTAGAGATTCCTCCTTTGTGAATTCTCTATTTAGCTCTGTCCCCCATTTTTTGATTGGATTATTTGGTTTCTTGGCATTTAATTTCTTGAGTTCTTTGTAGATTTTGGATATTAGTCCTCTGTCAGATGTGGGGTTGGCGAAGATTTTCTCTCAGTCTGTAGGCTGCCGTTTTCTTCGAATGACAGTGTCCTTTGCCTTACAGAAGCTTTTCAGTTTCATGAATTCCCATTTTTTGATTGTTGATCTCAGGTCCTGAGCTGTTGGTGTTCTGTTCAGGAAGTTGTCACCTGTGCCAATGAGTTCGAGGCTTTCTCCCACTTTTTCTTCTAGTAGATTTAGTGTGACCGGCCTTATGTTGAGGTCTTTGATCCACTTGGACTTAGGTTTTGTACAAGGTGATAAGTATGGGTCTAATTTCATTCTTTTGCAAGTGGACATCCAGTTGGACCAGCACCATTTGTTGAAGATGCTGTCCTTCCATTGTGCCGTTTTGGCTTCTTTGTCAAAAATTAGGTGGCCATAAGTATGTGGGTCTATTTCTGGATCTTCAATTTTATTCCATTGATTTACTGGTCTGTTTCTATACCAATACCATGATGTTTTTACAACTGTTGCTCTGTAGTTCAGCTTGACATCAGGGATGGTGATACCTCCAGATGTTTTTTTATTGTACAGGATTGATTTAGCTATTCTGGGCTTTTTGTTGTTCCATATGAAATTGAGAATAGCTCTTTCCAAGAATATAAAAAATTGTGTTGGTATTTTGATAGGAATTGCATTGAATCTATATATTGCTTTGGGTAGGATGGCCATTTTTATTATGTTGATTCTACCTATCCATGAGCATGGGAGATCTTTCCATCTTCTAAAGGCCTCTTCCATTTCTTTCTTCAAGGGCTTGAAGTTCTTGTTGTACAAGTCCTTTACTTGCTTGGTTAGAGTTACCCCCAGGTATTTTATGTTGTTTGTGGCTATTGTGAAGGGGGTTGTTTCCATTATTTCTTTCTCAGCCCATTTGTTTGTTGTATAAAGAAGGGCTTCTGATTTTTTTGAATTAATTTTGTATCCAGCCACTTTACTGAAGGTGTTTATCAGCTGTAAGAGTTCTCTGGTGGAATTTTTGGGGTCGCTTATGTATACTATCATATCATCTGCAAATAGGGATAATTTGACTTCTTCGTTTCCAATGTTTATCCCCTTGATGTCCTTTAGTTGTCTTACTGCTCTAGCAAGAACTTCAAGTACTATATTGAAGAGATATGGTGAAAGTGGACATCCTTGTCTTGTCCCTGAATTTAGAGGAAATGCTTCAAGTTTCTCTCCATTTAATTTGATGTTGGCCACTGGCCTGCTGTATATTGCCTTTATTATTTCTAGGTATGGTCCTTGTATGCCCATTCTCTCTAGAACTTTTAGCATGAAGTGGTGTTGGATTTTTTCAAATGCTTTTTCTGCATCTGCAAGATCATCATGTGTTTTTTTATTTCATCTTGTTTATATGGTGAATGACGTTGATAGACTTTCGTATGGTGAACCTTTGCTGCATTCCTGGGATAAAGCCTACTTGGTCATGGTATATGTTACTTTTGATGTGTTCTTGAATTCGGTTTGCTAGTATTTTATTAAGTATTTTTGCATCTATGTTCATGAGGGAGATTGGTCTGAAGTTCTCTTTCTTCGTTGGGTCTTTGTGTGGTTTAGTCACAATCAGGGTGACTGTGGCCTCATAGAATGAGTTTGGCAATGTTCTTTCATATTTTATTTTGTGAAAGAGTTTGAAAAGTATTGGTGTTAGCTCCTCTTTGAAGGTCTGGTAGAATTCCGTGCTAAAGCCATCTGGCCCTGGGCTTTTTTTGGTTGGGAGATTTTTAATGACTGTTTCTATTTCCTTAGGGGTTATAGGACTGTTTAATCTGTTTATCTGATCTTGATTTAGCTTCGGTAGGTGGAATCTATCAAGAAAATTGTCCATTTCACTTAAGTTTTCAAATTTGGTGGAGTATAGATTTTTAAAGTAGGATCTAAATATTCTCTGGATTTCCACAGTGTCTTTTGTTATTTCTCCCTTTTCATTTCTGATTTTGTTGATTTGTGTTTTCTCCCTCTGTCTTTTACTTAATTTGGCTAAGGGTCTGTCTATTTTGTTGATTTTCTCCAAGAACCAACTCTTGGTTTCATTGATTCTTTGTATAGTTCTTTTTGTTTCTAAGTTGTTGATTTCAGCCCTAAGTTTGATGATCTCCTGCCTTCTGCTCCTCTTGGGAGTGTTTGCTTCTTTTTTTTTCCAGTTCACCCAGTTTAGCTGTTAATTTGCTAATATGAGCTGTCACAATTTTCTTTTTGAAGGCACTTAGTGCTATGAACTTTCCTTGTAGCACAGCTTTCATTGTGTCCCATAGGTTTGGGTAAGTTGTGTCTTCATTTTCATTGGATTTTAAGAAGTCTTTGATTTCCTTCTTTATTTCTTCCCTGACCCAGTGGTCCTCTAGTAAGAGTTGTTCAATTTCCATGTGAGTGTAGACTTTCTGTTGAAGTCCAGCTTTATTCCATGGTGGTCTGATAAGATACAAGGGGTTATTTCAATTTTCTTGTATCTGTTGAGGCTATCTTTGTGTCCAACTATATGGTCGATTTTGGAGAAGGTTCCATGAGGTGCTGAGAAGAAAGTGTATTCTTTTGTGTTTAGGTGAAACGTTCTGTAGATATCTGTTAGGTCCATTTGGTTCATGATCTCTGTTAGACTCATTATTTCTCTCTTTGTCTTCTGTCTTGATGATCTGTCCATAGTTGTGAGTGGGGTGTTGAAGTCTCCCACTATTAAAGTGTTTGGATCAATGTGCGATTTAAGTTTTAGAAGCGTTACTTTTATAAATGTAGGTGCCTTTGTATTTGGGGCATAGATGTTCAATATTGAGATGTCCTCTTGGTGAATATTTCCTTTAACGAGTATGTAATGCCCTTCTCTGTCCTTTTTTTTATTAACTTCAATTGGAAGTCTATTTTGTTTGATATTAGGGTGGCTACTCCAGCTTGTTTCCTGGGTCCTATTGCTCGGAAAACCTTTTCCCAGCCCTTTACTCTGAGATAGTGTTTATCTTTGATAGTGAGATGTGTTTCTTATATATAGCAAAAAGATGGGTCTTGTTTACGGATCCAGTCTGTAAGTCTGTGTCCTTTTATTGGCGAGTTGAATCCATTGATGTTGATGGATATTAGTGACCAGGGGTTGTTATTTCCCATTATTTTGCTATAGCTGGCCGTCTTGTGTTTCTTTTTGTTTAGTTGCTGTGGAGGTTTCTATTTCCTCTGTTTTCTTGGGTGTAGTTATCTTCTCTGTGTTGGAATTTTCCTTCTAGGATCTTCTGTAGGGCTGGGTTTGTGGGGAGATATTGTTTGAATTTGATTTTGTCATAGAATATCTTGTTTTCTCCATCTATGTTGATAGAGAGTTTTTCTGGGTATAGTAGTCTGGCTGGGCACCTATGTTCTCTCAGGGCTTGTAGGACATCCATCCAGGCCCTTCTAGCTTTTAAAGTTTCTGAGGAGAAGTCAGGTGTGATTCTGATGGGTCTGCCATTGTATATGTCTTGGCCTTTTTCTCTTACAGCTTTTAATATCCTTTCTTTGTTCTCTACATTTGGAGTTTCTATTATTATGTGGCGAGAGGAGTTTCTTTTCTGATCTAATTTGTTTGGTGTTCTGTAAGCCTCTTGGATTTTTACTGGCATCTCTTTCTTCAGGTTTGGGAAGTTTTCTTCTATGATTTTGTTGAAGATATTTCCTGGACCATGGAGTCGGGAGTCTTCTCCTTCCTCTATGCCTATAATTCTTAGGTTCCATCTTTTCATTGAGTCCTTGATTTCTTGGATGTTGTGGGTGAGAGATTTTTTAGCTTTCTCATTTTCTTTGGATGTTGTACTGATTTCTTCCATCGAATCTTCCATGCCTGAGATCCTGTCTTCCATCTCTTGCATCCTATTTTTGATACTCACATCCATAGTTTCTGTTTTCTTCTCTTGATTCTCCATTTCTTCTTTTAACTCTGACTGTGTTTTCTTTATTGTTTCCATTTCTATTTTCATGTCTTGAATGGTATTGTTCGTTTTGTACATTTCCTTCTCCAGTTTGCTTGTTTTTGCCTGGAAATCTTTCATTGCTCTGTCCTTTTCCTGTTCAAGCTGAGTCACCTTGGCTTGAAGTTCTTTAATGGTGTTATTCATTGTTTTGACTTGTAAAATTGTGGCTTCTTTGAATTCCTTCATAGATTTAAGTTCTTCTTGAAGGGACTCTATCACTTTCCATAATGTAAAATTGTCATCATTTTCATGTGTTTCAGCTGCGGTGAGGTGGTTCGGGCTGGATGGAATAGTGTTGCTTTCTTTTTTTGGAGTCATTTTGCTCTGTTTTTTTGTTTTTGTTTTTGTTTTTGTTTTTTTTTTGTCTGGGGCATCTGGCCATGTGGAATTTTTTAGCTCTCTTCTGGACTTGGGTCCAAAGGGGGTGCTTTGGTTAAGAGTCGAGTTGCCTTACTCCACCCCTATAAGGTGAGTCATTCAGCCCCTCCTCCTAGGTGGAGACCTAACTAATCCATGGGATGGAGCTGTGTACAAGTAAGCTCTGTTTCCCTGCTGGAAGGGCCAGTACTAGTAAAAAATTCCAATATACAACAGTTTCAAATACCTCGAAGTTTGCCCAGGGTTGGCTCCTGTGGTGGGTAAATCTGCCTTCACCCCCAATAGCCTTGCCCATCCCATGGCCTGGAAACTGGCCAGTGACGTCACTGCAGTGGGTTTCAGTCTGCAGTCGGAAGGCACTTTACAGCCGAGCTGCGCTCACTTCCAATGGTCACAACCTTTCGCCAGATAGCTGGATCGTCTGTGGGAGACCTGGGGGTGCCCAGCAGGGTGCGGAGTATCTCTGCGTGGAATCTGAATCTGCCTGCTGGGTATTAGATTGGAACTTACCTGGCATGTCTCTCCTGGTGGGGGATGGGGGAATCCTGATTCCCGAATTCAGCGGCTTCCTTGTGTGTCTGAGAGTGGGAGGGAGCGTTCTGCCCAGGGACCCTCAGTGGTCCCTGGGTAGTTGGGTGAGATCTAGAGGGGTCAAGCCATTTGTACAGCATCCTGCAACACTCGCTGCCCTGTGACTGTTAACCCCGAAATCAAAATACGTCCGTGCAAGCTGCTGCCATCTTGGATCCCCCCGACAGTACAGTTTCTTAAGTGCCGATACAACTCTGCTTCTGCCATAAGTTGGGATTAAAAAAACATAGTTTCTTACCAAGTTTTACTAAGTTTTTCCTTAAATACTTCTTGAAATACCACTCCCTAATTTTTTTCTCTGACCTTTTTGTCTTAATTACTGTTCTATTGCTGTGAAGAGACACCATGACCATAGCAACTTATAAAAGAAAACATTTAACTGGGAGATTGCTACAATTTCAGAAGTTTAGTCCATTATCATCAGGTCTAGGAACATGGCAGCAGGCAGGGTTGGCACTGGAGCCGTAGCTGAAAGCTTCATCTTAATCCACAGGCTGGAAGCAGGGAGAGAGAGGGGGAGAGGGAGGGGAAAGGGAGAGAGGAGGCAGTTGCATGGGCCTAACAAAAGCTTTTGAAACCTCAGAGCCCACTTCCAGTGACACACCTCCTCCAACAAGGCCACACCTCCTAATTCTTCCTAAACAATCCATCAACTAGGGCCCAACTATTCAAATACCTGAGCCTATGGGGCCATTCTCAGTCAAGCCATTGCTCTTCCTTTTATCCTCACTTCCTACTTTACTGTGCACTTGCTCTGTTTTTTTCAGGAATCTGATCTAGCTTTGACTTCAGCTCCTTCATCTATAAAATGGGAACAGTGACAGGTCTTACCTTATAATTTTTCTTTTGTTAGTAATAATTGAATGAATACATGCTAACTGCTTTAAAAAGTGCTAGAACAAAATCTCACAATATATTGAGGTTTTGACTACACCACCACCATCATCATTGTCATCGTCTTTATCATTATCATCATTATCAACCCTCTTCTCTCAGTTCAGATTTGATCAACTGTCTGAACCATCTCATTGTCCTCCTAAGTCCCCTTCTGGATCCATTCTATTTTTTAAAAAATATTTATTTATTACTTCAGGCTACATCTCCATCACAGTGTCCTCTTTCCACCCCTCCCAGTCCCGCCCTCCAACCCTCTACCCCCTATCCCTTCCATCCCACTGCTCCAGAGTGGAGTGTCCCTACATTACAGTCCCCTGCCCCAGTTCAGTGGTCATATGAGGGCCAAGAGCCTTCTCATACACTGGGTGCCTACAAGGCAGCACCACTAGGGCAAAGTGTCTCACTGCTAGGGAGACAAAACAAAAAAACAAAAACAAAAGTCTATGTCCATGTTCCCTTTGGTGCATTCGTTGTAGTATAGTTATCCTGTACTATATGGCTAAAATATGACTATAAGAGAATAGATGCCATGTGCATCCTTCTGAGTCTGTGTTAGCTCACTCAGGATGAGCTTCTCTAGTTCTAGCCATTTGGCTGCAAACTGCATAATTTCATTGTTTCTGATAGCTGAGTAATATTCCATTGTGTAGATGTACCACAGTTTTTTAATCCATTCTTCCATTGAGGGACATCTGGGTTGTTTCCAGATTCTAGCTATTACAAATAAGGCTGCTATGAACATAGATGAGGAAACTTCCTTGTGATTTGGTAAGGAATCATTTGAATGTATACCCAGAAGTGGTATGGTTGGGTCTTGAGGTGAAGCTATCTGGATCCATTCTTGTTCTTCTCAGTTTTATTTTAATAGTGACTGTAGAATCCTCTGCACAAATCATAAATTGGACCATTGGCAACCCTGCCACAATCCTGTGATAGGCTCTTTTTTCTTACAAATATTTTACTTGGGTGAGTGTATATCTCTGTGTGTGTGTGCATGTCTCTCTGTGTGTGTGTGTGTCTCTCTCTGTGTGAGTGTGTGTGTGCATGTGTGTCTCTCTCTGTGTGAGTATGTGTGTGCAAGGGTGTGTGTCTGTCTCTCTCTCTCTCTCTGTGTCTCTGTGCATGTGTGTACACATGTGTGTTGAGTCAGAGGACATCTTTGTGGAGCTGGTTCTTTCCTTCCACCTTTGCATGGATTCTGGGGATGAAACTCAGGTCATTAGGCTCACGTGGCAAGTGCTTTTACCTACATCTTGTCAGCCCCTCTGAGAGCTTCCAGCTGCTAAAAGAATCAACACTCAGCAGAAAAGGCTGACTAGGATGTCTGCCTAGCAGACCCCAGTCTCAACTTTTTGAATTATGCACAAATAAAAAATACCTGAAAATTTATATGCAAATATAATTACTCTGATTGGAAGTTCTGGATTTATCCTGAGCCACATTCTGTCTTTTCTTGAGTCTTTCTGTCTTCAGTGAGTTCTCACTCAATTTCCAACTATTTTCTCATTCTCAGGGATTTGTTTTTAATCACTCTAAGCATCTTCCTTTTCCATATTTCTGGTGGATATGCTTTCCTAGTATAATTAGTTTCCCTTTTGATCTCTTTCAATGTATGGGGAAAAAGCATCACAGGACAGCTTTATTTTTCTTTGAAGGAACAGCCTGGCTTGCTCTCAGTTTTTACTTTATTCTAGGCAATCCTGGATGTACTTTTTTTATTTAGTTCAGTGGATCACACACACAAAACTGCATATGCGCAAGTCCCAAGAAGATAACACCAGAGCTCAGATGTGGCAGCTTATTTGCCAGGTTGAAGATACAGCCTGAGATGGACACTTCCGCGTCTCTGTGGTTATTTTTGGTTTAACCTTCTCCAAACTTCTGACCAGCTATCTATCCTCTAAAGCCTTCTGAAGTGGATGAAGGACAGATGGTTAACCTTGCTTCACATACTGGGACTTCATTTAGAAATCCCTGAGAGCTGCAACTCTGTCCAAGTCAAAGAAATATTCAGTTGATGAAGTTTAAGGCACAGCCAGTAGTTCTGTTGGCTCACAAAGCTCTCCCCCAAATGTGCAAATCCTGATGAAATGTACTGTGAGACTGGCACACACCTTCACCACTAGGAAACCCCAAACCGTATGAACAGTCTATTGTGGTCATATATATATTTATTTATTTATTTGTGATGAACAACATGATGTTTTGAGAAAATATTTACATTGTGAGATGTCTAAATCAAACTAATTAATACATGCAAGACCCTACAAACTTATTCTGTGTTGAGAACACTTGAAATCTCCTGGGAATCTTCAAGTATGTACATTATTATTCACTGTAGTTAACAAACTGGACAATTGATGTTTCCTAACTGAAACGTGACAACCTTGGCAACATCTACCCACCTCCCTTAGCCCGATCACCACCACTTGCTTCTCCTGAAGTAAGTTTAACTGTTTTTAGCGCACATGTGTGAGATCATGTGGAATCTGTCTTTCAATGACTTATTTATTTGACATGTTAGATGAAATTTGTGTGAGGCCATTGGTTTAGGCTTGAGCTTCACCTGTCAAAACAGAACAGATGAGAGTGGGCCCATGCAGGATGGCATCCTCACCACCAAGACAAGACAGAATTGTTCATTTGATTGTCTATGAAATTAGGGGACAGGTCTGGGCTAGCCAAATTCCTGAGCAGGCCAGTGTTGAAAGATCCTGCTATTAAGGTCACAGTCTACCACTTCCAGATAGCTCTTTCCAGATAGCTATTTCTCAGGACTCACTTTCTCAGTGGGCCTTCCTCTTCTCTGTCTGACCTTATCTGGAGAGTGTCTCTAAGCATGACCCTACATCCTCTATGCCTGGAAAATCTCATAGTCCATGGTCAAATTGCAGGTTCAACTTCCTTTCTCCTGATAAGAGATAAGAACCTGCCTGGCAAGTATCTGTGATTCCTAGAATGCCTCTTCATGTAAATGAGGCATTCCTAGCACCTTTGGCCTCAGCCAATAATGTGCACCCACTCTGGGAATCCCTACTCACTCGCTAAAGATCTATATGCCCCTTGTTCACCCCAAATCAAGTTGAGCTGTCTCACTGAAGTTATTCCCAGAAGTCATTCCATCATACAGCCTTCTTAACCCTGCCCCTGCCTCTGCTCCCTTTACTCTTGTGGGTCAGTGGCCAGCAGCCTCCTAGGACGGGGAGACCCACAGGCCAGGTGTGTGTGTGTGTGTGTGTGTGTGTGTGTGTGTGTGTTTGCTCATATGAGTGTTACTAGAGGCCAGAAGAAGACAGCAGATCCCCTGGACCTGGATCTACCAATGGTGTGAGCCTTCATGTGGGTGCTGGGATTTGAACACAGGTCCTTTGCATGTGACTCTTGGAACTGCACAATAGCTCTCCTGAATTAACTGCAACATTGTTCTCTTTCACTGACATCCTCCCTGTTTTCTTGTTTAATTTTGTCACATTTCTTCACTTTCAATCTGATAGTCAATCTGGCCTGTGTTCAGAACAAGGCTCAAGAGCACTTAGCTTGACAGTGAATTATCACTCCCTCAAACCATTTTACCCAGAGCTTTTTAGGATCTACCCATTGCTCAGGTTCCCATGGGGAAAACTTACTAGGTACCCCAAATAATGAGTTATTTTCCTTGTCCACAGGATGACAACCTGACCTCTTCCTCTAGCAGTAATCTCTGTTGGTAACTATGTGTAGTTTTTAGTGTTAATTGTTTATATCTCCCCACTATGCTTGGATTACATGCCTTCTGTTGTACATATACCCACTTCTTGGTTCAGATTGGGGGGGGGGAATTGGAGGAGTAGCTCCATTTTAATGCTTAATGAACTAAATTATGTGTATATTTATTTTTATGTTTTCCTCACTAAATTTTAATCCTTAGTAGTGTGAATTTTTGTCTTGTCTAATGTAGTACTAAATTCATTACAAAGAATAGTTACTCAATAACTGATGAGTATTTAAATTGTGGAGTTTAAGTGTGCCTTCATGGGCCAAGTATCTTGTGGTTAGATGTTTGATAAAACACAACCCGGGAACTGAAAGATTCAAGAGACTCGACTGTACATGCCCTCTTAGTTTATGGGATGTATTCCTGCACATGTGAGATGAATGCATTAAACTTTAAAACCATTACAAATCCCATTCACACACATGCATATACACATCACACACACACATACACACAAACATCACACACACATACATCATACACACATACATCACACATACATCACACATACATCACACCCTCATACACTCACACATATATCACACCCCCATACACTCACACATACACACATACATCACACACACATATACACCAAACACACATACATCACACACACACATTATACACACACATGTATGCATCTATCTATAGCTCTCTATCTACATCTTTCCTTCCTTCCTTTCTTCCTTTGTTTCTTTCTTTTTACATAGTCTCATGTAGCCTAGGGTGACCTTGAACTAACTATGTAGCTGAGAGTGGCTGAGTGGCTTTGAACTGATGATTCTACTGTCTCTATCTCCTAAGTTCTGGAATTATAGATATGCCCCACCATGCCTGGCTCACTCATTGTTACAATCTTTATAAATTATATTTTAAAAGAAAAAATCATGAGTGACTTAAAATTTGCATTTTCCTTTCTCCATGTATACAAGTTCATGTGCCACTTAAATAAGCACAAGATTCGTAAGTTTCCCTACAGTGGAACAACCATGCTATTTATGCCAACCAAAGGGAATTGGAGGAACCACATTGGAAAGGTCATTAAGACATAATTAAGCAACATAATAGTCTGCGGCCCCATAATAGAATGAAGTATACTTGAGGGTAAGAGACAGAAAGTGGGAAGGAGAGAGAGTGAATTAAGAAAGGAAGGAGAAAAAGTGAGAAGAGGAAGGATGGGAAAGAACTCAGAGGTCTATGAGACTGTGTACCTTGGAGGATGTTAGGGTATTGCAGTGACTGATATGAGGACATGTGGTATCTAGTTGACTCTGGGCACATTCCTCTGGGACTCTGGGCTCATCTCTCTAGGTCTTAGTTCCTTCTCTTTGTGGCCAATAGGACTGAACATCATCAAAGACACCTTCTTGCTCTGTGATTCTCTGGTTCTTATTTTCTTCATGATGATGATTGTTATGAAAGAAAAAGAAGCAGAAAAGGAGCATGATTAGTTAGAGATGAAAGGGCAGACACATGGGGCAGTGGGGAGCTAGATCATGTCTATCTTCCTCTCATATTTATTTGTTTGTTTGTTTATTTATTTATTTATCCTTATTTTATAGCTGATGAAAGTGAGGCACAAGAGAGGTGTGATGATGTAAGTTACTGTAGCTAGTGGAAACCAGAACTGCCTTTCAGACCCAGGCAACTCCTAAGCCCAGAGTTCACTTGCCTTAATTCACTCTACACTTCCTCATTGCAACTCCCACATCAAAGACAGAAACGTATTGAACTGTAGCGACAATAATCCATCACCGGAGACATATTTAGGCTAGCACATACCCTGTAAGTTTTTGTACTATTATGCTCTCTCAACGGCTGCCACATTTGGTGTCACTGTTTTCTTACAAACCCTTCAAGGCTGACTAATACAGAAAGAGGAGTATTGTTTCCCTTCAGCTGCAAACCGGACAGACAAAGAGAAAAAAGCCAGACTACAGAGCAGGCAAAGACAGCTGATTCCCCCTCACACTGACTTGCACAATTGGGACTCATTTTTCCACTCTGTCATTCATTACCCATTTAAACTCTTTTATCCTGTCTTTTTCTAACCATACTAATCAAACAAGCAAATGCCACCACCACCCACAAATGCAAAAAGTAATAATATTTATTAAAATAATTCAAGGTAGGTAGGTTTTACCATTAACAAACCTCAAACTCAAGTGCTATGTCATTCTCCAACTGCAGGGGGCAGCACGTCATTAACAAAAACAAGGGTCTTGGCCATTGTTTTGGTTGTTTGTCTCTTTCCGAGTGCTAGTATGGTCACCTTGTCCTTAAGTTTGTCTTCTGTGGAGGAATTGCTTACAGGCTTATAAAGGCATGGGATCAGTGTTCATTGCTGATTTAGTCACGTACAATAGAATTGCGTGCCTAGTTTTCAATATATTCCATCTAGGTCTTACACTCATATCTAGATTTTAAAATCTTACAGCTGGGAGGTACCTGGGCCACCCCTTCTCTTGATGTAATCCTCAGGAGAGTAGAAGTGGGTGGCTTCCCTATAACACCCCACAGCACAGACATTATGGCTCCCTGGCTTTTCCATGACTGGTTCTGTGTCTTTCATACAACACACAAGTTCACTTTTGGGTTCCAGACCTCCCAACAGTCATCATTTTCCCTCCACAGCCAAATGCTTCTTCTTCATTCCCTTTGACTTCCTTTCTTCAGGTTCAGTTTGTTTTGAGAGATCTGAGAGAGTAATAAGACTCAATGCTGATGTCTCCAGGGGCATTTGGATTGCTTAAGCCTCAGCAATGAAGAGTCTGCAGGGCCTTCCATCACAGGCGCCTGGGAGGGATGCTCCCTGACAGATGTCCTGAGCTGGGAGCTAGGCCTTGCCAAACCTCAGGGCATTGCAGCCCTGTTGTCATTGTGCGTTAGAAGTCACCCTCAAGCCTGCAGTCGGAGTCCCGACTGTCCTCTCCATTCCATCTTCACTTCATAACTTATTTACATATGTATGCGATTTGGGTTAGCGTAAGAATTAGAATTAGTATCTGATGACAGACCCCACACTATCCTAGTCCTCTGATGCCTTTTAAAAATTTCTGCATCTGTTTCTTTAAAAAAAAATCTTCTGTTTCATCACTCAAAATTTTAGGATGTTCATGGTGGCATGACTTTTCCTGAGGAGACCTGAGCAAACATCAGTTCATCCCAAATAGAGCACTGACCACAGGTCAAAGACAAGACTCCGTTCAAGTCTAGCTACTGAACCAATGAGTTCACTGTGGTTGCTCAGAGGAGTGAGAGCCAGGATTTACAGGAGCATAGATGACACGAAGACTGTTACATCTCTGGAAAGCCCACCCAGAACCGGTGACAACTAATGGAAAGGAGAATCCCTGCTGCTCTCTGTGCAACTTGCAGGCAGCTCCACCTGGAAGTCTCTTCTCTCCAGTAACTGTTACTGCTTTTTAAATAACTTTTTTTTTATAACCTGTGAGTCCTGTAATTTTCAAAACTTTCAGAGTCTTAGAAGTTTCCTTAGCTTTCTTATGGAGTTTGTGACTCCCTCTAGGGTGGGATGTTTCCATGGAAAAGAAACAGCTATGTACCAACTCTAGCCCATATTTTTTTTTTCTCTGTAACCCAGAGCATGTCTTCTGATACTCTTATGTGTGTGCTCATGTGAGTATCTGTGTATATGCATGTGGGGGCCAGAGATCAACCCTGGAATCTCCACATGCATGCATGCAGATGTTTGTTTGTTTATTTATTTATTTGTGTGTGTGTGAGTTATGTTGTGCCCATGGAGGTAGAGGACAATTTGAAAGAGTAAGTTGTCTCCTCCTACCATGTTGTTTTTAGGGATCAAACTCAGGTTGGCCTAGCTGCAAGCATCCTTACCTTCTGAATCATCTCTCTAGTCTTCCACTTTATATTTTGAGTCCGAGTCTTTCCACGAAACTGGAGCATATGGATTGGCCAGCCTTGCTGGCCAACAAATCTTCTGTGTCCACCTGACTCAGGTACTGCTATTGCAGCCTTTCCTGGTGCTTTTTAGCACACAGAGTCTAGCCTCTCCGAAACTTTAACTTATCCCAGGATGCACTCAGGTTGACTCTTCTCTGGACCACATGGGCCTGTACATGGATATTAGCAACTCCAGCCTTTGCCCATCTCTCAATCCGTCTTGTCACCACATCCCAACCTGCTTTGTGGTTAATGTGATGGATACCGTGTTTTTGGATGGTACATGTTTACTAGAACACTGACCTTTGTTGAAGGACCACCATGACGATTCGGGATGGTAGGCAAACTGTTCCACAGGGTAACTTTGGCCATCTTGCTCTCTTCATTGAAAAATATCTGGACTAATAAAACTAAATATTAAAACACTGGCTAGCTGTCTTAAATTTAAATTTGGATTTGTTGTTAAATAGTAGGAAAAGTAATCGATGGGGCCTTAAACTCAATGTACTTAGATCTCCGGTATGGGGTTTCAGATGCAGCTGAGCCCGTACTGATAAAATGGCCTTTGGTTTTGGTTTTACACCTTTCTTTCTACTTCGTGCACTTCACATGGAAAGACAGTGCATGTGGCACAGCCAGGTATACCAACTGAATCCAAACACCAGATTAGAACCCCAAGTTTCTATCTGCGTCTTCCTCATTGACCCCTCATCTGTCCTAGGTATCTCCTGTTCTGCTTCCTGTTGCTATTGGTTTCTATGAATTCAACAATACCATGTAAATTCTTTTCTTTTGCTTGTCCTTGTGCTTATGTTTGGATGCCTGTCTTTGTTTTGGGGTGATACTCTTTGCATCTCCTCAATGTGTCTTTCAAAGAGCAAACAGTTTTAATTCGATTTATTTTGACTTTAAACTTGATGAAACTGAATTAACCAATTTAAAATATTTTCTACTCTTGATGTTCTTGGAAACCTGCAAAATCTCCCATGTATTGAAATCACATGTGTGTTTTTGGTATTCACTTCTGACTTAGTTCTGTTGGTGTGCAAGGGAGTATACTCTGCATTTCAGTCTCTTCAAATTCATGGAGACTTGCTTTATGGTCCTGTGTTCTGTCTTGGTGGACATATGTGCATGCACACCATAAATAATGAGTGCTCACAGTTTCTGGTTCTGTTTGGACTCACTATGTCCCTGTGGCTTAAGATATTTTTCAGATTATTTGTGTCTAAGATATTGTGCCTTGGGTCTTTATCCACTGCGGAGGGAATGCTGCTTACTGAACATCTACTAAAGTTATTGATATGAATAAGTCTGTATCTACCATAGAGTTTTCATTATTCCTACTGCCTCTCTGTCTTAAAATCTACTAACTCCTTCCCTACCCTCCTGCATCATGAAAATATTTAACAATATATAGCTATCTTGTAGCTTTTTATTTACTCCTTTGCATTATTTATTTTCAGTGACTCATTATAATTTATTATAAGCACCTGCAGTCTCTCTAGGATTCGTATCATATTGCTTATGTCAGATAAAGAGTCCCATGGTTGTCTGGGTTCCCTTGCCCTCCTCTTCTCCTTGCTACCTCCTACCCGTCACCATATTTCACCTACACATATAACAACTTCTGTCCCAAGAAGAAAAGGTTGTCTGCTTACTTAATATTTATTAGCCCCAGTGTTCCATTGACTCCAGAGGGCTTGGGGTTCATATATGGTGTTCCCTGTAACTTGCAGACAGCCATGCAGCCATGTGAATGTGTATGACTTTCCTAACTAAGGGTATTCTCCTAAGTACATGAGCACTGCATGTGAAAGCTCTGTCCAACATGTCAGCGAGGGAACAATGCAGTGGGCAGTTGTTGTTGTTGTTGGGTTTTTTTTGGGGGGGGTAATTTTTTACTTTCTGAAACAAGGTCTCACTGTGTAGTCCAGGCTATTCTGATGCCCCTGCCTCATCCTCTCTCAGCCCTGAGATTGTAAGTGTGTACCACCACTATAGGCTTGTGCCACCATGTTGGGCTCCCAGAAATCATGTAGTAGCAATCTGATACTCTCTTCTGATGTGTCCCCAGCATAGGACTGTCTACAAAATAGGTATTTGTTGATTTTAAAAGTCATTGATACTTGGGCAAGAATGATATATTCCTCAGAACTTTCATTTTCTGCCTAGATTCCTGAGTAATTTTTATATTTGCTGTCTTCACATGTTTATAACCGTGTTCTTGTACTTTATCATTTTTAGACATTGTGGGTTTGTGAACTTAACATTGATTTTGATGTCCCTCTTAAACAAGATGGGCCAAATCAACTTCTTGTATGGACTAAAGTAGTATTTGCAAATGTAAAAGCACCCCCCCTTTTTTTTTTTACAAAGCCAATACTCATGGATTTGAGAATTAATTTTGTGGGACAGACCCCCCCTTTTTTGGAAACAGAATGATTTATTGTGTAGCTTTGTGAAATTAAAAATTGACATCCATAAGAGTTAAGAGTTCTGAGCTCTAAGTCAATAGTGTCCAAATATTTTTATTTTCAAAATATTTAAAAAAAACTATAAATTTCCCCCATGTAAATGTGTGTATGAGCTTTTGTGTGTTAATGTATAGTTTATTACTATGCATTGTTCACTGTAGAACATAGAGGAAAAATAGAATTGAGAAAAGAATGATGAAAACTGTAACTATAATTTCTAATTTGCATTTGAAAATAAGAATTGGTATGTTATGTGAGCCTCCAACTTACTATTCTCTTGCCTCAGCCTCATGGGTTCTGAGACAGCAGGTATGCACCAGCATTCTTATCTAAATACATCATTTCCTAGTGTCGTTCTGAACCACAGGAATAATGAGTGGTTTTCCTGAAGGGTGTACATTGTCCTTCAAGAACCCTAACCCCTGACTGCCTCCCACTGTGCAGTTCCCATAGTCTCGCCATCTTTACCTCTGTGTATCATCTTTCACACAGACTTTGTTTTTCTAGCTTTGTTTTAGGGACAACTCATGTGTCCATTTTATAAGTTCCATTTTCAACTATAGCTGCTATGCTTACTATGACAATTATTGTGTTTGGTGAGAATGATGGGATAGAAGCCAGGAAGCATGGTGCCCTGGGAAATGTGGTCTGCACAGTGAATCAAAAAATAAATGTTTCTGTTAAAAATATCTATCATGGTTGCCTTTTTATAGTAGATAACTTGTCAGAGCCTTCCCAGGCTTGATGTTGGTTGTGGAAATGTCTGAGTTCTGTGATCTCTGGACTCTCACTATAGGCTGCTTGTCTTCATCTCTCTGCCAAGAGAGTAGCAGAGATCAGCCCACTGTTCTCATGTTCCAACACAAATGCTGGTCACCATACATTCTCATTCCAATATATGCTGGAATACATGTTTCCAATCTTTTGTTTGTATCTACTGTTCTGCTTAGAACCCAGATGTTAGGGTTCTAGCACAGTGGCCCAAGGTCATTTAAAACCACTTGTTCATTATTGGCCTTTGCCCCTTTCTTCTTAATCACAAGGCAGTTTTCACACTCTTCTCCCAGTTGGTGACACAGATAGTCAATAATTAACATGAATATGCAACTTTAGAATACAGATGGCCCTCACCTTAAGATGACTTTTGACTTTGTGATGATGTGAAAGTGGTGTAGAGTCAGTGGACACTGGACTGTGGATTTTAAATTTTTATCTTTTTTTTCCAGGCTAGCAACATGCACCATGACACTCCTTCATGGTGCTGGGCAACAGCAGTAAGCAGGAGCTCTCAGTGAGCCATGTGCTTGTGGGGTAAATAACCCATAATCCACAGAGTGCTGTGTTGTCTGGAAATTTAGCTGTATTGAGTGAGTGAATTTTTGACTTAACAATATTTCCAACTGATAGTGTGTTGAGCTGGGTGTAACCTCATCATATTCTGGGAAGTGTCTGTATAATATGAACCCCAAGGAATCAAAACAGCATGGCCCCAAAATATAAACAGACATAAAAGCAATAGCACAGAATACAGCCCATCCTGAAACAAATCCAGCCATTTGCAGCACATTGGATTTTGACAAACAGGCCAAAAACACACCATGGAGCAAGGACCACCTCTTCAATAAATAAATGGTGTTAGCAAAACCAGGTATTATCTAGAGAATAATGGGAGTCAAGCCCTCTCTCACACTGCAGACAAAATCAACTTCAACTAGAATTAAATACTTAAAGGTAAGACCCCGGAACTGCAATAACTGTTTTGACTTAGAGGAAATGTCCACCATATTGGTCTGAGTAGCAAAGTTTTAATTTAAATGAAGCTCAGAAACATAGTAACAAAACCTAGAACAGACAAAGGTTCACACCAAACAAATCTATTCAAGGCTAAGGAGTCCAGAGTAAAGTGAGAGTCAAAGGACTGGGAGACAATATTTTCAAACAGTGCATCTAACAAGCGAATCGTATAAAACACACACAAGGGACTCAGCTAACTCAGCAGAATGGAAGCAAATAGCCCAATTGAAAAATAGATATAATCCTAAAAATACGTTTTTCCAGAGAAGAGGTACAGATGGCCAACGAGCATGTAAAAATGTCCGTGTCTATATCCTTATGAAGAGCCCAAGTCCGACCAGGAGATACCACTGCACTCCTGCTGGACTAGCTGATAATAGTCAGAAAAACACAATGAAGCAAACAAACAAAAACCAAGTGAGGCTGTGAAGAAGGTGGGGTGGGGAGTCCTGTATACTGTTAGTGGAAGTATAAATTAGTATAACCATTATGAAAAACATTCTGGAGGCACCTCAGAAAATTAAAAACAGAATGACTAGATGGTCCAGCATTTCTGCCACTGGGCATATAACCAACAGACATAAAATCAATCCCAGACAGTTACACACACTCTCTGTTTCTTGTAGTGTGTTAACTCAAATATGGAATCAATCTAAGTGTCTCCCAATGGATGAATGATAACGAAAAAGTACTTAGAATAATGGAATAAATAGAATAGCATTAGCTCTTCAAAAGAATGTCCTTTTAGGTGCAATATAATGGATGGGCTCTGAAGACATTACATTAACTGAAGTAAGCTAGGCACACAATGCCTTTACCACATGTTCTGACATGCCTACACGGAAACCTAAAAGAATCATTCTTAGAAGTAGAGAGGATATTGGGTGGTGGTGGTGTGGATAGAAAGGTACTGGTCAAAAGATAAAATTCCCCGTCAGAAGGAAGAAGTTCAGACCATCTGTGCATGCGGTGTTGATTGTGACTATATAGTATATTGCGTTTCTCATTATATTTGTTGTTATATTGAGAATGGATGTTGCTCCTTCCTGTGTTTGCTGTATATAGCCAATCTGTAATATGTATACACTTCCATATATCAGGTTGCGTGTAAGATTAGTTTTCATCTTACAAACGGTTTTAACCCCTCTAAACAACAACGTGTAAAATTTCAGGAGACTTGAGGCCTAAGCCACTGGAAGATTTCTCTAAGCTGAGAACTTGTCAGATGTGGCATCACAAGCCTGTTATGTCAGCACATGGGGGTGATCAGGTGTTCAAGGTCATCCTCGGCTACAAAGCTAGTTTGAGGCCAGCTTAGGCTCCAAGAAACCCTGTCTCAAACAAACAAACAAATAAAAAAGTAAACACATCAAACAAATCTCTTCTGTGCTGACACTTTCCTTAGGCTCTTCACCCATTCTCAGTTCCTGTGAGGATGTCTGTGTTGGAGCAGGGAAAAGCCCATTTTCAAAGCTCCCCCAAAACGGCTGGGGAGCCATTCTCTAAACTCTGAAGTTTGACTAGGTCATCTCCAGTGTTTCTTCTGTTTGCCTGTGGCAGAAGCAAGGAGGTCTGGGGAGAATTTCTTAAGGGAGATAGTGAACTCCTTTGTCTTCACAATAGGAAAGTTCTTTTCATCTTGTTGGATAGTTGACAAACTGCTAGCCACAGACCACAGTCAGCTCCTGGTGGGAGGGAGATAGTTCTTACTTGGAACTCAAACAGGGCAGGAATCTGGAGGCAGGAGAGGCCATGAAAGAGTGCTGTTTACTGATTCACTCCCCATGGCTTGCTCAGCCTGCTTTCTTATAGAACCTAGGACCACCATCCCAGGGATGTCACCATATACAATGGGCTGAGCCTTCCCTTATCAATCACTAATTAAGGAAATGCCTTACAGTCAGATCTTACAAAGGCATTTTCTTAGGTGAAGTTCAGATATCTCTGGCTTGTGTCAAGTTGACATAGAACTAGCTAGCACACTCCCTTGTCTGTCAATGAGGGGCCAGACTGAAGTTTTCAAAGACGCTACAGCAGAGTGTTCGTTGAAGGAAATGGGAAGAATCACTTTCAAATAGGAAAAGGAGGCCCTGGATTTCATTGAAGAAGGCTGATAGGCTCTTGTAATATTTAATTTATGTAAGTTTATGCATTATTATAAGTATTCAATTTATATTTATCTATATATCTATGTATTTATGTATCTATATCTATCTATGGGGCATATGTATCACTCTCTAGCCCAGGGTGGCCTGGAACTTACCATCTGTTACAGGATGGTGTTAAGTTCATGAAAATCTGTCTGCCTCAGGTTCCCAGATCCTGGGATTACAGACATAAGGGTCTTCAGAGCTGTTGGCAAGAAGATTTCTTCCTAGCATTCTGGTATTATGGGCTCATAGATCGCCTGTTGAGAGAGATGGCTCTGGGTTTCTGAAAGATCTTAAATTCAAAGATTGGTTTTTATGTTAGTTGGGTACAATAAATTTATGTTAAGATAGATGGAAATCCCAGACCTTCATTCCCCACCTGAGTCTGATTTCTTATTTTTTGGTTTTTGCCTCCTCTGTATTCACTTTGCTGGTTATCTCTCTTTCATTGCATGTGTGTGTGCTTAAATGTGCATATGCAGGTACATGCATATACAGTTGAAGGCCAGAAGTTGACATTGGCTGTCTTCTTCAATTGTTCTTCACCATATATATTGAGCCAGGTCTCTCATTATACCCACAAATCACCTGTTCAGCTAGTTTGGCTGGATGGCTTGCTCTGGGACCTCCTGATCCTGACACTTATGTTCTAGGGTTATATGGGGATGCTACACCTTCCTGGCTTTTATGTGAGCACTGGGGATATGGTCTTTACACTTTCATGTGCTTTACCTCATTAACATGTTTTATTTTGCTTTTCCTCCCTCCCTCCCTCCCTCCTTCCCTCCTTCCCTCCCTCCCTACCTAATTCAAACAAAACAACCTCTCTATTAACAAACAATTCATTGTCTTCTACTTGCCATCTGGTCTGAGATAAACCACTGTGAGTAGAAGCAATTAAGTGGAAGAAAAGGTTATTTGGGTTTTACTTTCAGGTTGCAGTCTATCATGGAGGGAAGTCAGGGCAAGAACACATGCAGGAACCAAAGCAGAAGCCACAGAGGACAAGCACATCATTACTGGCTTGTTCTCAGGCTCATACTTAGCTAATGTTCTTATCTAGGCCAGGTTCATCTGCCTTAGGGATGGATGGTTTCACTCACAGAGGGCTGGGCCATCCCTCATCAATTGTCGTTGGAGAACATGCCCACAGGCCATTTGTTAGAGGTGATTTTTTTTTTTCAAGTGAGGTTGTCTCTTCTCAAGTACACCAAGTTGATAGGTGATGCTATTATATTCTGTGTTCATTAAATGAATACAAATAAATGTTACTGAACTTTTTAATTATTTCTAAGTATTTATTTACTAACAATATTCATTTATAACAAATACCAACAATTTCTTAACTACTAATCCTAGAAATTCCTACAATCCCTTTAACCTAACCACTAATCCTTTTGATAATTATTTTCCTAACCTTTTAAAAGGATACAGTCTCTGGGGCAGGTCCTCAGTCGTCAGGAACACAGTCTCTGTGGTAGACCCTTAACACACTTAACAGTCCTTTATCTGGAATGTCTCAGATGTAGGTTCGTCAGGGTAAATTGGTTATTGCAGTCTTACCTTAAATAAGGCTTGATGCTTTCTTCTCTCTGGAAGACCGCATCAGCAACTCTGCTCAGTCCTTAAAGCCGGCCACAGTTTGGACAGATCAAACCCCTCTAGGCAAAAGCTGAGCCACAGGGTTTGTCCTTGGCCTTTTGCTGTCTTGCTGAGGCTGTCTTGCTGAGGCTTTCTTTGCTCACCAGCTTCTTTCTGCTTCAGGGAAATCCCACCATCAGATCAACAGCACTTTCTCCAGCAGGACTCTCTGAGCTCTCTAGCACAGGGGTCCTCTTGGATGGGGCTCCATGCACTGTCCTTAAATAGGAGGAACTCTGTTTCAGCTTAATTTGGGTTCTGCCCACTTAGCAGCTGAAAACAATGTCAGGCCTTTCCTATTTTCCTGACTTCAACCTTGTTTTTTAGTCCATTAAGTCTCCTGTTTGTTTCCTGTTTTCACCTGACTTCATCCTTGTTTTTCCACATGCTGATAAGCTAATTGCTCACAGCCAAGTTGATCTTCATGCCCTGAATTAGAGACTATCAAAAACCCCTATATATTTTCTAAATCTAATTTAATCTAATTCCCTACAAATAACCTGTGAAAATCTCTAGAACATTTCTCAGCATTGGATAAATTATTATTGTTATTGTGATTATCAATAATATATATCATTCAATGTCTGACAGCGGTGATGGTGATATATAATGCATTCATTCATTGGTTTTCCCTCAAACTTCATTCTACCATCTTAGCAATGGCCTATAAAGTCTTGCTCAGTAATGTAGAAATATAAGTGGAGTCAGAGTATGGATAAATCGGTATGGACTGACTTCAGCTGCTGGAAAACCAACTCAAAAACACAAAGTAACAGCAATCATGATTGCTTTTTTTCCATCTTTCTGAGAAAATGTTGATTGATTATCCCAGTGATTTGTCTTCTGGCTTTGAGCCTTTGGATGGTATACTTCTTTCAGTGTATTGATTTTCATGTCTAATTCTGGGGACACTTGTTAGAGCAGTCTTCATTTCACCATGAATACCACTTCTCTCAGCAAATGTCTTTGCCTTGTTAGAAAAGCTCTGGGCACTTTAGAAAGAAGGCTGTGTGCTCATCCACTTGAGAGGGGTTAGCTAGACCTATAATCATTTAATTACTTGATATTTGGGGCAAAGTTTGATTAATCATCTTGTGGTTGAACATATTTTAGTGATGGACAAGAAAGCCAATGGAAAGCCACTACTTGTGACCTCACTGGGAGAACTTGTTTGAGATAGACAAGTTTCACAGGGCTTTCTTAACTTGTTCATCTCTCATCCCTCATCATAGAACCTTTTTTTTTGTTGTTGTTGTTGGTGCAGCCACCATTATAGAAAACTATGGTAAATGTGCAGAGATTTAGTTACTATAGGTTTCTCATCTCAAAAGGGGGTATCTACACCACAACTACTCTACTGAAGGCTCAGGAAGCATCATAGAAGAGAGGCAGAAAGATTGTCCAAACCAGAGGACCAAAAGAACTATGGTGAGACAGTGACTTTCATACAGGACAAGACTACTGTACCTATGAACTCTCAACAGTGTGGTCTCCTGGACAAGACTTGAAGGAGAAGACCACATTAGTCAACATCCCAGAATTAACAGGGGAAGGGCTTAAAAGTCCCCACCCTTAGTTCAAGAGCTTCAGGCAGTCTGGTGGCTGTGTGTGTGTATGTGTGTGTGTGTATGTGTGTGTGTGTGTATGTGTGTGTGTGTGTGTATGTAAGTTTTCTTCAGGGATAAGACTCCTGACAAATTGACCATGTCTACATTCTAACAAGACTCTCATATTCATATACTCATATATATGAAAGAAAAAGACACGAATTTCCAATATTGATGTGGGAGACATGGGAAGAGTTAAAGGAGGTGGATAATATGACAATACATTGTACTCATGTATACAATTCTAAAACAAAAGCAATAAAAATAACAAAACTCAGTTACAAAGACAACTGGACTTGAGAAATTTGTTCTCAGCAGAAGAGGAAAACCATCTAAGCCTTTTATGTAGTTAATGTACTTATTTGGTTCAACTTTGATCTGTAGTACTTTATTAATTCCTAAACCTTAAGATATTTGACATTGTAGAAGTTTCTTCTCTGTGTACTTTCAATCTTCTCCAAAAGCTTGGCCTCTTGAAGTCAAAAGGAATCATGTGGCTCAAATATGTTCCATTTCCAGATGGGAATGTAGGAGAATTACAGAGAATATGGAGGGTCCTGACTCCTAATTAGATATATTTGCCAGTGAATGGAAATGAGAAGCAGATTTTCAGAAAGGTGTTACAATTTTCCATCATTTCTCAGGGCTTGGCCTCCCACCCCCAGTTCAGTCATCACACATTTTAGGGACTGATATAAAAGAAAAATTCTATGTTCCAACATCTGCTTAGTGTAGCTTTCTCTCAGAAGGAGGAATGTGCTTGCTATATGAGTGTGTGTGTGTGTGTGTGTGTGTGTGTGTGTGTGTGTGTGTGTTTATACATGAATGGATCAAAAGCTACATGTCAGTGGGAAACATCTAGACAACTGGCTGAGACTTCAGACTTGTAGATCATGTTCCCAAGGCACTGTGATGAACTCCACAGGTGACTCTAGTGGAAAGCCATGTTAAATCGCACGTTCAGAAAAGAACTGCCTAATGGAGTAGTGAAGAAAAATACAATAGTTTCAAATGAAAGAAGGATTACCTGACTGTGTGCAGAAGAAATGCTAGGGCCTCAAAACAAAGAAATTAATAAATGCTTTCCCTGGAGGGGTCACATCTGAGCTATACTCACCTTCAGTAGCACTGGTGGGGAAAAAGGGTCCCAGGTCACATTTTATAGAGCTATTAGTGAAACCAGAATGACTCCAGGGGCACTTACAATGTTGGTAGACTGTGTGTCCTTTTAGAAGAGTCTTACCTCTTCTTCATTCAGATTGTGATTAGCTTCAAAATTATAGATATTTTTCATGTGTAGTACCATCCATGTTGAACTTGAATACAATGACCGTAGGTTGACTGATGAATTTATTTACCCGTATTTTGAGTTATTGCTTCATCACACAAATTTATGCAAAATAAAGCAAAGCCACATTTTGTTGAGCCAAGAATACTGCTCTCTTTTTAAAAAGAGTTAAAAGAGCGAACAAAATCAAGTTGAAGGGAAGGAACATTAGGGAAACATGAGGGTAACATCTGTTGTCCTCCCGGGGCAGTCCCTCTCTGGACTCCAGGGACATTGCGGGGTGCTGGATATGGAAACACAACCTGCAAGTTCAAGGCAGCACTGTGCCTTCATCCGTGCTTAACAAGCACGCAGGGTTGAGGAATGAAGGGTTTTCTATTGGCTGAGAATCAACGTCTTGATGTTCTGAACCCACTCTGAGGAGTAAATGCAGGAAGAAAGACAATTAATGAGCAAATTTTCATACTGAGCAACTTCCCAGAGAACTTTGTATGCCTGTCCCTGAGTCTGGGGAAAAAAGGCCTGAGAGGAGCACTTGTCTTTATTTTCTTCACCTTTTGTTATGAGTATTATATATTCATAATTTTCATCTGTATAGACTGTCCTTTGAGTCTTTGTCATGTCATTTTAAGGAATGTAAATTTCCAATCGAATCACATTTTACCCACTATACATTCAATGTATAAACAGTCTCAACTCAGAATAGCTCCCAGTTGCTGACCCTACTCCTCAGTATAATATCAGAGTCAGAGACAGCACACTTATGTATAGAATGTGTGGTCACACATTAGTTGATCATTAATAATTTATCAGATATCTACTATAGCCCCAATTCTGTGGTGTGTATGACCCAACCCCCACTCTCTCAAATTAATAGCCCTTTTTCTTTTATTATTATTGTTAGATATATTCATAAATATATAAATATAACATGTTGTGTCCATTTAGTGTTACTTGTATGTATATAATTTCAGGGTTAACCACTTAGTATTAGATAACAGCTGGAGGCTAATTCTACCTTCCAAAGAGGTCCTTAGTTGCCTGCAGTTATTCATCTAGGGGTGGGGCCCCATGAGCTTTCCCTGTTTTATATCAGCATGTCTATTGGTGTTGTCATTGTTGGGAATCTTATTTAGGCAGCCATTATGATTGCAGTATCATGGATGAAGTTTCCCTGCCATTCTCTCAGGGCTTGAAGAGACCGACTGCCCTGGATGTACTACTACAAAGATTTTAAGGAACGAACAGAGGAGAGAAATCAAAACCAACAGGCAGGTGAAAAGTAATACGACCAGTTCTAGGAACCCAGGACTCTGGGAATTATAAACAATTTGAATAAACTTATGACAAATATCATGTCTCTAAAATGTCTGGTAGTGTATCAGTGAGATATAGGACAATGAATAAGGAATTCATTATTTCTTTATTGTCTAATACACACATGCATAGATTCTTCAGTGTCTAGGTGCAGTCTCTTCCGGTTAAAGATCAGGAAAAATTTCCTTGTGTTCTTTATTGTTTAATGTGTCTTCTCTGGATAGTTTCTTGTTTGTTACGGTTGAAGTTTGTATTGGAGTGTCTCTCATAACCTCATGTTGTAAAGGCTTGATTGTAATCATGGTATTGTTGGGAGGCAATGAGGCTTTCCAGATGTGGAATTTAATGGAGAAGTTAGGGTCCTGTGCTTTGTTGATGACATTTATGGCCACAAGTGAAAGCTTTATAAAAAAAATATTAGTAAATCAATCTCCAGGCCACATTCAATCTACTTCTGAGAATTGTATTCTATAAATGCAACACACCTTATGTTCCAATTGTGTCTTGTCTTCAGCCCCTTTAGATTCTAATCGTTGCATTCCTAGAATATGACGCCTTTCAAGGTTAGCCCTGTTTCTACTTTCTATATGCTTCCATTAATGGGGGAGAGAATAAATATATTTGGCAGAATAAAGAGAGTTTGTCCTCTGGAGTATGTCACATTGCATAGGGAGCTCCAAGGATACTTAATATTTTCATGAGTTTTCTCCCATGTTGGAGTGGGTTTTCTGATGATGTAGCTGCCTTTCGCTCACCCATACTTCTGTAAGTAACTCCTCTCCCATGATCCTGTAAACAAGCCCAATACACTCATTGGTTCACCAATCTAGACTTGGATGGGATAGAACTTTTCCCTGTACCTTAGTTACCTGTGTCCTGTCTGAGGCAAATGGACATTTCTTCACATCCTTCCAGGGAATGTGGTATCTGTGCATTGGCTTCATTTTGGTATCAGCCACCATCATTTATAAACAGAAGAAGAGTGAGGCTAATCAAGTTTGTCTTTTGCTATGAGATGCGGTCCAGGAGGAAAGGGGAAAGAATGGAGAGTATTTGTGAGTAATGGCTGTGCTGACAGCTGGGTAGATGAGGAGAGATGAGTGTGCAGAATGGAATAATGGACAGGACATGAAAGGTGGGGTCACCAGTTGGGGGTTTTCATTGCCTTTCTTCTTGCACCTCCCACTGCCTATCCTCTTTAATAGGCTTGTTTCACTATTGGCCATACGAAACTTTCAGCCACTCTGTGGGCTAGGTCAGGCTGGCCACCACATGTGGTGGTTCTGCATATTTTTGCTTTGTTTTTATTTTTATCTGACTGTGTCTCTTGCCGTCCAACCTTTGTTTCCCCATGATATACTTTCAGCAATTATCACAACCCTGTAGTTGCTCTGTATTTACCTCAGTTAGTTTCTCTAATTAAAATGCAAGTCTTGTGAGAGCAGAGATCATGCATTATTTATGTTTGTGTCTCTAGCACTGGGCTTGGTCCACAGTAGACAAATGCTTCTGGCATAAATGAGAGCTTTGGGGGATTTCAGAACAGATAGCAGGTGAGAAGCCTCCTCCTGCAAGATAGAGCATGCCCGCTCCCACCTCTCATTTCAATATTCATGAGCCATATGTTCAAAAAGAATCAGAGTGCTTTAATATAGTTTCCTCATTTACTTTTGGCTCCATTTTGGTATCAGCCACCATCATTTATGAACAGTAGCAAATAAAGTAGGAATTTGAGTAGTGTACTGCCAGGCATGGTGGTGCACACCTACAATCCTACCCCTCAAGAGGCTAAGGTAGGAAGATTTTGAGTTCAACGCTATCCTGGTTATATTAGTTATTTTTCTGTTGCTGTGATTAAACATCATGATCAAGACAACTTACAGAAAGGAAAGTTTATTTTGGCTTACAGTTACAGAGGAATCACCATGGAGGGGAAGCATAAAAGCAAGCAGCAGGCATGGTTGCAAGTGCAGAAAGTTCACATTTTGAGCCGCAAGTACAAAACAGAGAGAGCAAATGCAGTAAGAGAGTTCTTTTGATCCCAAAGCCTTCTCCTAGACTTCCTCCTGCAAGTCAGTATCACATAAACTTAGGTCACCAAGTAGAGACCAAGTGTACAAATGCCCAAGGTTATGGGGGGCATTTCTCAATCAAACCACCACACTGCAATACATAGGGAGACAGTATCTGGGAAAAAAGGAGCACTATTCATAGATCCATGGTAGTTCTTTTTATACTCAAAGAAGAGAGAACCCTCTCAGGAAACCATCTTAACCTCCATGAACAGGCAGGTGGATTTTCGAGTGCATTAATACAAGAGTGCAGATGGTATGAAAGCTTTTTTGGCTTTCCTCTTTAACCCTCCCATTTCTTCTTCACAGCAGGGATGAAATGTGAATAGATTACTCTAATCCTACCAGTTCTTTCCCTGGTCAAATAAACCCTGGCAACCTGGATTTCTCCTCTGAAGGACAGTGGTTTGTATCCCGAGAGAAGCTGTCTGCCGGTTTTGGGTTTCTGACCATGAAGTGGTTGCATATACAGTTTGACAGAACACTCACTTAGAAGGGCTGGCTAGATAAGACTTTATGAAATGATGAGCATATGGCTCCATGGTAACACACTTGCATAGCATGCACACAACCCTAGGTTTACTTCTCTATACAACAAAATGAAGGAGCAAACAAGCAACCTCATTACCAGATGTGGTAGTGAATGCCTGCAATGTTAGGATTTGAAAACAAATTGGATTGTGAGTTTGAGGCCAACCTGGGCTATGCAGTGAATTCAAGGCTAGTCTGGGTTACATAGTGAGGCCCTGTCTCAAAAACAGAATGAGGATAAAGTTCCATGCCAGAGGCCTTACCCAATATGCAAAAGACCCTGGGTTTATTCTTTATCACTGACCAAGACAAAATAAAACAAAACTCAACAAATAAGTAAAAGTTTTACTCAGCGTAGCTAATAAAGGTACGATAGTAAACTGAGTCAAAGAGAATGCCAGTCAAATGATTGTTATGGAAGAGGGCTGTGGATGTACTTGGTGTTAGAGGGTCTGCCTAGCAAGCATACGACCCTGGAGTTCTATGCCAGCAACCCCCCCCCCCCAATAGAACAACAAAGAAGCCAAGCAAGAGATGAAAAAAACATGTAAATGTACTTATAATGAGAACACAGTCCAAAGCTCATCAAGAGCCAATGTTGTTAAACGCCTTCTGTCTAGAGGGAAAAGGTTCTAAGCCCTATTAAGGTTCTGTTTAGACTCATGACTTCAATGTCCAATAAATCATAAAATAGCCCATTAATTTTGGACATACAATAGAATTTAATGTCACATTATTCTAACAAAATACAAACTTCTAGTAAGTATTGTCATTTAATGATGTGAGAGAAATTAGCCCAGCTTTTAATAAAGAGCGTAGAGGTTGGGAATAGTACTTCATATCAGTCCTAATTGACCTCAGAATTACAGAGATAAAAAGGACAATAAAAACTGTTGCAGCAATTAAACCAAGACTTCATCTCACCTCAGAAGAGTGCCTGAGACTAAGAAAATGAAGTGCAACAAACGATGGTGAGTATTTAGAGAAAGGGAACCTTTATTCACTGCTGGTGGAAATGTAAACTTGTGTGTAACCACTATGGAAGTCAATATGGAGACTCCTCAAGGAGCTAAAACTAGAACTACCACATGACCCATCTACACTGATCCCAAGTTGGGACAGAAAAGACACCTGTGCACGCGTGTACTGTTCACAACAGCTAAGTTATAGAATTATCTTGGGTGTCCATCAGAAGAAGAGTGGATAGAGAGTGGATGGATACACAATGGAGTTTTATTCAGCTGTGAAAAACCAAATCATGTCACTTGCAAGAAAACAGATACAACCAGCTGTGAACATATTAAGAAAAACAAAGCAGATTAAGGATAGACAAACATTGCATGTACAAAATTGTATATTTGTATAAAGACCCAAAAGCAGAAGTGAGAATGTCTGAAGTTATGAATGAAAGTATTGAGAATAGGGAGTGCAAAGAAAAGGGAGTTATTACTGAAGTATATGGTAAGCTTGCATGAAAATGTCTTTGTAAAACCTGTAATTATGTGCAGTGAACATATATCAATAAAAATTCCAAAATATTACTATGTGTTAGAATAAACAATTATTTTCCCCATTGAATAGGCATGGATTTCATTTCTTATAAGGTTATAATAGAAATTTCATTATTAAATTGAACCAGATGTAATACCCTTCTTAAATTGCAGGTGTGTTAATTAAAAATTTTTAAATCACTGTATTATGTTAACAAAAATCTCAGTCAATCTGGGAATGCTTAAAAATTTAGAAAGTGGCAGTAACAGATTCTCCTCTAGGGTGTCTACATTTAAGGTAAATTTATTAAACTTTATAAAAGTGGATAATATTTTGATAAAAGGAGAAGCTTTAAAATTAACAACAAACATAATGATGTCCTTAGGCAAATCAAAAATTTCATTTTTAGGTAAGTATATTGAAAATTCCCTAAATAAGGAGCAGGCATGAAATTTCAACCAGTAAAGGGTTACAGACACTGATGGTTGGAATTGAAGCTTACTCTATTTTCTAGAATCCACATGAGTAGTTTATAAATGCTATCACAGCACATTAAAGGTTATTATAGTGATTATTATCACATGGTTAATTATGCCTAATGTAGAGCGGGACTTCACCACAACTGATTATAATTGGATGTATTCGGCTGCAGTTGGAATTCGTAATGGTGCAGGGTTTATATTTTCCCTCGGTGTGTGAAAGAAGAGGTTGCAGTAATGAGTTTATAGCAATAATTAGGCCAGGGATTTACTGTTAAGTACATTGCTATAGTTAAGCAATTTCATATATATATATATATATATATATATATATATATATATATTTTTTTATCTTAGACTAAATGTATGCATACTTGAAACATTTTATTATGAGAATGTTGTGAATATGTTTTGTGTTTTGACCATATTCACCCCAACTCTTCCCTGATCCATCCCCTTGCTAATTTACTCAAACTTATATTCTTTACAAAAATTAATCCATCAAGACCACTTTTTTCCTCCTAAATATTCGTGGATTATGTGGCATTGCGTTGCAACATGATCAGTTTACCGGGGCTACACTCTTCGAGAAAACTGACTTTCCCATTTTCAGAAGCTAATTGTCAATATTTAAACAGTTAGAGATGGGATTTGGTGCCCAAGTTACTTCCTTCTCACTGTGATTTCATATGTGTAGCTTCCCCATTGTGTACAGAAGACACTGTTTCTTCATCATCTGTTATCTGTGGCTCTCATATTCTTTCTATCCCATCTTCTACACTGATCCCTGGCTGTGGAAAATATACGTATTTTCACTATATGGAACATACAAGTTATATGTTCTATTTAGAGTTTGTCATTCTGCATTCTCTTATTTTTTGTACCTTGGCTAGTTGTGGATCTCCATGGTAATCTTCATCTATTTCAGACAGAAACTTGTGTGATAAGAGTTGAGAGATACATTAGTTTTTGGGTAGAATGATGTCAGCAGGAGGCCCTTTAATACTATGTCTGTTTACCAGAATGATTATAGGTTCTTTTCTAGGAGCTATGACCTGCCTAGCCATAGGTTCCAATAATGGTTCCAGGTATGAGTTTTATCTTATGGAGTTAAATGTAATCAGAAAGTAATTGGTTACTTCCATGATATTTATGCTACTTTTATAAAAGTGACCATGCCTTTAAACCAGTCATTATTGTAGCTCACAGAGTTCAGAGCCAGATAAGACTGATGGTACCTTTACTCTTCCAGTATGTCTGGAAGATACACAACCAAAGACAGTTTACTTGCTGAAACAAATTGATTTTTTTTTGCTTCCTTTTTTGTTATTTTTATTGTCTTGAAGGCAGAGCAGACATAACTAGATGTCTTTATATGCATGATTTCAAAATTTCAGGACCTATTTAAATCATTGGTGAATGCCAATTGAGCTTGGGGACATGTATCATTAGGTTAGCATCTAATCAAGCAATGTCTAGGTATGTTTAGTATCTGGAAGTTTACAGAACAGAACATCTAGAGTTTCCTTGCACAGCATAGTAAATGCTCTTTAAACAAAGTCTGCACACCACTTTCCCATCAGTTCTTCAAATGGTAAAAAATAAAGAATTGAGAAAATCTTTCTTGACAGAATGCATTACTTGTAGTGTGATAAGATTATTTGTAATGACCATCGCTTAACCTCAAACTGAATCAGTCAGCATATGATTGAGAAGTCTTAATTTTGTAGCAAGATATCAATATAATGACTTTAAGTTTCTCCCAAGATGAACACTCATCAAATAGTGTTAAAAAATAGTTACAGTGATATACCTGCTCTTGGGTCAAAGGTGGTTACAAAAGAGTCCTAGGTTTATGGTATCTTAATTATGACATCTGGGCTATGTGAAGACTGGTTCTGTACCAGTTGATCTATACAGTTTGTCAGAGTAAGAGAAATGCAAGTTGATAGTCATTCAAACTTGTGATTTTTATTAAGATAATTAAGTTAGTTAATCTCAGAGGCTTTAAGTTAATCAAATATTAAGTTGTTAGAGACAAGCAATGTTTGCTTGCTCAATGGATATGGATAGATGGTCTTCAAAAGTTCAAGAGATCTGTTGAATATGGCATTTAAAGATATTTTTATTATTTTAAAAATTCTTTGACATGAGACTGTCAGCTCCTGACCATTCCCATTGGATTTGAAAGAAGACAATGAGCATCAAAAAGAAATCTCCCATCAGGAGATAATTCCTACTAGGCAAAAATGCCCCTGCTCCCTCAACAGACTATATACAGTCCAAAGATGGACCAGAGCTCAATGCAGGTAAATTGATGGCCTGATTCTGCAAAGACAGAATGAGAAAATCTTATTTCCTGCTCCACAACTAAGTCTGTGAGATATGCTTGGCCAGAAGGCTGAAGATGATGCTCCAATGTTATAGAAACTGGGGACTGTCTAGACAGTCAGTTGTCTGTCATTTCACAGTTTTGGAAGTTGCTTGCTCTGCACTTCCCATCTATTCAGTTATATTTATCCTTCTCAGGTTTCTGATGTGATTGAAGACTACATAGTTATAGCATCACAGTAAATTTAAAGTCATATAGGAATTAAAAGGATGTTTTAAGGTTAAGATGGTTTAGTTAATAATGTAAATTAGAATGGAAGTTGAATTAGGTATAGATTCTTAATTTAATCAAGAGAGATATGTAATAGAATATATGTCCTAGTTGACTAGTCAAATACATATGGATTGGATGTTGAGAATGTATGTCACACCTTTTAGTTTTCATAATTGTTTTTACTGTATTATTTCTATTGTATTTATTGTTATTGTTGCTGTATTGCATTTATTGTTGTATTTATTGTTATTAAGAAAAGGAGCCCTTTGTTAGACTTAAAGGGGGAGATGTTGAGGGAAGGTCTAATATCATTGCTTCTGATAGGTTGAATTCAATGCTGACATCTGCTTACCACCCCTTCTGAGGCATTCTCTCAGAGAATAGACGCTATGGCCAATTAGCTGGGCAGAAAGAGTATAGGAAGGCGGGACTTCCTGAGATTAGAACAAGAACCCTGGGCACACACAGAGATTCTCTCTCTTTCCATGGGGAGACACAGAAGGAGACAGACGTCTGGAGAATGCTGGAAGGTAATCACAGGCACATGGCAGTTTGGGATTAGGTGATCCGGATTAACTTAGAGTAGTTAACTGAGAGTCTGCCCAGCTAAGGGCTAACCATTAAAACATTAAAAGGTCTTGGTGTATTTAATTATTGTGGAAAAGACTGGGGCGACTTATAGGCCCTCAGTCCAAGCAGTCCCGGGCTGTTGGAATTCCACACTCCTGGACTCCCCTGGTGGCGAAGCTGCCACCAAGCTGCTGGTAATTGTACTGACCTAGTATAACAACTTATATTAATTAACAGAGTTTAGGTTACAGGTGGTGTAAGCCACCCTTGATCCCCGGGCTCTTCTCCAGGATAAGTTAGGCAACCAGTTAAGGCATGAGGGCCAGGCTGCCGCTCCTCTCCCAAGCTGCCGGCTACTCCACCAGCCTAATATTACAGTTTATATTTACTAATAACTACATTAATAAATTAATTAGAAGTTTCAGGAAGCACAGAAGGAGTTCTAGGATGGCAGTTGGGTCTGGAAAGATGAGGGAGGGAAAATAGACATAACCTGGGAGGGAGAGCTGGAGCCACAGCACTGTATATAGTCAAGACAATGGAAGTTCAACTGTGTGAAGAGAAGTAAAGATTACTATTTAAGAGTATACATGAAACTTTGTTTTAGAACCTGAAGGAGAAATTTAGAGGCAGAAGTAATGGGACATTCACATTATTTCAGTTAAATCAAAAAATTACCACCCCCACATATCACCCACTTTGTAGCATTTAGATTATTTACTTGAGCTCCTGAAAATCTCAAATGTGAAAACAGAAGTGGCTACTCAAATCATCCTGGAATAATATGTGGAGGGAAGTCTTGTGGCCTAGGAGCAAAATTCCCATGACTTCCCAAGTCCTTAGCTTCTTGATTCTTCAGGTTCTTCAGGCATGTCTAAAGCAGAGGGTATTGGATGCCCTGTTTAGTAGCATACACATGCACCCCAAGATTAATGAGTGTGGAAACAAACAAACCAACAACCTGAATTATGGACTATGCAAGGCCAAAGTACAATAAACACTGAAAAATTTTGGTATTCTGATTCCCTTTTTCTCAGATGTGGATAGAATATAGAAGTTTGCTGGTGAATAATTGTACTTCCAATGTAATAATTAATAGAATTTAATAGAAATTGCAGAACATAGGAAAGGAAGTTGAACTGAAAGGTGTCAGAATCCACATGAATTTTAATGATGTACTATTAGCATATGCATAAAATTTGAATGTTAAATATGGCAAATTGATTGAGCCAAGACCAACTTCCAAAGGAAGAAAACACTACACATTCTCTCTTTCTCTTTTTCAGTTGGCATCTCTTACATGGTAGAAACCCCAGAGAAAAAGTGAGAGAAACTGATTTTGTAACCCTTGGCATGAAGAAAATAAGCCCTCTGGGGACAAAGGAGAGGGGCTGGGAAGGTTGGCTCCAACCTGGAGAGCATCCATGGATTTTGGTACTTCTGAGGATAAGAAAGTAAAGCAGATCCCTGTAACCAGATGTGGTAGCCAGGGTGCTGGACTTCAGAAGAATCACCTATACAGTCCAAGGACATGGGGAAAGCCAGAAGGACGAGAACCATGCATTCAAGGGCAGGGGACATACTAGCTTAGAGCTAGAATGCTTGCCTGATAGAGTATCTCCCTTTCTTGTTGCAATGACAGAGATCTTGACAGGAACAGTTGAAAGAAGGAAGGATTTATTTGGGCTCATGGGTTGAAAGTTCAAGTCAATCAGGGTTAGGGAAAGGCCCGTGGCAGGGGTGGCTCTCAGACAGTGGCTGAGTGGAGTGTGACTCACAGTGGAGTGTGACTCACATATTGGTAGGACCAGGAAGCTCAACTGGCTTTTTTTTTATCCCTTTTTATTCAGTGAGGAACCCTAGCAGATGAGTTAGTGCTGTCCACATTCCTCCCTCTATTCAGAAACTACTACAAACATGGACACACACACACACACACACACACACACACACACACACACACACACACTTGAGGGATACCTCACCAACGCCCCAGGAATTTTTTAATCCAACCAAGTTGACAAAATTCACCATCACACCTAGAAAGCACAAGACCCTGAGTTCCATCCCTGTACTACAAAATGATAATAAAAATAAACAATAATAATTGTTATTATGATAATAAAATAATACAAGAGAAAGAAATTAAAGTCCAATATCCCAGAGAATGTTGATCTCTGCCCACTGAAGTAGCATCAGGGAAAGCTGGCATAGCAGCACTGACCCCAGCAAAATTACAAGGCGTTGTCAGCAGCTCGATGCCTCAAGCCTGAGCTGCATGGGATGGTGTTCCCGGGTACCAACATCAGAGTAATGGGAAACCTCTGAGTCTTCAGTCTCTTTATCATCTGCTGGGGATTAGGGAGAGCTCCAGAGGAAAGGAAGCAGGGGATCTGCAGCTAGGTGATGGTTTGTTGACAGCTTCTATGTAGTGTGTCTGCGTGCCTATGTGCATATGTGCATGTATGTGTGAGCTTGCCTGCATATGTGTGTGTGTGTGCATTTAAAGAGGTTTTTAGAAAAAAAATCATTTGGAAAACAGCCTAAAGAGTAACTGTAAGAACAAAAAGAGCTCCTTGAACATTGTGAAAGGCACAGGACAGGCATTGTCTACCACATCTGCCTTTCAGACAGAGCCCTTAGTCCTCTTAGCACTCAGACATCCCTGAGTGTCTCTCTTTATTCTCCATCCCTAGTCCTGTCACAAGCTTGTTGCTCATCCAGCCTTTCTGGCCCTGGCTGATGCAGGCTGCATCATCCCTGTACTGGATTCCTGGGATCTTTTACTGTGATCTCAGGGCCAAAGCAGTTTTTAAAAGAGTGTCAAAAGGTTTTATCCTAGATCTTAATGTTCTTCATCAGCTTCCCTTTTCCTCTAAGGGTTTAACTCATTACTATGACTGATGAGACCCTGTGTGGTCTGGCTTCTCCCCCTAATTCCTTATTTGGTTTCTCCTCTCTCTTCTCCCCTCTCCTTTACTTTCTTTTCTTGATACAGTGTCTCACATATCACATGCTGGTCTCAAAGTCTATCTCAGTGGAAGAGAATATGACTACATACTCAAGATCATTCGTTCCTAATGGGATGTGACAAAATGTTTGCAACGTGTGGTCAGAGTTTCTTACTGGTAAGTTGGTTTTAATATTCATTTATGGGGTTCATAAGCTGTATAAGTCATTCTTTATGATGTCTCTGTTGAACTCAGCAGAATGTCCACAAACAGCATGTTAGTCAGGAGAAAGGAAGGGGATCTATTATAGATTGTGTGGTTAGAGTGGGAAGTGAAAAGAGGGGGATATATTCATAGGGCCTTGAGCCTGGGATCAAGTCCTTCCCAGGACTTGGGAATCTCTGTAGGGATGTAGGTGACTGTTGCTGAGCAAAGTTTCCTATATAACTGGCTTTGTATAAAATATAAGAGGTGGGGGGGGAATGTCTAATTCTACCAACTAACAAAATACACATTTCTTAGTGATGCTTGCTAAGTCGTGTACAAGTTACAGATCCAGCTGACTTGCAGTGGCTGTTTCTTGTCCTTAGGAGCTAGGACCCACTTTGGCAGCAGAGTCCAGGGAATGGTTTGTGTTCCTTTGCTCCGGGTTTCCTTCCTTTGTTACATGGGCCCTGTGTTTATTCTCTTCTGTTTGTATCTTGCTGCTTTGGTTTCCAAGTGGGCTGGTTGAGAACAGTGCCTTCCTCTAATCAGGATGAATCTCATTGTTCACTTAGACAACCCTCAGTATGTGATTCCTTAAAGGTCCTATTTCTAGCATCTTTGACAATTATTTTATTACCTCTATCACACAGATGCAGAGATTCCATTCTGGAAGGCTATCGTAGACTGGTTTTCATTATGGCTTATGCCCCAGAGAGGAAGGTACTTGGGAAAGACACGTAGAGCCCTTGTCTACCTCTAACTATCAAGAGTTACATGTTCAAAATAAACACTCCGCTTAGTACATTTTGCACTGTGTAAGCCTCTTAGTGGGATTGCTTCCAACTCAAATAGAAAAATAAAAGCAGTAAGGAACAACATGAGTTGAACTTGTGAAAAGATTAAAACTTACACTAGCTAAGTGCTTGTGATTTGTCACTTGGGTTGTACAGTTGTATTACTCCATCCTCTTTTAATAACCACAAAAATGTCTGATGTCTGAGGCTTTTACATCTCACAAAAACTCCAGCTCTCCTGTTTTGTCCACGTTACTTCAATGCCATATACAAATACTGAAATGACTCACACTGAAATATGAGTACATCTGTATCCCCCAATTCTCACCCAGACCTAGGACATTTTCAGCAGGCCTTTCCCACTTAAAAACACCTCCGCACCAGACATCGGGAATCTAGCAACTTTATCTAATCTAGTATTTTTTTTTAAGTGGAAATATTCAGTGCATTCCGTTGTGTATCTGGCTATTCTTCCCCGGCATGATGTTTTTGAGGTTCATCTGCTGCATGTAACCATGCTCTGTTTCTTTTCATTGCGGAAATGTATACCAGACTGTATACCAGTTTATTTATGTGTTCTAGTGATGGACAAGGAGCAGTTCCCAGTTTATCTCTATCACGAGGAAAGGTACAATGAACATTCATATGCAGAGATACTTGGAGGACGTGAAGTTTCACTTTTCTTAAATAAGCATCTAGAAGTGGTTGTCACAGGTGAAGTGGCATCTCTATAATATACTTCTGCCAGCAGTAGGTGAGGGTCCTAAGTGCTCTACATCCTCATCAATGTGTGCACCCACTCTTTTAATTTCAACCATCTTAGCATGGTATGTTGTCATTGTAACTTTAATTGGCTTTTTTGATAGCCAATGATGCTGAACACTATTTTATGTGATTATTAGGCATTTGTGTTTCTTCTTTTTTTTCCATTTTATTTTTATGTGTATGGATGTTCTACCTCTATGTAAGTGCCCACAGAGGTCAGAAGAGGGAGTTGGATCCCATGAGACTGCGGTTACAGACAGTTGTGAGCCACCACATGGGTCCTATGAACAAAACCTGGGTCTCTTGGAAGAGCAGCCGGTGCTTTTAATCTCTGAGCTGTCTCTCCAGACCCCATGTTTGTTTCTTTAATGAAATGTTTTATTTCTATTTTTATTTAGGTATCTACTATTTTGTTTGTTAAATTTTTACAATTCTGAGTTCAAACCTCTGGGCTTTGTATATAACTATCTTTCCCAGCCTGTTTCCCTTAAGGAGTTTTATTTAATTTGTATGTGTGTGTGTGCCTGTGCCTGTGTGCCTGTGTGCCTGTGTGCATGTGTGTGTGTGTGTGTGTGTGTGTGTGTGTGTGTGTGTGTGTGTGTTTCTTCTGGAAGTGTTTTTATGTTCAGATTTTATATTTGAGTTTGTGAACTACTTAGAAATAACTTGAAAATAATGACTTTTTCACTGTATGCACACATACACAGTGGATTATGCAGTGCTTCAAAGACTCAGTATTAGAGTAAGATAATAGGAAATACAGTCCTGATTGTTTACAGGCGTAGGAGACGTGCAGCCTACTGTGGGCAGCATCATTCCCTGGGCAGCTATTCCTGGGCTATATAAGAAAGTTAGCTAAGCACGGTTTATCAGCAGTCTCCCCAGCAGCTTTCCTCTTTGGTTTCTGCTGTACTTCCTTGGCTCTAAGTTCCCTGGTCAGAGTTAACACTGTGTTTCTGCCTTCAGGGTTCTGCTTTGAGTTCTTGCCTTGACTTGCCTCAGTGACAGGCAATAGCCTCGAAATGTAAAATGAAATAAATTTTTTCTTCCTTTGGAAAAAAGAAAAGAAAAGAAAGACAGATGTAATGGCCATGTACCTGCACAGGAGTGTGTGGTTAAGTATAAGGCTAGAACAAAAATAATGCATAAGTATAAAGCATATGTTTCAGATCCTCAACAGTGAAAATGTTTTCATAAATGTTGTAGTAGAGAAGCATATTTAAAAAAAAAACTCCTTAAAATACCCAGGAGATATCATGAACGAAGAACAGCGACAGAAGTAGAACACACAGAGCCAACCCAGAACTTCACAATCTGGGTATTTTTCTCTCAGTCGAAGAGCCAACCATTAGGCCTTACTGCAGATTTGTTATTGCTTATCACATAATTTTTGTTGTTGTTCTAGAGACCCACACATTTCAGTTCTGAAAACTTTTCTTTAATGATTGTTATCATTTTATTACATTTATTTATATGCTTTATGTGTGTTTGTGTATATGGAGTGTATATATGTACATTCCATGATAAACATGTGGCAGTTGGAGGACAACTTGCAGAAGTTGATTTTTTCTTTCTTCTATATAGATTATGGAGATTGAACTCAGGTCATCAGGCTTGGCTACAAGTGCCTCAACACAATGCACCATCATGCTGACCTATATTATTATTAAAATATATTGTTTTTTTAAATGTTGGTCTCATATAGCAAGGATTTATGTTATGTTATGGACCACAGAGTTTCAAGAATCAAGTAGACTAGCCTTGGTGGAACTAGAGAAAGGTGAAAGAGACAAGATAAGGGTTGAACAGAATTCTTTTTGTGGTTTTTGTCATTGTTTTGTTTTGTCTTTTGAGACATGGTATTGTGTACTCAGCCTGTTGTTGAACTCCCTACATAGCTAAGGATGGTCTTGATTCCTGATTCTCCTGTACTCATCTCCTAAGTAGATGGTTAATAACATTTACCTATCACCAAACCAGATGGTTGAGCAGAAGAGGAAGGCAAGTGTATGAGTTTATCAGATAAAACATAAGACATACTTCAGAAGGAAAGAGTCACAGAGACCAGGTTATATTTAGGGAAAAGTTACTAATATGCCAGGACTAAGAAGTGAGGGTAATAAATAGAACGATGGACTGTGAATGTATTTGTGATTTGTGTGGATATTGGGCATACACACGCCATGACATACATGTAGTTCAGAGGATAACTTTGGGAGTCAGTCCTCACCTCCCACCTTGTTTGAAATAAGGCCTGTCATTCCTTGATCTTGTGTACAGCTAGTTGACTCATTAACATGAGGGGATTCTTCGGTTTCTACCTCCCATCTTTCTGTAGGACCATAGATAACACAGACACATGAGCTACTGTTTTACACAATGGGGATCTGAACTCTGGTCCTCAGTCTTTCACATCAAATGCTTACATACTGAGCCATCTCACCAGCCAAGGGTGCACAGATTGTCTTAGCTTGTGCACCTTTGTTCATAGATTCTGATTTCTGAGAGATACCTCTGTCAGGCTTACCTTAGGACCTTGGATAACCCTGGAAACATTGTTTTAAGATAGGTAGCAGGTTTACATTTTGAAATGATACTCCCAGTTGTGGAGACTAGCTTGGGCTTGAGTCCTCTACAGGGAAACCAGTTAGGAAAATATTTCATATTATAGACATATGCAATCAAGCCTGCTGCAGGTGTATTTGAGAGATAAAGTCAGCCTGGTTGGTGCTTAATAGCAGTTGACAGTCACAAGGAAAGTTCACCACAAAGACTCCTTTAGTTTTATGGATTGTGGACTTGGTTAAATGGTAGTGACATCACAAGGAAAAGCAGAGAAGGGAGCAAGGCAAGAAGGTCTTACGTTCTCCGCAGGGTTTTTGACTGTGAGATTGCTCTGCATCATTTAAGAGTACGGAGGACTTGAATAGGAAATGTCCCCCACAGGCTCATGTATTTGAGACACTCCATTTCCTGTTGGTGAGGCTGTTTGGGGAGGTTATGGAACCTTAAGGTGGTGAAGAAAACATTCACTGGGGGTGGGCTATGGGAGTCTATAGCATCTCCCCACTTGCTTGTGTCTTTCTTTGCTTCATGTCCTAGCCACCATGCCATGCTTCCATAGTTATGGACTCTCTGGAAGCATAATCCAAAATAAACGCTTCCATAAGTTGTTTTTGATCACTGTACTTTAGCATAGCAACAGAAGTAGCTGGTACCTAGGCCTACTACTACACTGAGGGCAATGAGGAACTGCTGCCCTTGTTTTGAAATATTTTTTTTTTCTGCTTAGAAATGGTGCTCAAATATCACATCTTTTCTGTTCATTCTATTTCTTTTTGTAAAGAGACAACACTCGGAGCTTTGGGGCTGAATTATAGTTACTCTAGATTAGGATTTCGATACTTCTCAAATTATTAAAAATATTCTAGTTTCATAACAAAATATTGGTTCAGGAAGAGAATTTTTGGTTTCACGTGGCTCTTATTTTCTGAGTGGTTAAAACAAGAAAGTTAACCACAAAATTTTTATAGCCCAAGATTACAATCTAATGAAGTTTATTTAGGGAGAGGGACACTTTAAAAGTTGGGGCACAGTCATTAGGTACTTAATCTAGAGTTTGAATCTCCTTGTTTGGAACACAAATTCAATAAATGAGACACAAAAATAATGTTGACTGAACAACAGGATATTGTCCTTGCAAGTCATGCAGCTGAAGTTTGTCACTGTTACCCATTGGCTTTCTGTCAGGAATGCTAATCTTTTATGGGTCTGGAGCCCACAGCTTTTAGTGACGCAGTTTGAGCATACACAATAAAGCTGTGCTAACCCCCAAGAAATCAATCGCCCAGAAGTATCTCCTGGTTGGCAAACACCATGGAGAGTCTAACATTACTGCCAACACTCAGTTCCCTGACTCTGGGGTGCCTACCTGGTGACTAATGGCATGATGAACTGTTTTTGTTGACCATGGATTAAGGGGCTACAGGAGGACACATAGTATGCAAAACAAATTGTTAGAAGTAAATAAAATGGATGAAGGGCTAGGTAAGAAGCCTGTGACAAGGGTGTTATTGTCATAGACTCATATCTGATGTGACATGGTTCATAGTAAGGGAATCCACTTCAGGAGCCATTGTTTAAAAAAGTCATCAATGTGCCTGGCTTGTGTCATTTGTCCTTGTCCAAAAATGTTTTTCTCTCTTCATGATGCTGTAGGGGAGTGATTTTCTGAGTGCCTGGGAGACCACATCTATACCCTTTCTCTTCTTAGTTCTCTAAATCCATGCACCATACAACCCTCTTACCCTTTAGACAAGGGATAGAGAGCTTTGACAGAGACAACTGGGATGCTGATTGGAATTCAATTTATGCAAGTCCTGTGAGCCAATCACAGTGATCACAGTCCTTCTCTTCATTCTGCCTGGCTGACTTAACTCCCTGTGAGAAGCTGGGCACTTAAGGTTATGTAAGCAGCACACTGATATTCAAATATTTATCACAAGAGTGGCTGTGAGAAAAGTCAGAATGGAAGGGGAACACTGGGGAGAAGGAGGTGCCTAGATGCACCAAGAAGGGCTGGAAAATTGAAAAGGATTTCGAGATCTAATTTGGAAGTAGAGATTTGCTCCTAGAGATCATTAACGTAATGGATTTGAGGCATGTTCAGAGTGCTAGGGTACTATTGATCGGCCTTTAGCCCATATTGATCTCTGCTTCTCCCTGCTACTCCATAAAGCCAAATAAAATTATTTTATTTCATCATAGAATAATAAATGTCACTTCTTTATTAAAAGCTAGCTAATTATGGTGATGGCCCACTTTCTTCTCTCACTGACAGAGAGCTACACACTCATCTTGAAAGCTGGTGACTAGAAAGACCACAGTCAGAGCAGACAGGACCTACCCAACCGTGAGCACCAAACAGTTCCTGTATGGCCAGGGCAGGTCTACAGACATGGAGTAAGGTGAAAAACAAACCTGTTCTACTCATTGTAATAAAAAATATTCTCACCATGAAACAAACTCTTCCATAAAACGACAAACAAATGTGGCTTTATTTGAAAATGCAAAGTTTGAATCTGTGTCATCTTGGGCTCATTAATTGTGCTTGTGATTTGTGTCATCAATGAGTCATCACTTCTATGGGTTATAAATGTGTAGCAATGTCATTTTTCCTTAACTAATTGTTTAGAAGGGTAGGTGAACAGTATTGTGATTTTAGGAGCCATTTGGGCATGTCAGTATTGGTATTATTTTCTTTGACATTCCAAGGGAATACTAATTAGAAAGCATTAAATTTGTTCTGGAAACCACTGTCCCAAGTTAGTATTGAAAGTTCTCACAAATATGTTCTTCACATGGAATCATTTTGCCTGTTTATGTAGAATAATTCCTGTTTCTCATGACAAAACACAAAAGTGCATAAATAAAATGTAGATATTTGCTTATGAACTACAGTGGCAACCATTTAACTATAAAAATTAGACTGTTTTTCATTCAAGAACCACAAATGTGAGGTATTCCTTTACTCTTTTATTTATTTTGTTACCTTAAAAAAATCTATTGTGTGCATTTGTGCCTGTGTGTGTGGACGTGCGTTTGTGTGGTTTATGAATCAGTTCTCTCCTTTCACACTGTGAGTCCTGCAATCAAGTTTAGATAGCCATGCTCATCAGTGAGCGCCCCTACTCACTGAACCATCCTACTGGCTCTTCTCACTCTTTTACTAAATTGAAAATCATTTTTTCGCTTCTGATCACAGCTTCCCCTTTACCAATTCCTCCAAAATCACCCCACATCCCTCCCTACCCAACTCATTGCTTTCTTTCACTCTATCTTTAGAGAACAAACAGACAAACAAATAACCCACCCAGAATTTTTAGAAGATCAAAGAAAAAGCACAAGAAAACACACACACACACACACACACACACACACACACACACACACACACACACAGAGCTTATAAAAGTACAAAATGGAAACCATAATATGCAAGCAAAAAAAAAAAAACCAATAAAGTTAAAAAATGCCCAAATAGAGCACCATGAGATAATAAACCTCCCAAACTGTCATTGAATTTGTTTTGTGTTGGCCACTTACTGCTGGGCATGGGGCCTTGCCCTTAACTGTGCTTTATGTCCCCAGTGAGACTCTGTTAGAGAAAACTAGTTTTTCCTTTGCAAGTGATTGTCAACTGGAGATTAACTTCTTGGTCAGGAATGGGAGCTCATGTCCAGTTCTCTCAATACTGCCTCCCCATCCAGCTTGGGCCTATGCAGGCCCTGTGCATGTTGCCACAGTCTCTGTGAGTTCATATGTGTGGTAGTCCTGTCATGTTTGGAAGGTCTTGTTTCCTTAGTTCCCTCCTTCTCCTCTTGGTCTTATAGTCATTCTGCCTCTTCTTTTGAATACTTTCCTGAGTGCCAAGAGGAGGGGTTTGATGGTGACATCCCATTTAGAGCTGAGTTATTAAGGTATCTCTGCATAGTGGCTGGCTGTGGGTCTCTGTATTAGTTCCTATCTACTGTAAGAGGAAGCTTCTTTGATGATGACTGAACAAGGCACTGATCTATGAGTATAGCAGAATGTCATTAGGAGTCTTTTTGTTGCTATGTGTTCTTAGAAGAACAATAGTGTTTGGTTTTCCTCCAAGTCCACGGCCTATTCAGTCTCAGGATCTTGGCAATTTGTGTCAGGGCTGGGTTCCATCTTATGAGCAGGCCTTGAATCTAATAGTTAAATCACATAGTAGTTGTTCACTCCCACCATGTTTGTGCCTCTATTGTCCCAGTGTATCAAGCATACAGGCAGGCCACCACTCTCACCACTGTTAAATCTCTCACACTTATGTCATCTTTCCCTTCCTTTTCATTCTCATTTTCCTTTCCCTATTTGTCTTCCTTCTCATCTTCTTTTCCTCCTCACCACATAGATGAGGATGGTCTGGAACTTGGGGTCCTCTCCTGCCTAGCCTCCCCAGTGCTGGAATTATAGACGTATACCATCATATCTGGCTCCTCTTCTTATAAAGATGTTATTTTCAGGAAAAACTAAGAAATTTTCTTAGTAAGAAAACAAAAACCACATGAAATTATCAGAGAACCACCCCCCTTCCCATGTGGCAGGTGTTGCTGAAGACTGAACCTAGGGCTCCATGTTTGTCTGCTATGAGCATGTTAGGCAAAGGCTCTAAGACTGAGCTATGTTCTAGGCCAACTGTCATTTTATATAAGGAGCTGTGAGAGAAGGTGAACAAAAAGCGGCTGTTCGCCAGTATAAAAATAGAATCAGGGGGAATCAAGATGGCTCAGTGCACAAAAACGTTTCCTGTGTAAACCTAATGACCTGACTTCAATCCTTGGAACCCATGGTGGAACAGGAGAACTAACTCCTGCAAGGAGATCTCTGACCTCCACATGTGCACCATAGCACTCCACACATCCAAACCCACATAAACATCACACACATGCGCTGCAATAATAAATAAAATAGAAAATATAAAAATAATTTGGTTCATAAAGGCTAGAAATGGGGTGGTTGTCTCCATTGCCACCAACCTCTTTAGGCCTCCTTCACCTCTGTCTCAACCCTGTTACTTGAGGTTCCACTGCTCCCTCTGATTTCACTTTTCTTGCTCTCATTCTTTCTCTGCTAAAAGCCAGGGATCCCAGCTAAGCCTGCAAGTCTGACCATAGTGAAAGAGTGAGTAGAGAAGGGAAGGGGCTCACATAAACACTGAATAAGTAACTGGTTACATTGTATTTGTGTGTGTGTGATTTGTACAATGCAGTGAGTTTTCAAAGTTTACTCACAGAATTGCTTCTCAACCTTTAGGTAGCTTATAGTGAATACATATTTGTGTAAATCTTTGATGTACCTGAAATCAGATCAAGTGCAGAACAGACCAATACTGAGGGAGGGTGTATTCGTGTAAGGTTTCAATCATCCCGTGTTCTCGATGCTTGTCCGTGCAAAGCCTCTGAGTTCTGCAACTGTGCACGCTTCCACTGACAGCTGAGTTCCTGACACCATCTACATCTGGTTTTGGGGGCCACTCCCTGCACTTTCATTAGGGCCTCCTGCATGTCAGTGTGATAATACTCTTTTCTGCAACTCTAATTTAAAAGAAAATTAGAATCCAGTCAGTAAATCCTTCAAAAGAAAATTTCTTTAGTCAGACAAGAGAAAACATTGTGACATTCTTCTTCATTAAAACAAAACAAACTCAAGATAAACATCCCAACCATACATTATACACCATACATCATACTTTAGTTCAGTCATATCGATACTGTCACAAACTTGTATGCTGTATTCTCAGATTCACCACAAATAACCGTTGGTTTCATTCCAAGATAGTGCCTTTTTGTCGAGGTAAGAAAGGAGCTATAAAAATAGACTTGAAAATTCAATGGTGACATACTATAGATTTCAAAAAAAAGAAAAAAGAAAAAAAATTTGGTTCTTTACATCACAAAGAAATGATCAATGTTTGAGGCCACACACAAAGCTTTCCCTGGTCTGAGTGCTGTTAAATGTGTACATGTGTCAAAAATCTCAGGGTGCCCTTCACATCCATTCAATGTTATGTATCAGTTCAAACATTTAAAAGTAAACTTGTTGTCAGGCATGCAAGTGATTGATGCTTTTGTTTTCACAATAAAATTATTTATCCTTGTAAATAACTTTTTAAAAAATTCACAGTAACAATCCTGGGAATATATGCTAAGAGGAAGATGTTAAATAATTTTTATAAAATTTCAAATTTCAAGGTATGGCTTTTAAAATCCCACTGACCTCTCAATTTCTTTTTTGGAATGTGAGAATTTCTATTTTTCTGTCCTTTAAGTTCAGTAAACTTATATTTGCATATTATCTTTTTCTTTCCTTCTTCTTCTTCTTCTTCTTCTTCTTCTTCCTCCTCCTCCTCCTCCTCCTCCTCCTCCTCCTCCTCCTCCTCCTC
>CAJQZJ010031946.1:1284619-1313770 GCA_907164525.1 Lophiomys imhausi
TGTGTGTGTGTGTGTGTGTGTGTGTGTGTGTGTGTGTGTGTGTGTGTATCTTTGTGTGTATGCACACATACATGCACGGTCAGTAGCCAGAAAGGGTGTAAGATCCCGGGGTGTGGAAACACAGGTGGTGGTGAGCTCAATATGGTTCTGGGAACTGAACTCGGATCCTTGGCAAGAGCAGCCACGACCCTCAACTGCTGAGAGCCTCTCAAGTGATCTTTAAGTTCATTAAACTTAAAAAAATTGATTCTCTGGCTTATTGGTGAGGTCTTGAATGGCAGTTCCCTGGCACTCCCTCGTCATAGGTCATCTACTTCCGCAGAGGACCCTGGGTCTGTCTGTACACACTATGCTATCAGCCTTGTGCAGCTGATTTTCCACTTTCTTCATACATAGTTGACCGTCAGGCTTTCCCAGGAGAGACAGAATTTAAACTTCTCAGCCTCCTCTCTAGCATATACCAACAACTTGCCCTTTAACTGTTACCTGTCTGTAAACCTGAACCTGCAGATCAATATATGAAATCCCTTCTGCTTCCCCATGTAACTGCTGGCACAGGAGGAGAAAGGTCACCCAACTGACATGGATTGAGGCCATAGCAAATTTATGGCTTCCTATTTCAACCTGGCCTGCAATGTAGGTCCACATTTATCTTCTAACGGTCTCTGGATAACTCCCACACCCTATTATGTAGGCCAGCATCCTAACCTGAAGTCCTCTTATTGCTTCCTTTCTGGTTCCCACTCCCAAACCCCATCCATGAAAAATAACTTAGCCTTTTACCTTAAAAGAAAATGAGTTCCCAAACTTCTCATTATTTTTTTCCCCATGTAAAAATAGAATTCTTTTAAAGAGAAAACATCATTACTCCTCCCTGTCCTTCTTGGGTCAGGAGTCTGTTGGCAGGTTTTTTTTTGGAGGGGGAAGGGGCACCTTCGTTGTTTACCCATCCTCTAGTTTGCGGTGGGTTGTTGTCTATGTCTTGGGATTTCATGAAGTTCTATGTGACTGGGAAATCCCTCTACTATAGATAAGGGACTCAGATAATTGCCTTTAGCTTGTTGCAGGCAACTAGCAGGAATGTCAGGGTTGGAAGATAAAGCTACACCTACTTAGACCTGCTGTTCTCAAACCTAGTGGCTCAGGAAGCTTACCCAAAGGGTTTACACTTCCTCTCCTGGGGCAGTACCTTCAAGTGGGGTCCAGGAGCAGCAGGCTCAGCCTCATCTGGAGACTTGGCACACTCCACACCGAATGTGTCAGACTCTACAAATTTGTTTTCCTAAGGAAGCCCTGTTCTGTGGTTCTGGTTTTCTGCTAAGATCTGTGATCTGCTTCCTGGGTTAGAGACTCAGGATTAGTATCTTCTGGAGGTTTTAGTGTTTGGCCAGGGAAGAGAACCATGGTCAATGTACAGGCAACACTGTCTTAGGATGTGATGGGTTGTCAACTGTCCAAGACTGGGCACTTCATCTGATACAACACAGCTGGAGGTTGGCTTTCTCTGTGGATTAGCTTGTTGGACTCATTTGTCTGACTTCTTTCTCATCTTCAGGAGCATAAGTGAAGAGATAAATGAAGCCTTAGGCTTACTCATAACAGTTTTAGCGAGGGTGTTGTAAGTTAAGAGTCTCTTTGTCCTTGTAAGAGAATTACTCTTGTGGGAGGTTATGGCATGTGTGTTTAAAACATGCTTTCCAAAGCTAGACAATAATCCTTCCACCCTCACCCCACCCCACTTCCTCTGCCTTCTGCTTTCACATTAAAACAAAACAAAACAACAACAAAAAAACCAACAACAAAAAAGTCAAGGGCATAGCAGAATTAGTCTTTAAATGTTTTATATTTCAGTTGATTTTTTAATCCAATCTTTCCCTCCAAAGGATTTTAGTTTATTAAAGTTGATTTTAGTCTATTAAAAAATTCCCCATATATTTTTTCTAGGTTTTGAGTAGTTAATACCTAGAAAATTATTGGGGTTAAAAATTTAGAAACAATTCCCTGAAAGCTGACGTGGAAGAAGCGACTTGATTGATGTATGTCCCTGTGATTTTGTGTAATCTACCAGCTTGAAAAAAAGTTCAGTTCAGAGACAAGAGAGTGACAGCTGGTGGGTTTGTGGTCTGAGATTCTGTCCTGCTGTCCTCTTCTGTAAAAGTCTCTATCACATTTACTTTAATAAAAGGTTTTGAAATTCTCTTGGAAACACTTTTGCTGGGGAAGGTCTGATAGGCTGATTTCAATGCTGAGATCTGGTTACCACCCCTTCTGAGGCATTCTCTTGACTAGTTAATAAAAGTCGCTGATGGCCAATTAGCTGGGCAGAAAGAGTATAGGAAGGCAGGACTGTCTGAGATTAGAACAGGAACCCTGAGTTTTACACACAGGATTAATTCATTCCACCAGGAGACATGGAAGCAGATAGTGGTGTTTGAGAACACTGGAAGGTAATCACTGACACATGCCGTGGGTTAGAGAAAAGAACCTCATTCCACATGACCTGGAACATAGACATAGTGTGTAGAGAAACAGCCCAGGGGATTTATGTATATTATATGGAGCTTTATTCAGAAATAGAATTAAGAGCTAGCTTAGATGGGCCAAAATTGCTCAATTCAGGCCAAGGCTTGTTAAAATCCATGTGGTGTCTGTGTGCTCATTTATAATGGCTGGTTAATGATTAACCACTGCCAATCAATTAACAATAATACAAATACTGTTAAGCAATTTAATTAATTATTTCTACACACTTCCAACCTGATAGAGAAGCTAAACAAGAATATTACAAAGTCACTGGGATAAATTTACCAAACTCCGCCGGCACTACCTTATCTAACTATTTGCCGTTTCTCAGTTTTTTTTCCCCTACAGGTCCTTGAAAGTGTATCTTAACCCCTCCCCAAGAGTACAGTATATTCTCCCTAAATAAGGAAACTCTCCTTCATAACCCCACGGGAACACTCACAGGATATAGGTTGGGGAGATGGCTCAGTGGGTAGAATGCTTACTGTGTAAGCTTGAGGTTCTGAGTTCAAGCCCCTAGCATCCAAATAAAAAGCTTGCCATGGCCATAGGCACATCTATAATCTCAGCACTGTGAGGGATAGAGATTTCAGAGATTGCTGATGCTTGGTAAATGCTTTGCTAGCTCCAGATTTAGCAAAAGACTCGTCCTCAAGGGAATAAATTGGAGAGTGCAATGGCTCTCATGGAAGAAGGAGAGTTCTTTTCTGCTTGAGTCCTTTTCTAACATTTCCCATGCTCCCAAATGCATATGTGCATTGCCATGGGGCCTGGTTCCTCCATTCTTCCTCCTGTAATCCTTGAGGGTGGGGGTCAGAAAGAAAAGAAAGGAGGGGAAAATGTAATGGAAAGACTCAAAATCATTTTAATTTCTATCTCAGAAGTGATCTCCCTTTTCAGACTCACAAATCTTGAGATTGATAGCAAAATTTAGAACAAGTCAACTTTGTCTCCCGAATCTGGTGAACTGATTTGCATGCAGTATGTATCATAAATTGGGCACATATTATTGAATTGATCTTCCCTCTAGATTTATATTCTCTTGACATTTCAATGATTCCCACTCATTTTAGTCATATGGGACAACTTGCTCAAGATCTTGACTTCTTAGCTGATTTGCGTACCATGGTTTTTAACTGCCTGTAGCAGAGAAATGGTTTTAAAAAAAAAACTGTAACCACCATTAATTTATTTTAAAAAAGCTTTTTGAGACAGTCTCATGTAGCTTACACTTGTCTCAAAGTCACCATGTAGCTGTGGGTGACCTTGGTCTCCTTCCAAGTGTTGGGGGGGGCACAGCTGTGGATCGCTTTATTCAGTGTTTGTTTGCTCTGGTGGGATGTTGCGCATCCTTACATGTCTCAAATGAATGACTATTAAGGGGTTGTCGGTTTTAGGCTTACCTCATTCTTGCTTCACCAGTTTTGTTTCAATGAAAGATTCAGGTGTTTCTGTCATATCCTTAACTTGAGAAGCAACAGTTTTCTGAAGTGTTGTAATTTCATACTCAACAACTATACACAATGTTGTTTCATGTCAAATTGTCTTACAGAATCCATTTGCTGAATGTTTGTTCTTTTCTACAAGGCCATCACTTTTTATAGACAGAGACTAGATCATTGGTTTTATGGTGCACCATAATGCTTTACACTTGTAAAATACATAGAATAGTGCTTAACACACAAGAGATACCTAATAAATATTTGCTGAAATGAATTCTCATGCTGTGTTGTAAAAAAAAATGATGATTTTCATCTGTGTCACTATGCAAACTTAGGCAATGCTCAACATACCTCAAGCTAACATTTGGTAAACCGGGTGATTTTTTGATGAGTTGTAGGTGGTCCCTGCTCTATTTTCCTTGCTGTTGCTATGATGAAACACCCCACCAAAGGCAACATAGGGGAGGAAAGGGTTTATTTCAGTTTACAAGTTACCGTCCATAATTGAGGGAAGGCAGAGCAGGAATTCAAGCAGGAACTTGAAGCAGAGACCATGGAGAGCACTATTTTCTGCTGCTTTTGCCATTTCATGCTTAGCTGACCTTCTCCTGCATCCAGGACCAGCTACCCAGGGAACAGTGCTACTTATAGTGGGTTGGTTCCTACTACATCAGTTGGCAATGTAGACAATCACCCAAAGACATATCCACAAGTCAATGTCATTTAGGTTAACCCTTCAATGGAAGCTTTCCATTCAAATGATTTCCCCACATAGAGTGGTTTGGCTTAACTTAACTTTTTTTTTTCTTTTTGTGGGGGTGGCTTTGTGAGATGGTGCAAAAGGAATATGGTTGTAGTAGAAAGCAGACTTTGGGTTTGTATTTTGACATGTTTTGTGTGGGTTATGGTGTGTAGTTTGATGTTCTGAGCTGGGCAGTGGCAGGGAGCGGTAGCTCACAAGGCAGTACAGGCTGCAGGATATGGTGTTGCTGAGCTATGATGTTCAGCAGCTTAGATGTACCAGATGGATCTTGGACTTAATGTGTTTTCATGATTTCATTAGATTCTCAGGGCACAGCCTAGCACTAACTGGGGGACACAGGTGTACGTGTATTGCTTATTCTCCAATTCCTTCTCATAAATTCTAGGTCTTAGTGTGCTAGCTAATTAACAAATGAACTGATTCTCAACTAAAGCCATAGGTAGGACCTAACAACAACAACAAAAACAAAAACCCCTGCCTGCCTGCAAACTTCCTGTATATATCAGTCAGCTTCAAACTTCCAAAGATCTGCCCACTTCTGCCTTGAGAGCTGGGTTTAAGGATGTGTACCACCACATTCTGTTGTGTTCTTCAGTCCTATAGACAGAGGATTTTAAATAATGAATTATAACACTGGTTCTGATTTTGAGTTCCAAAGCTTTGTCCGTATCATTCTGGATACATGACACTAATCCCTTGCCTTCGCTACTTGAAAACCATTCCCACTTTTGTGGTTTTGTTTTTGTGTTTCTTTCTTTCTTTTTTTTTTAATTTTTTTTTTTTTAGTTTTTGAGATTGTAATATAATTATATCATTTCCCCCTTCCCTTTTCTCTCCCCAAGCCTGCCCAAGTTCTACTCCTTGATCTCTTTCCTATCCATGTACTCTTTTTGTCAGTAGTTGTTATATACACACACATGCAACATTTTGGCATGCAAGCTGCGACAGTTTTGATTGTCAACTTGGCAGGGTTTAGACTCATAGATAACCTCTGTGCATGTCTAGAAAGGCATTTGAGAGAGGGTGTGAAGTTTATCCAACTGTGGGGTCTTTCTGGGTAAAAATGATATGGTGAGCTGACTCCCTTTCTGCCAGGATGGACTGAACCCTCAAACTGGGAGGCAGAATAGACCCTTCTTTCTTTGAGCTGCCTTTGTCATATATTTTGGCCCAGCAAGGAGAAAAGAATCTTTCAGCAGATCTACACTGACTGTATTAAAGATCCTGCACCTACCCAAAGGACATCTGCTAAGTAATGTCTGATCTGGGGAGCTTTCATGTTTACAAATCATAATTTGCATAGCTCTTGGTAACAAACATGCCACTGTTCTTTTGTCCCCTCCCTCCTTGCCTCTTTTACCATCTGTGAAAAGTCCATAATTTTTATTCAATACCTGGCTTCCTGTTTAATCATCCCAGCAGTTGAGCTATAAGAAATCTCGACTAGAAGTATTTATAGTTAATCTTAGATTTCAGTGTATTCTGACCTTTGCATTGACTATTCTAGTATAAATAAAAACATGATGTTTAATCACCTTGTGCAGTTTTGCTTTTTGCCTTTCCTTTCTCTGGCACATGGAACCAATCAAGACAGGCTACAGCTGGGCAGAGGTTTCATAAAGATGCGTACAATACCTTTCAATATTCTATGGAATTGACTCCTTTGTTATTGGTCATGTTGATCTAAGGGAAGGTCGGCTTCTCAGAGCTGGCTCCTGGGCCTTGAAAGAAGGTAATGCCACAAGGAATTTTTCTATTTAGGTCAGGCTGACTGGTCATTAGAATCTCAGTCATTGAGGTGGCATTCCATGTTCACACAATCAAACTTTTAGAACGTATCGTATAGTGGTGGTTATTTCATTCTTTCCATTTGGAGCCTAGCTGCAATCAAGAGCCAGAACATCTTTCCACATAAGAGCGATGAAATAAATATGACCCCCTTCATCTGCTTTAACGAAGGATCACGATGCTTCAGAGGAGACCGTTCCTCACAAGAACATCTGGCAGCCAGAGTAGTGATGGGGTCGGCTTCACATGTTAGTGTTTGGAACTGCTCAGTTGGAACAACGCAGCATGTCAGTGTCAGCACACATGTAATCGGTAGAGTTCCTGCTACATGCAGGAATACTGGGTAGCTGGAAACCACATATGGGCCTCCAGTTGTGGTTGGGTCCCTAAAAACTCCTGTGGGACCTGTTCATAGTGACCCTCAGAGAAGGGAAGGAACAATCTACTCCCTGTGCCCAGAATCTAAAGTTACATAGTTCTGGGACTGCATTGGACTTGTACTGCCTTACCTTAAATATAGGATGCTGCTGGCATTGGATAAGTGTTTGTTTCATTCAAATAAAGTTAGTGAGGGGCTTGCTCTATGGCAGAATAGCAGGCTAGCATGTGGGAGGCCTGAGTTTTATCTTTACACCATAAAAACTTGTGATCAGGGTCTAAGTATCTTTTTTATAGAGGTGGATTTCTTTTTTTGTTTGTTTTATGATGATGATGATGATTATGTATATTTTTTGATACAGAGTCTTTTGCAAGCAGCCGAGGCCTTGAACTCCTTATCCTCTGTCTGCATCGTAGGATCATAAGCCAACACCATGCTCAGAATCCACATTAAGATATTTTGGGGGTTGGAGAGATGGCTCACTGGGTAAGAGTGATCCAGTGAGCCATCTCTCCAGCCCCCAAAATGTCTTCTCTTGCTCTTGTAGAGAAACTGGGTTTTGTTCCCAGCACCTATATGGAGGCTCATAACCTCATGTAACTCCAGCTACAGGGGATTTAATACCCTTTTCTGGCCTCTGAGAATTTGCATTCACATGTACAAATGCTCATACACACACATGATTAAAATAAATTTTGTTTTATTTATATATGTTTAAATTATATATAAATATATATTTATATAAGGTATTTTGATGCTACTTGCATTGATAGGTGTTCCTGTAGCAAATGAGGAGGACAGTGCTAGCCTAGAGTACCATGGGGCCTTCTAAACACTGAAAACACTAAATATGCTTTGCTTGTCTCTCCTGGGTATAGGGTTAGACCATGGGACTTCCACAATGCCTAGTCTTACCATATTTTCTCTCTCTCTCTCTCCCTGTGTGTGTACAAGTGTATGCACACATATGAGGAGGTGAGAGGACAATCTCCACCGTCATTTTTCAGGCACAACCCACCTTGTTGGTCTCTCAGTAGCCTGGAACTCTCCACACATGCTAAGGCCAGGTGGCCAGCGAGCCATAGGACTACACACTTCCACGCAGTGGGTTCTGAGTGTGCACCACCATTCCAGCTTTTCTGTTTTCTTTTGACAAGGGATCTGGGTGTTAAACTCAAGTTGTCATACTGCTAGCCACCTCCCTAGCCCTGTTGGGACACTCTTTGGCTTGCAAAGACTCAAGGAAACTGAAGAAGAGGAAGGCGGAGGCGGGTAGTGAGCATTAGGACAGGAAAGTAGAGCCACCGAGCCGTGGACATGAGCTTGAAAAAGTCAATATATGCTGCGATAAAGAGACAGGCCGAGCCTTGTGCAGTTATAAACCATAATAAAAAGCTTAGAGGTCTTTTCGCATCTTCCCCATCTGGTTGTAAATCAGATGTTTTCCTCGTGTTGTGTTTACTGTTTAGGTTTTTTTCCCCCATTACTGTTTCCCATGGAACTTCCTTTGTTTCTGAGGCACCCGCATTACTTTTTAGGGTATGTAATAGAAACCTTGTGGTGGCACCTTACTAAATAGACTTACTTTCTCACATACAAACTGTGCTTTGTGGAACTCAGGAACTCTGTCTCTATCCTGTCCAAGTTTTAGGCAATAAGAAGGAATTAGACAGAGACATATGTTAACACACTCTATCTACCTTTTTGGTTATTGTTTTGTTCTTCTTTTTGATTCAGAGTCTCATGTAGCCCAGGCTAGCCTCAAACCTATGCTAGCCGAGGACGGCTTTAACTTCTGATCCTTCTATCTCTACCTCCCAAGTGCAGGTGTGTGCCACAGAACCCAGCAGTATCTGGCTTTTTAATCAGGAAGACAGCAGATTCTACAACAGCTCATCCCAATGGTTACTCCTTCACATACTGTTGGGCAGAACTCTGGCCTTCATCTACTGGGGCTTTGGTTTCACAGGGCTCTTGGAGGGAAACAAGCTTTTGTATCTGGCATATTGCTACCCTAGGCAAACTTTTCCATCTACATGTGATAAGAGGGAGACCAGACACCACACAGCCAGTGGGCAGCATCTGTTGACTGCACTCAACATAGATCTCGCAGACAGTACCGGCTGCGGCGGTGTCAGCCTGAACAAGCTGTTGTAGATACTTTCTCACATTCTCGGTGGAAGCCACGGCTCTAATTGGGTCATTCTAAACACCTCTAGGAAGCACTCTGAATTCCTCTGGCACAATAGGATATGACTGCCTGCCTGCAGAGTGGCTTAACTATCATTTGTCTGTTTGTGCTTTAGGTGGCAGCTGAGCTAAAACACACAGTCCCCAAGTCGCCCAAGCTCTGCCTGAGTCCATGGAACTGAATCAACTATTTCATTGTCTTGTGCTGCAGATCCTTCATGAGTGAATTTGGTAAGGCACTGTGCTGCTCTTGTTCCCAACACGAGGCTCCTGGCTACTACCACTTGTGTCTCTCTCCAGCGTTTGCGCGTGAACGTATTATGAGGACTCCTACTCCTTTGAAATTGTTGGTCTACCACTCCTATTGTGCAGTGTGTTGTAAATGGGTCCATATTCTGCTTTCTCGTGTCTCATTCATGGCATTAGTGCTGTAGCTGGCAGGAGGCAAGCCTTTGACAATTGCTTCTTGGCTGAGGGAGTAAATCAACTGTAGGGTGCACATCAGGCTTTAAGGATATTTAAATCCATTAAAGGCTTCGAATTCTAAAATCAAACTAAAGCAGTATAAATAAATGCTCTCCTGAATGTGTTGATTTTTCCTTAATCATACTTCATTTTTCCCCCTAGAGGACAGATATCTTTGTGATATACGATGCTTATAAGATATATGATGCTTATTAGTGTTTTCTAGAGTGTATCTTTAAAGATAGTAGCTATGGTATTCAGAATGCGGTGTTTATGAAGTGTGAGGAATGCATGTGAAAACCTATGGTCCACATATTGCTAAGCTCAGGAATTCTGAAGTATTTTTTCTTCGGGGGTGCAGAAAACAAGGCATCAAACACCACAATTCACTTTTCAAAGTTGAGGGAGGTCAAGTGTGTATTTTTTTTAATTTACATTTGTTTGTTGTATGGCTATGTATGGGCTTACACACAAGCACACATATGGCAGTCAGAGGACAGCTTGTGAGAGTTGGCCCCTCCTTCTACCATGAGGATCCTGGGGATGAAACTGAGGTCATCAGGCTTGGCAGCAAGCTCCTTTATCTACTGACCCATCTCTCTGGTCTTGGAACTGTTATCTATATATACACTTGAAATTATTGTTATGATAATGGAGTCCTAAAGAACCATGCACAGAATAAAGTAATGTCATTAAAGCTTTCCACATCCATTACTACTTTGAAATATTTTTACCTTTGGCTGGGTATGGTGGTGCACACCTTTAATCCCAGCATTTAGGAGGCAGGGGCAGGTGGACCTTGGTGAGTTCATGGCCAACCTGGCAACCTGGTCTGCATAGAGAGTTCTAGGTCAGCCAGAGATATTTAGAAGACTCTGTTTCAAAACAACAACTACAAAAAGACAAAATATTTTTACCATTGTTTTTTTAAGAGAAGAGACATTTTTAATATTCATTTTTATAAATTGCATTAGAAATATGTATGAATGAAATTGTGGATATTGACTTGTGCTCCCAGAAAAGGCAGTGTGTCTTCTGTCCAGGTTCAGTGAGTCAGTACAGAGGTGAAAGATTGAGATTTTACAGTAGGTGTCTGTGTCTGTGAAAAGGAATCTTCTGGGTCTAGCTGTAGATGGAGTGATTTCTGCAGGTTAAAAAAAAAAAAAATCACCATATGTTTGATTTCTCTGGTTTAGATGATAGTGATGTGCGTGGGTCTCACGAGTGGGCCTGTGAGACAGTTCCTTCGGGGTGAAAGTGTGGTGTTGTGTGTGTGATGCTCAGTGCTTGAAGGTCTGTGAGTTGATGGTTTCTCTCTTTTCCCTGCCTGTCTCTCTGGCTGATTGTGAATTCACACTCAGTGAGATAACCATGAAAAATTCTGTCCTTCCCTTTCCCCTTCAGATAAGAGGTACCTGGGAGAAGAAAGTAAAACAGTTTATATTATGCACTAAGGGGTTACAAGGCTTCAGGGCTACTTTCTTTCTTAGTATTTATGTGAGGCGTGTGTGTGTGTGTGTGTGTGTGTGTGTGTGTGTGTATGTACATGCCATGTCTATGCATGTGAAGACCAAAGGGTGATGTCAGGTACAGACCTCTATTCTCTGCCTCGATTTTGGAGACAGAGTTGCTCACTGAGCCGGGATCTTGTTGCTTCAGCTGGATTAGGTGGCAGGCAAGCCTGGGATCCATTTGTTACACTTGAGTTAGAGGTACACCAACACACCCAGCTTTTGTGCGAGTGCTGGGAACCCCACTCATACCATCATGCTTATGTGGCAGGCATTTTATTCATTGAGCCATGTCCCCAACCCCTCTTCCCTGTTTAAATTCTACCATTCAGGTCAAACAAGTCTAGAATGAGTTGCCCACAGGACTTTCTGTAGTCCTCGATCCAGACCATCAGTCTAATCCTTTTAATGAACTGCTCTATGCCTTTTCTAGTTGTTTTAAATTTTGTCTCCCTGGTGCCCTAGGATAGTGGAGACAGAATAATTCTGGTTTCACAGTGAAGTTCTTTTCTCAAACATGTCTATCCATGGACTGAGAAACTTCTCAGCAACTTAAATTATATTTCCTTAGCTGTCCTTTTTGGTACTACATATTGAAAGTAGATTATACTTTCTTTAATAAATATTATTAATCACATTTTACAGAGGGATGGATATTGGTGTTCCTTAACATCTGCTTGTTCAGCTAGCAATGGAGATTTTTAAGAGGTTTCTTTTTCTTAGTTTTCAAGCTGAAGCCAACTGACAACAGCCTTAGGAGCTTTAAGAGTTCCCCTGCAGAGATCTCAGCTCCACTCTGCTGCCAGCTCAGTGCCAAGATCAGTAAACGAAGATATTCCTACTGCGGTTTCCGTCAGACATGGCCACACAAATGCTCCTGGTCAAATCCCGAGGGTGGCTTGTGACATTCTGGTGCAGATGGGTTGTCCAGCAATTGGCCTGTAGTTACACATGCTCTTAAGAAGGAAACTGCACCAGGGGAAGTTCTAATTCATGATATAATCCTCAAGTCAATAAACTGGAAGGACAAATTGGGAGGTGTAATCTTCCTGGCTTTTCTTTCATGGTGCCATACAAGAGGGTGTCATTGTACTCTTAGACACCCTGAGAAGGCCCGCCTTTGAGGTATTCTGAAGATTGTTATGAAGTGTGCCATTAAGGAACAGTTCTCCCCAGTCTCTGTTGTTTCTATGTGACACAACAGAAATTTACCTTTAAAAAAAAATTTCATGGAAATGCCAGTAAATAGTGTTGCTGTTCAAATTGAGTTGTCTGGGTGACTTGATACAGATTGCATAGAGGGCAACTAAGTAGGTTGGAGTTGTCAGTGGTATCACAGGGTTTGTTTACTAAGAAACACAGTCTCGTATTTTCTCCCACTTACTTTGGCTTAATAATCTGTAACTAAATTGTAGATCTTCTCAATATGAAAAGACTGAAAAATTCCAGGAGGAAAAGGGTGCTCTCATGAATTGCTGTTGCTAGGGATGGGACAGTTGCATGAAAAGAGAATGCATTTTAGTGTTATATTTTTTAGAAGGTGTCATACATCTTGTGTCACCGAACTTTTAAATTATTATTTAACACTTATTTATTTCTAAATTCACTTATAACAAACACCAACAATTTCTTAACTATTAATCCTATAAATTCCTACAACCCCTTTAACCTATCCACTAAACCTATTGATGATTATAACAACTACTTTCATAACCTTTTAGAATGATACAGTCTCTGGGGCAGGTCCTCAGTCGTCAGGAACACAGTCTTTGTTGTAGATTCTTTAATGCACTTAGCAGTCCTTTTTCTGGATTTCTCAGATGCAGGTTCGTCAGGGTAAGTTGGTTATTGCAGTCTCACCTTAAATAAGGCTTCATGCTTTCTTCTCTGTGGGAGACCCCAGCCGTCTGCAGGCCAACTTACTTCTTTTGAATCAGGAACTCAGCTTCTCTGCCTCAGTCCTTAAAGCCAGGCACAGTTTCCTTTAGGCCACTGTTTGGACAGATCAAACCCCTCTAGGCAAAAGCTGAGCCACAGGGTCCAGTCCTTGGCCTTTTGGTGTCTTGCTCAGGCTTTCTTTGCTCACTGGCTTCTTTCTGCTTCAGGGAGAGAGCTGGCCATCAATGGCCAGCCCTTTTTTCAGCAGGACTCTTGGAGCTCTCTAGCATCAGGGGCCTCTTCTCTCCTGGGCTCCACACACTGACCTCAAATAGGAGGAACTCTGTTTCAGCTTAATTTGGGCTCCGCCCACTTAGCAGCTGAAAACAATGTCAGGCCAGATACTTTGTTTCTTCAATTCTATTGAGTCTTTCCTGTTTTCCTGACTTCAAACTTGTTTTTCAGTCTATTGAGTCTTTCCTGTTTTTGCTGACTTCATGCTGATAATGCTCTTCAGGCCCCGAATTAAGAGACAGTATCAGAAACTCCTATATATTTTCTAAATCTAATTTATCTAACTCCTTCAATCTTGGTTACCTCTTGACACAGTAGTTATGTCTATGTATACTAACAACAGTATTTTCTTAATATTTTTAGATTTACTTATTTTAAATGTGTGAGCTTTGCCTCTTTAAATGCACGTGGACCAATGTACCTAGTACCTGAGGAGGTCGGAAGAGGATGTTGGATCTCCTGGAACTAGAGTTATAATCTAGGTCCCCTGCAAGAACAACAAGTGCTCTTGACTGCTGAGCCAGCTCTCCAGTCCTAGCATTTTCAATGTTTTGGCACAGGGAGGTAAGCATTCTCACTGCTGCTTTTATAACCTTGGAGGTTTCTGTTCTCTCTCAGTGGATAATAAGAATTGTGCACTCTGTAGGATAAAAGAATAACAAAGCATCTAGCAGATGTTCCAGCATAAAGAGATACTTAATAAATGGCTGATGTCATTGTACTTGGTCCATTCTCCGCTTTGCATAGAGGTGTCCCAGTGGCTCTCATGAAAACAGTGTCTCCGTACTCACATCCAGTGGGAAAGAAAAAGGGGAAAACAACACACTCCTTTCCCTATCCTCTTCTTCTGCTTAGCTCGCTCTTGATATACACTGGGCTGTTCTTATGCCTCCACCGTCATGCCTAATCCTCCAGCTCTTGGTATAAACCTATCTTGGCATCCTTGTTATACCATCACATGTATTTAAAAACATCTCTACATTTGTTTCATTTATAGAGACCAATCTTCCCTTCTGCGACTATGATTGCTAATGTTTGGACCATTCATGAGAATTTTTGCTTGTATTTAAAATACATTTTCAAGGACACATGTGTGTTTGCTTAAGCATATGCTGTGTTTTTTCTTTATCAAGAGCTGTTGATTAATATTTACATAAATATATCATGCAAAAAGACCAGTCATCTCCTTACCCCCATGCTGCAGATGGTCCTAGAGAAACTCGTTTTGACCCCACGAAGCATGCTAATGTGTGTAGATGACGGTGGCCACTAGTTGACTGCTGTGGACTTAGGTGCCCACTCGGGCTTCTCTGCAGGCCAGATTTAAGAATGAGTCTATACTATTTAGGACACTGTTTTAGTTTGAATGTGAACTTTCTCCCACAGGCTGTGGAGGTGGAGCCTCATTGGAAAACCAATGAATCATTAAGGGGTTGGGCCCTGAGGCTTGATTGCTAGGGTCAGTCCCAACTCTTGTCTGCTTTGTGCTCCTGACTGATGGCAAGGTGACAAGTTGCCTCAAGTCACTGTTGTGCTGTCTTGTTATCATGATGGACTATATTCTTTATTAAACTGCACCATTCCTTGTCAATTTTCAATAAAGAATATCCACTAATATTTCTTAATAAACCTCAAGGAGCAATTCCTCCAAGATGTTGGTCCTTTTGGAGTGTTTTGTCACAGCAATGGGAAAAGTAACTAATGTAGACATCAAGTCCCAGAGGTGAGCAATAAAGGAAATAAACAAGTGAATTGATGTAATTAGCTAGTGTCATGTGCAAGGCCTAAAACAGCATGAGGCAGGAGAATCAGGAGGGGCAAGTTGCATGTTGAGTACAGAGTCAGGGTTGGAAAGGCATGTTGCAGCTTTAAATACAGTGGTCAGGGTAGGCTCATTGAGAAAATAACTATGAATCAGATTCCTGATAGATAGGAAAACTCTGGCTTTTTGGGTAGATAGACTTTAGGCCATGAGGACCATTAGCTCAAAGGTCTGAGCAGAACCGTGTCCTGCCTCCTAGGTAGCAATGGGCAGATTGGTGTAGCTCATGTGGTATTTCAGAGGGAAAATGGAAGGTGAAGTTACAGGGGGACCATCTTTTGATTGCCCCCAAACCCCATCATCTTTATTTGACATGGTATAATGGACATTTTTCTTAATTTGCATTTATCATGGTTTCCCAGTTTTTACTTTTGAAAGTTAGATGAAAAAGAATAAAAAATAAGAAAATACTCAAAATATTTTAAAATATGACTTTAAATAGAAAGAAATTGTTTGATTTGTTGAGACATGGGCTCATGTAGCCCAGGCTACATGAAGTCTTCAACTTCCTATGCAGTGTAGACTGGCCTTGAACTCCTGGTCCTTCTGCCTTTCCCTCTAAAGTTCTGAGACTTCAAGTTACTCCCACCATACCCAGCTGAGTTTGCAGAGGTGCCCCACCATGACTGGCTGAGACTTCAGGGGTGTCCCTGACAGAAAGCTGAGATTGCTGGGGTACCCATACCAGGCCCAGCTGAGATGGCTGGGTACCCCCACAATGCCCACATGAGATTATAGGGGTGCACCCCCATGCCCAGTTTCCCCTGTCCTAAGCACAATGGAACTTTGCAAGTATCTCCAGCCTCCTTTATCTCTATCATCTGCCAGAAATAGTGCTGCAAGGGATGTTTCCAAAATGTGTCTCTGAGCATAATATCACAGAATGACTCCATGTCTGAGTTCATTGATGTCATCTCATAAGGCATTAGGTACACATGCACGGCCATGCATTCACTTGTCTCTCTTCTGAGCACTGACCAAAATTCCCAGTCTCTGGCTTGTCTTCTGTTGCTAAATACTATTACTCACCTGTTTTCATTCTTGGTGTGGGCTGTACGCCACTCTGCCTTTAACCTTATTTTTGATTCTCATCAAGGCCATCTGTAAAGGCCATCTCAGAAGAAAATCAATCTTTAAAGTGTTTTCTTGCTTTCTTTCATGCTCTGTTGTGGTCCTTTCACTCTTGAAACTGCTAGATGGATTTTGGCAGAAGCACTCTCTTGACCATGCCTACATTCTGGCAAATTGTATAATTATGTTCTTGTCTGATTTCTCACTATTCTTTTGAATGAAAATTGGTGAAAATCTGCCTGAATAACAACACACAGAAATGTTGTCTGTCTGGATGGACAGCTCGGTTAGAAAAGTGCTCATCTTTCAAGCATGAGGACCAGAGTTCAAGTCCCAACACACCCACACAAAAAGCTGAACATGGTGGCATGTGCCTGTGATCCCAGTGACAGGAAGATGGAGGCAGGCCAATCCCTGGAACCCCCTAGCTGAGCAGCAGTTCAAAATCAGTGAGCTCCAGGCTCAGCGAGGTGCTCTTTTAAACAACAATCTGGAGAACAATTGACTTCCAGACTTCACCTGCTTTCACACGTGTACACCCATGTAAACACTGTAAATATGTCACATACAATACAGTGTTAGAGGGGATGGAGAGATGGCTTAGCAGTTAAGAATACATATTATTCAACCACTAAGGAGGTCAGTCTGGAGATATCTTAGAAAACTTGGAATAGCTCTGCCTCGGGACCCAGCCATACCACTTCTGGGTATACATCCAAATGACTCCTCACCAAATCACAAGGAAGTTGCCTCATCTATGTTCATAGCAGCCTTATTTATAATAGCTAAACACTGGAAACAACCCAGATGTCCCTCGACCGAAGAATGGATTAAAAAACTATGGTACATTTACACAATGGAATACTACTCAGCTCTCAGAAACAGTGAAATTATGCAATTTGCAGCCAAATGGATGGAACTAGAAAAGCTCATCCTGAGTGAGCTAACCCAGACTCAGAAGGATGCACATGGCATCTATTCATTTATAGTAGGATTTTAGCTATATAGTACAGGATATCTATACCACAACCAACGCACCAAAGGGAACATGGACATAGACTTTTTCTTTTTTTCTCCCTATCAATGAGACACTTTTCCCTAATGGTGCTGCCTTGTAGGCCCCCAGTGCATGAGAAGGCTCTTGGCCCGCATATGACTGCTGAACTGGGGTGAGGAGTGGGATGGAGGGTGAGGGGGTAGAGAGTGGGAGGGCGGGACTGGGAGGGATGGAAAGAGGACACTGTGATGGAGATGTAACCTGAAGCAATAAATAAATAAATTAAAAAAAAGAATACATATTACTCTTGCAGAGGATCTGGGGGTTCATAACTTTCTTATAACTCCAGCTCTAGGGAATCTGGTGTCTGTGAGCATTTGCACATGTGTGCATGCACACACACAATTAAAATAGTAATAAAATAAATTTAAAAAAACTGTCATTGGAAAATTAAGTGATTCAATATGCATGCTATTTCAGAGCAGAGAAATGAAATTTTACCAGCTATTGTCACACTCATGGAAACTGAAATAAAGTCATTTGCTCCCTAACTAATATACATGCTAATGGGGCTCCCTATCCCCCCCCCCCACCCCCGGCCCCAACTGTGCTTTGTTCTGTGATATCTAAACTTGTTAAACCACCACCATCCTGGTAAAAATTCAGATCCTTAGTTACTTCCTTCCCTGAGTGCTCCTGAGTCACTTGATTTAAGGGGTGGCCTAGAAATCTCTATTTTTATAAGTTTCCCAAGTGACTCTGATGGTTAACAAAATTCTAAAACTACCAGCTCAATTAAAAAAAAAAGCTATTTATGAATCCTTCTTGTTGTTTGGGGGGGGGGAAGTATTTCTTAGATGCTCTAGATATTCTGCGTATTAACTCATTTGAGAGTCTGGTACAGGTAACAGGATGCTGTGTTTCATAGCGTCTCCATATGAAGTTCCCCAAAACAATGGTTTTCTACTATTTGCCTTTGTTTATGGCATGACATTTTGTTATGGTGCCTTGTGACCAATGTTCTCAGGGAGAGAGCTGGGAAGACTTGAGAGAAGAGAGGGCTGGCCCTGAGTGAAATGTCTGAACTCACAAGTCCTGTGGTGCCATGTGTGTCCTTGCAAAGATTCTGATTTGGCCAGAAGGGCCTAGGGTTTTGATCTTTGATCTCTCCCTGACCTTCACATGGCAGTTTGAGGCTGCTGGCAAGGGCTGTGCGGGGAGAGCTTGTCATGAGCTCTCTGTCCCTAGAAGTGGATCACTTTGGGCTTTTCTCCTGATGCCGGAGTTGGTGCAGAGAGGATGCTGGAAGCTGTGCCTGCTGATCCTCTTACTGGCAGTTGTTGCCTTCCTTGGCTGAAGGCAAGATAGAAGGAATTTGCTCTTTTATGTAAAAACAGATACATCCATTAATTAGGGCAACAGTGGGAATTTCCTTTGCAGAAAAAAAATTAGAAAGAAAGCCCTGGATGAATGGGTAGAAATGATCTAGCAGAAGTCTTTTACATATAACTTGTATAATATGTTTGGAATCAAAGGGGAGGGGAGGGAGCCATCTTAATTAATTGGCCCCACTGGCAAGGACATTAGTAAGGAAGCAGATGTCTCTCTGCTTTCCCAAGTGCTGTGACAGCTAGTGACATTTCTTTCCTTTGATCTGAAATAGCGTAGTTAATATACCTTCAGGAACTGGTTTGCTCAATTTTCTAATACAGTTTTATTATTTTAAAATTATGTGTCTATGTGTTGGGGAAAGGGGCTGTGTATCACTTGAGGATTGCAGAAAAGGGCGCCACATCACCAGTAATGGCATTATAGGCTTGTGAAGCACCAGACCTGGGTGCTGGGAACTAAACTCAGATCTTGTGCAAACACAGTATTTGCTTAACCTTAACTGCTGAGTCATCCCTTCAACCCCTCTCATCTAATTTTAATGATTGTTTTTTTTTGTTTTGTTATCTAGTGTTTTGTTGTTGTTGTTGTTTTCCATGAGAAAAGCATTATCTTGATATCTCATGCCCTGAATGGTGTATTTATTGCCCTCTTTACATGTACCTGACTCAGGAATTTGATCATTTTATGTGATCACCTGGGTGAAGACATTTTCAACCTAAGTTCATATCAGTAATTACTTCCTTTGTCTAGGAAGAACATCTTCTGTTGTATTCAGTGTATTGTTTCTATGTGATATGTGAGTGTGTGATATGGTATCCCGACCCAAAATGATGTATACAGGGTTAGAAATAATAAAAGACACACCTATCAAAATGACAAACATTTCCTGTATGTAGCCTAGAGTCTTTCAGGGGCTGGAGAGATGGCTCGGTTGTTAAGAGTACATACTGCTCTTGGATAGGACCCAAACCTGGTTCATGTTGGATGGATCATGGTCTCAGTGGATACCTGCACTCACATGTACCTATCTGCACACAGACACACATACATACACATAATTAAAAAGTATGTATGTATTTGAAAACAGCCTCCCAGGGGTGTTCTGTTTTCCCCATTTACCAGATGAAGGAAGGAGCCAAAGCTCAAGGAAGCAAAAACACGTGCAGACAGCCAGCATTTATGGGGAGGGGGCTCAGTGTCTGGTGGGCCTCTCTAAGGACTTTCCTCAATGAATGCAGTTAATCCCCAGGAGTCCTAGGGGGCGCTGTCTCATTTTACAGACAGTTTAAGCTGCTTATCAATAGAGCTCTCAGCAACAGAACAGTAAACCCTGAGGTCCATTGTTCCCTGCCTGGGACTCTAGCCTGTTTGCTCCTAATCCCAGCACACATGCCGAGCACGGTAGGAAACGGCTTTTCTCAGAGAGAATTTACAGGCCTGACAGTGTGGCTGAGGCAAATCTTTATTGCCCTGCCTTGGGAAAGACATTATCTGTGGGTGGGTAGCGATAACACTTTGACATCAGTGAGGCCCACCCTAGTTTTAAAGTACAGTCACAAGATCTGTTTTACTCTGTTAGCCACACTTCAAGATATGGTTAGAGACACTTCCAAGCAAAGGTCGCTTTTTGTTGCTGTTACTCTTCATTTTTGAGACAGTGTTTCACGTAGCTCAGGCTGGCCTTGAACTTATTACGCAACCAAAGATGGCCTTCAGATATTCCTGCCTGTCTAGTGCTGGGATTTATTATTATTATTGTTAATTTGTTTGTTCTTTTTGAGACAGTGTTTCCCTGTGTAACGGCTGTCTTGGACTCACTTTGTAGATCAGGCTAGTCTCAAACTCACAGAGATCTCTGTCTCTGACTCCTGAGAGCTGGGATTAAAGGTTTGTGCCATTGTCCTTGGGTGAGTGCTGGGAATTTGGATGCCATCAGGCTTAGTTAGCACAGCTCATTTTTAAGATTCAAGTCAAAATTGTATGATATACTTATAATGTATATCATCTTGTAAGTCGTGCTTAAAAAAAGAGCTTCCTGAGTCTTAAAAGGTAGTTATTGAGTATTAAGTACTTTATTAAATGTGAAAGAACTTTTTATTTTCACTTTTTATAGCCTTAATTACTTTGAAGGTGCTTAATAGGAAACAAAAGCTTTGTTAGTTTATATTTTCTATTAACATAAGGCTAGCAATAGCTAAGGCTTTCTGCCAAGGTGGCAGCATATATTCTACAATATATGTGATTTTAAGTAAGTCAAAACATGCATTTATTTGGATGGTTCTGTTTTTATGTATTTAACATTGATTTTTAGAAAACTATTTTCAAATTATTTTTTAACTATGTACACGTGTGTGTAGGTATGTACACATGAGTACAGGTGCCTGCTGAGGGTAGAGTTGTTGGGTCCCCTTGAAACTAGACTCATAAGTGACTGCTTGTGAGCCTCCTGATGTGGGAGTTGGGAGCCAGATTTGGGTCCTCTGTAGGAGTCAGGCTTCTTCTTAACTATGGACCCATCTCTCCAGCCCCAACATTTATTAATAATAGCTGACAAAATAACAGTCTCATGGCTTAAGCCATCCTCATATAGAAAAAGGAATAGGAAAGCTTAAGTGATATTTTTATTATATAGCATTGCATGTATACAAATGTATACTGCTCACATTATTCCCCACCCATACCTTACCACCCTCTCACTTCCTATTCTCTCTTTAGTCCCAAGAAATATTTGCTTCACACTCATATCATCTACATGTATGTGATCTATAGAGTCACATGAAAGAGAACATGTAGTATTTCTCTTTCTGAGACCTGCTTAACTAACTTAATATGATGGACTCCAGTGGTATCTACTCTCCTGCCCATGATGCAGCTTCACTCACCTAATGGCTGAGCACATTTCACCGTGTGTATACGGAAACATAAATCTCTGGCCAGAGTGTACAGAATCGCTTCTGCTTCACTTGCCACCAGCTGTGTAGTTGTCAGGGACTCAGTTTCCTCTCAGATACACTCAAGGAGAGACATGCTTTCCTACGTTATGGTGTTAGCCTGAGAATAAAATGAGACAATATTTAAAAAAAAAAAAAAGGGAGAGAATCTAAGGTAATTTTAGGATTGGGGAATGCAGCTCTGAGGTAAAGAAAACTTGGCTGAGCCCACCCAGAGTTCCGGGCTTGATCTCTACCATTGCAAATAATGTTAACAGTAATTATGCTTTCAAAACCATTTCAGCAAACACCAATTAACATGTAATTTATAAAGCAGATTGAAAAGAATCCCTTTACTGTTTAGTAGCATAAAAGTCATGAATATTCATTTTCTGTTCCTAAGCAACATGGTAAGCTCAGCCCTAGGCACAGATGTGGAGGACAGCGGATGTGCGTGCTCAGTGGGACTGCGTGACTTGTACCTCACCTTGGAACACTTGCCTGTAGTTTGGGTTCTTCCTCCTGGAACTCAGTGATCAAAGGGAGCAAATGGCAAGTCTTTGGCTAAGAGCAACGGTTTTCTACTTTCTTCTCATAAAAATTTAAGCATCTTATGAAAAATTTAACTGTGGTTGACACAGGGAATATTGAATTCAAATGCTCAGATTTGGACACTTGGAAAAAGACAGTGTTATGCTGGAGTTGGGAAAGAGAAGCAAAGAAATTCTTATGAAGTGAGAAATAAAAATATTGGTGGTATGAACTTGCTCGTGTATGTGTATGTGTATGTGTGTGTGCGCACACATGCATGTTGTATATTTGCTATAATCTAGTTGAAGAATTGTATAAAAGTGTTATTTTACTTTTTATAATTTATGCTTATGAGTGTTTTATCTATATGAAAAGAAGTGTTTTCTCTTCCTAAATAAACAGGTTTTTACTGTATGTAAGTGTTGAATGGCAGTGGGAAGTAGGTAAGTAGAAATATAGATAAAAAGGAATCTAATCCATATAATTACTCTCTAATGGATTTCTATTCTGTGTGTTTTCAGTGTTACCTACTGTGGAAAGCATGAGACAAGAGCATGAGAAGAAAAGAAGGAAGGAAGCAAGGAAGGAAGGAAGGAAGGAAGGAAGAAAATAAGTCCAAATTTCAGAAACTCTACACTGAGTCAACTTTTACTGTAACCATAGAAAACTTAGGTTAAATGTGTAAAGAAAATTTTTTCAGTCTTTCCAGGGTCTCTGATTCTGCCAGTAGTCACTAAATACAGCAAGACAGACACCATCAATGAACTGATTTCCAGCTGAGCTTTCAGACTGCCTTTGATTAGGGCCCATGCAACATCCAGAATATACTCAGCAAATGTTGGTAGGAGTGTAGGGTGTGGTGACGCCTCTATAGGACATTGACAGGCAAGGGCAGCCAAATTTACCACAGCTCACATAAGTTTACAGCTTGTTATAGCTGGAACCTTTCAAGATTTGTGTGTGCGCATGCGTGTGTGTTTGTGTTCTGTTTGTTCTACAGAGCAAAGTGAGATGTGCTAACTTCCAGAATCATTTTTGATACTGAGGTTTTTTAACAAGATCATCACTTGAGCAGTTTTGTTGCCTTCCTGGGCAACTCTGTTTCAGCTTTGGGGTAGTTTCCACCAGAACCTGCAGATCCTCTGATGACCTCAAGCCTGTCGGGATGTTTTTAGTGAATACTTGTTGGGTCGATAAGAGAGTTATAGCAGATAGAATTTCACATAGGCTTCACATGGGTTTGCTCACCACAAATGCTTCTCCTAGAATTTATTTTTCTCTTTTATTTCAATGATCTGACACCTAGTAGCCTTCTAGATGCTTCTTTATATCAAAACAAATTAGTCCATTTTTCCTTTTGAAGAATTATTAGTATTTTATATTTTCATTAACTTTATGCTTTCCATTTCTGTTTTAAGCAACAAAATATATGACTGAGTATATAAATAAAATCTACTCAGTCATGCATTTATTGGCTTGAATCACAGATAACAACATCTCTTGGTCATATCAACTTCCGGCTCCCTCCTTCTCCTCTAATCCCTTCCAATACATGCTTCTCCTATCTTCCTGTCCTCTTCTTACCCCCATATCATATACGAAATCCAATTAGTGCTACCTGCATGCTCATGGATGTGGGGGTGCAGCAGCACTAGTTTTAATGATTTCAGAGCACGATTTTTTTTAAAACATAATACTCTATGATTGGGCATTCCATGGTCCAAAATTTGAGATAGTCATGATGGGTTTCAAATCCAGGTTCCATTGCTTGTTTGGTATAAGACTTTGAGATTCAGCCTTGGTTCTCATTGGATGGGGGATAATAATGGCTCCTTGATAAGGATGTTTGACAATTAAGTGAGATTTTTTTTTAAAGCATTCAGTACTACTGTAGGCATCACTGAAAGGGCTATTTTATGAAAATCGGGAGGAGACTGGGAAGGAGAAGGAGGGAGACATATGTTGACATCCAGGTCCTGCAGCCAAGATGACCTACTTAATAGCCTGAGTGGAAATAGCTAAGGTCTTAGTAATTTATTGGTGACTGTGTTATTAGTTAACACAATATTTCTGCAGTAGACTTTCCATGCCAAACACATACAAATAAGCAAGTGCATTCCTTGGTCACAAGGACAACTTTTAAAATGAGCAAAAAATATGAAACATGTCTGACTTCCTTAAAAAATAAGTTTGATGTGTTTGGATTTCAAATTTGAAGTACTGATATAGGATGCTTGGAGCTTCTGTTTCATTCATGGGTAAATATATGCATGGTCATTCCTAAGTAAAATGATCCCAGAGAGGAAGGTGTTAATCTTTAATGGCTGTGCTGAGTGGTCAGTGACATCATCCACAGAGCATTGCATTCTTATGGTCAGAGGTTATCTCCTTCCCTCCTCTGGAGAGGGCCACAGGACTCAAACATTTGTAAACTTAACTCAATACAATTTTCTCAAATACGTGCAATATTTGCTCATTTGGAAATGTGCAATTCTCTGGCTCTTGTCTTTGTTTTCCCATTCTTCTGCCTTTTGAAGCATTTTAATGACCATGAGTATGACAGTAGCAGGGTGGGAAAGAAGCACAGGGTCAAAATTAAAAATCTCTCTGACAATCTCATTTATCAAACTTAGGTTATGAGTCATTAAAGCACTTTTAGAGATAATGTAAAAGGCCCAAAACTTTTGTCACATATGCTGCTACTAGTTTGTTGTAGAAATGAGACAGTTCATGGGATGCATTTTCTGAGAAGAGAAAAGGGTGTGAAGGTGTTTCTTGTTCTGGGGAGAAGATCTTCTTGCTAAGACATTTCATAGAGTCAGTCAGTCTTCTCTAGAGTGAACCATAGCACATCCTGAAGGAAAGGATCCCAGAGGCGAAGCCAAGAGCTTTGGGAAGGTTAGTAATGCAGAAGCTCTACAGGAGAGTGAATAGTCAGGTCACAGAACTTGAGGATAGAGGAGAAGAGACCAGGAAGAGGAGAATTAGGAGAGGAAGAGGGGGTAGAGGAGGAAAAAGGAGGAGCAGGGGTGAAGTAAAAAAGAAGAAAGAGTGGAGAAAAAAAGAGCAAAGGAGTGGAGGAAGAGGGAGGTAGGGAATGGAGAGGGAGAAGAGAAGGGGGGAGAGGGAGTAGAAAGAAGAGAAAGGGGAGGGCAAGAGAGAGGAGGAAGAGATGAGTAGAAAGGGGACATGAAAGATGGAGAGAGAAGGATGAAAAGAAAGAAAAGAGCAGAGAGAGAGAGACTGAGAGAGAGAGAGACTGAGAGGAAGTAGAGACACTATAGAAAAGTGGCTAATCAACTCAGGAGAGATGGGGAGATACAGAAGAAGGGCATATAAATCACTCATTTTCGAGATAGTGTCTTATATGGTATAGGTTAGGTCTTAACTTGTAACTGGAGATGACCTTGAATTCCAATTTTTCTGCCTTTGCCTCTCAAATCCTGGAATTGCAGGTGTGGGACACCATACTCTACTGAGAATATATTTAAAAAGTATAGAATGATATAGTACAGTAGTAGAGTCAGTACCTTCAGAAATCCCTGAAAACACACACAGTGAGCATGGGAGAAGAAAATAAGGGAAACCAAAGCAAATGGACAGGGCCACAGATAGACATTCAGACCAACCTCTCCAGGTGGTGGAGTAATCCTGTGGTTAGCAGAGGCATCAATGGGCAGATGCCTGCCTATGCTTATAGCTTAGGCCAGAGTTGCTAGAAGGCACTGGGAAATAGTTCTGATTCTGAATTTAAACATTTAGTAAATTCAAATGTTACAGTGGTAATCATAATATGCAAGTGTTTTTTCTTCAAATTCTAATCTAGGAGAATTTTTAATTACACATGAAAGGAGGAAGGCAGTAAAGTGGACATTTCATTGTTCATGCTATTTCCTGTTGTAGTGTTTATTATAAATGTAGGCTTTCACTCAATCTCTGTTTCAGTGAACTAAATGAAGAAGAGACTACCAAGCTTGCTCTTTTGACCTTCGACATCTGTGAAACCTTTGTTCATGGGTTGACTTGGTATTGAAGTCAATGGAGTTGGATTTTGCATGTGGGAAATTACACAGTTTGGATCCCTGGAATGCATTGTTCACACAGGACAACACATAGCTATCTTCTCTACAGTTAAACAGTCATTCAGCTGTCAGTTAAAACTGTCCCAGGCACACTTTTCATGTGTCTAAACTCTCAAGATGTATCCTGAGTTTGATACAATTTCCATTTATTAAATGTAAATTGTTACATTTGCTTAATTAGTTATATTTTCTTTTAGCTTTAACTCATATTTTCCCCACCAATATTCTACTAATGTAAGACCAAGAAAATATATCTTAAATTTCTTACCTCCTAGATAGGGTTCCCTGGCTTGCCAACAGTAAGTTATTAGAGGCCTGCAAACAACGACTGCATTAAATTTCCTCTCACTAGTTTGGTTATTGTCTATCAGTGAAAGACAACATGTTGCAGACAAACCAACATTGATACCAGGCTGTTTTCCTTTCTTAACCTTTGATTTCTCAGGGAGGTAGAAAAGGGAAATTCAGTAATAGATTTTAAAAGTTCTTTATATGAATAATTACATGAATTTTAAGAGTCCATTAACAGACAATCAACTACATTGAGTGAATATCTGGTGTATATTTAGGGCAGACTCCCATACTTCATTTGGAGTTGTGTAGAATGAGTTTTGCTATAAACATTTATTAAGTACAATGCAAAGTAGCAGCATTTAGAAATGAATAGGGAAATTAAAAAGTCACTTTTTACATAGTTTGCAACCAAATCAAAGGATCCATCTGCAAGTTTTACATGAATATTCCCACTCTCTCCTATTCAATAGATGGATTTCATGTAATTCTATTGGGCATGATCTTAACCCATTGCACTTTTATTTTAAAATATTAATTCATTTATATTTTATTGTGTTAAATGTTTTGTCCGTATTTATATGCAATATGTATTTATATTATGTGTGTGCAGTGCCTAAGGAGGCCAGAAGAGGGCATCATATCCCCTTAAAATGGAATAATGGGCAATGTGAGCTGCCATGTGGGTGCTGAGAACTGAGGCAAGGACCTCCGGAACGAGCAGCAAGGGCTCCTATCCTCTGGGCCACCTCTCCAGACTCTAGATTGCTTTCTTTATTCAAGATCTTTGACTCTCAAAATCCCTTCTTTATTACATCATATCAATTAGCATGCAAGCATGATATAATTTGTCACTTTTATTATTTAGCTTTAAGAAAGAACGTACTGATACATACTGTGACACTGTCAGACACTCAGGGCATTGTGCTGAGTGAAATAGTCACAGAAAGACAGCTGCTTTGTGATTCCATCTGTATAAGATGCTGAGTCTGTGGTAATTGTGTCTACCTGCTGTCACAGGAAATGGGATGGGTGTTTATTATTTAATGGATATAGAACTTCCATTTTTGTTGTTTATTTTTAAGACGGGTTTTCACTCAAAAGCCCAGGCTGGCCTTGAACTCACAGCAATTCTCTTGTCTTAGCCTACCAAGTTCCAGGATTATAGAAGTGAACTGCTGTGCCTGTCTTAGACCCTCACTCAGTTTTTGCAAGCTAATAAATATTCTGTGGGTTGGTGTGGTGACAGCTTCACTGGGAATGTTCTTGCTGCTATAGAACTGTGCACAAGGGACAAAATTTATGTTATCTATATTTACACCAGTTGAAGTCTGTTTAGTAATTTTAAGGCAAAATAGTCATCAAAGGGATGGATATATTTATTGATTAGCAATATTTTAATAAATATTCAAATGAAGGTAAAATTGGCTTCTTTCAGAGTCAGAAAAAGAAGTCAATAGATCTCCTAAAGGGCAGAGTTTATGTATGTTTCTGTCCCTAGAAAAGACAAAATTTGTTTGAATTTGTCATCATCATCATATATGTACATATATATATGCTAATTCATAAATATTCACTCATATACATATATGAATGAATGGATAGTTTCCCCACAGAGTTTTAATGCAGACTCCATAGAATCAAATTAGATAGCTTGGAGGAGGACCAGGATATTCCACCCTGAAGTCTGCTAACCATCGTTCTTGCAGGTTAGACTTCCCTACACTATTCAACCCCTTCAAGTCTGTCAGGTGACTTGGGCGGGTCGAAAAAGAACAACCTAAGAGCCATCTAGCTATCAACCCATGTGAAACATAAGTCACCACCAATCTACTGAGTTGCCAATGACTTCTTACTCAGCAAAAGCTTAAAAATAAAGTATCAATAAATGATCCCCTCTCTTCCCCATTCATTCCTTAAGCCTTTGAAGCTTAGAGTTATGGTTGTCTGTCCTCATTTTCACATATCCAGCCTCCAACCTATTAGCAGATGTTGACCATTTTTTCCTCCAAAATCACTCCCAAAACTGATTGTGTATTGCTATTTTGCCTGTTCCAGGAGTTATGTTAAAGAAAAACAAATAGAAAACCTTAGGGATCATCAACAGAAATCTTAGCATATACCTTTAAACATGGGTGTTTCCATATGTTCATGATGCTTGTAATTCTCGCCATAGTTCTCCTTGGCTGTCCATCATAGCCGATCCCAATTCATTTGGGACATGCCGCTCACCTCAGATCCACTCTCTTCCAGGGACCCCAAAGATTTTATTTTTTTTAGTCTTTAATTTCTTATATGGATGTGTGCCTGTGTAGGGGCTTTGTGTAAATGCATGCAATGACAGCCGAGGCTACATGAGGGCATTAGATCCCTGGGAGCTGTAGCAACAGGCAGTTGTAAAACATCCAACATGGATATTGAGAACTGAACTCACTAGGGGTCCTCTGCAAGAGCACTTTGCACTATTGATCACAGAACCAACTCTCTAACCCCTCTCTCCTTCCACCTTTACATGAGTTCTGGGGATTGAACATCATTTAGTGGCAAGCACTTTCACCTACTGAGCCATCTTGCTGACTCATGTCTTTTACTTCATGCATATCTATTTATCTATCTACCTATCACCTATCTATCTATCTATCTATCTATCTATCTATCTATCTATCTTCTATCTATCTCTGTTTCTATCTCTCATCTATCATCAATCTATTATCTATCTGTCTATCATATATCTATCTATCTCATCAATGATATCATCTATCTATCTATCTATCTATCTATCTATCTATCTATCTATCTATC
>CAJQZJ010031946.1:1313780-1399787 GCA_907164525.1 Lophiomys imhausi
ATCTATCTATCTATCTATCTATCTATCTATCTATCTATCTATCTATCATCTTCTGTCTATCTTCTGGTTAGTCTCATTCTCTGCTATCTCCCTATCACCCTAAAAATCCCCCACTTTTGTATTTTCTTGACACTGATTTTCATGAAACTAACAGCATTATCCTATCTCTTAGAAGGCATTTGGATACACTTAGAAGACTCCTTATTTCCTCCTGTGGCTTATAGTAGTGTTGAATATGTTTCCCGACTCCAAAGACTGTAGTTCTTGAAAGGGCACCCTTTCTATTCCCTGCGCTGCTGGTATGGCATCGCACACAGAGTGGGTACTAATTCTTACATTCTTGAAGGTCACTAAATTTCTGTTTAAATCTGTGGATTACTTCCATGTAAGGAGAAGAAGTAGTCTCCAAAGACTCAAATGCTCATAACAAAAATCTGAAAGATAATTCAGACAAATACATATCTTATTTACATTTCAAAAAATAAACAAACCAAGCAAACCAATAATAATCCAAAGAACAACCACAAAGAATTTGTTTTCAATCCTGGAAAAATGAGATTTATAGAACACTACTCTGTGTGTGTGTGAGGAATGGGCCAAAAACATGTTCTTGATTAGTGAATTTTATCTTCTCATCTTGTGTTCTTGCCAGAAAAGATATTAGGACTAAAAGAATTCATTTTACTACTATTAGAATCTGTTGGACTTTTATGATTTTTGAAATATCTAGTAAATTGAAAATTGGAGTTATAAAACAGTTTACTTTTTTTTCACAGTGTGATTATATCTGACTAAGAAACTATTAGTATAAAAACCCTTTAAACAGCCTGGTTATCATCAAACTGTTTTCTTGGAAACAGAGTCACACAAAGTATTGCTGAGTGCATTATCAGAGGGATACAGTTTCCTGAAATTACACAATGAAATTTTGACATGCATTGTTTCACTGTGGGCTTCTGTATGTAGCACAATGTCTGGGTGAGTGGAATTCCCACCTGAATATATGAACTGGAAGCTGTAGCCTTCAGTGTCTACTGAAGGACCACTAGAACATAACACACACATACGCACACATGCACATGAGTAGAAGTGGTTGTTATGTACATCGTAGATAGGGTTACAGCATCAGTTGTGTTCCTTGCTAACAGAGTGGCAGTATTTAAAATTGATAGTCATGTCATCATCATGAATCCTGTATGAATATAGATGATGGGGACAAAAATGGGATATACACTGCAAGGCCAGTGTTGTCAGTCTCAGGCTGTTCCTGCACACATTTGCTGCTATATGAAGGGCCAAACTTTAGACTCCACTGAGTTCACAGTAAAGGTCCCAAAGTGACCTTTTCCACAGACCCCTGTTTCCACTTCTCTATTTTTCCATCTTGAGTAAAACAGATGTAGTCACAGGCGCAGCTGCTTGGTGGATTTAGAGCCTATGGATTTAGAGCTGGCCATCTGCACGTCATTTCTCAGGTTCCTGTGGACACTGCATGTTTCACTCCATCATCATGGCTCCCTCAGCCTCAGCCTTAAGCATTCGTATTTTTATAATTTCTTCCCTTCTGTAATGTATACTGTCAAGACAAAAGTTCCCTTTAGTTACCCCAAAGTATATTATTGTCCATTATTTGGATAATGCTCCTTCTACAGATGGCTGTGCTGAAGACTTAGAAAGATAATGAATCCGACAAGCCCGAGAGAGTAACCAAAACTTACAAGTCTCAGGAAACCCTGGGAACTTACAAGTTCACAAGTCCCTTCCCCAAGGTTAAATAAGCAGTAAGGATTCCTGGAAAGAGGGGACCTGCTCATCAGCCAAGTTGCCTTTAATTTATTCATGGAGTTCCAGGGATACAGCTGGAGTGAGTCATCACCCATACTGGAGTAGGTTTTTCCACGATACAGCTGCCTTTGTATCATCCACGTTTCAGTAAACAAGTCTTACTCAAATTCCTACATGGAATCCCAATAGTCCAATTGGGTTACTAACATGGGGTAAGATTGATGATGATGATGATGATGATTAGTTTTGGTATGCTATGCATGCCCAATCTGGGGTGTAGAAGCTTGCTCATGCCTCTTAGGAAAAGTCAGCCATATGCATGCTTCCCTAGCTAGAGATTCTAGTCTGTGTTAAAGAGGATTAGGTGGTAAAGCCATTCCCCCCTCCCCCCTTTTTTCCTGGAAAAAAGTTAGCCTTGCAGGTATGGAAGTAACACAAAAACAAAAACCAAATGATAGTGAGTATGACCAAGGCACAGGGTTGACAATAAGATTGGTAAAAACAGAGTTGACAGAATAGCCAAGGAACAGGGTTGACAGTGAGTATGTCCAGGGTGCAGGGCTGATGAGTAATGTGCAGGGTTAAGTTTTCTGCACAGGTCTTCTCAATGATATATCATTTCACTGCATCAAACTAGGAGGCAATAGTGATGAAGCTTTGCTGATGCCATGAAATTTTGTTTCTTAGCAACAGGAATAAGAATTTCTTTTTAAATAAAGGAGTCAACAGAGGAGGAATGACTATAAATCATGAGATGGTGAGGGCCACAGACTGCTTCATTGATTGGATTTTACATAGGGGATTGTGGAACCATTGTTTAACTCTCCTTTTAGAATATTTTGTCACTAGGCTATCAACAGAACAAATGGGTAGTGCATTGTTAAAGTTTAATCACTTACTAGCAAACAATATGGGGTTGACAGGAGAGCTGGAGGAGAGGCAGAAGAGCCAGGGGAGGGACAGGAAAGCTGGGAGAGGGGCAGGAGAGCTGGGATATGGGCAGGAGAACTGGGAGAGGGGCAGGAGAGCTGGGGGAGGGACAGGAGAGCTGGGGTATGGGCAGGAGAACTGGGAGAGGGGCAGAAGAGCTGGGGGAGGGACAGGAGAGCTGGGAGAGGGGCAGGAGAGCTGGGGGAGGGACAGGAGAGCTGGGAGAGGGGCAGGAAAGCTAGGAGAGGGGCAGAAAAGCTGGAGGAGGGGCAGGAGAGCTGGGGGAGGAGCAGGAGAGCTGGGGGAGGGGCAAGAGAGCTGGGGGAGAGCAGAGACACTGTGACTAGAAGGACTGACCACGTGGCATCTGTACTGTTTTGCTCACAGACTTGTTGTATACTTGTGCAGGGCATGCACAGCACACTTCTGGCAGGCAGTGCTCTTTGCATTTGTAGCCATTATTTCTTTCTATATTTACAATGGCAATTTTCTAGCAGATGTTGGTGCATTGTCTTGAGAAAGTGTCAGATTCCATTAATTGCTGCCAAGATGCTTTGGGATGAATTTAACTGTTGTTTGATTATTATTAGAGAATCCTGCCATTTCTCTGCACTTGTCTGTGTATAGAATATAATACTCCAGATCTCAGATTTCTCATCTACAAAAGTTTTTAAGAATACACCTAAATTTAAGAAGAATTGTTAGTTTATGAACTCACCTCTATAAACATTCCTCCTGGAAGCAGCCAATAAATGAGGTTATTATTCTGATGACATAATATCCTTTATTGAACTACTGACATGATATCCTTTTTAATGAACATTTTAAAAAATCTGAGTTTGCTATATTTTCATATAGCTACTAAATGAAATCTGATGAAGATACGAATGGTAGTTTATTCATTTTTATATTTTGAGACACAGTCTTGTGTAGAACAAGCTGCCCCAGTTTCATGATGTAGTTGAGGATGACCTAGAAGTCCTCCTGATCCTCCCAACTCCACCTCCCATTGCTGGGCTTCCATACATTCACCATCACACTCAGAACCAATGGTAGTTTGTAGAAAAGGTTTTCCAATATGAATTCTTGTTTCTATTGTGAGAAATTGAATCTCAGAAATGTAGTTATTAAAACCTTTCCTGAATTTCAAATATCTCTTTATTTAGCTAATTAAAATGTTTTGACATCACAATAGCTAAATGTCTACCTTACTAGACTGAATGCAATCTCAGTTGAGGTTTCTATTGCTTTGTTGGAAAAGCATGACCAAAAGCAACTTGAGGAGGAAAGGGTCATTTAGCTTAGAATTCAACATTGCTGTTCATTACAGAATAAAGTCAGGGTAGTAACTCCAAGCAGGAACCTGGAGGCCAGATCTAAAGCAGAAGCCCTAGAGGAACACTACTTACTGGCCAGCAAGTCAGGGAGAGCAAGCCACTAAGTAGTGTTCCTTCATGACTGGGGCCTTCCATATCAGTCATTCTAATAGCAACAGACTTGTCTACAGGCCAGTCTTTTTTTAAAATTTATTTATTTTTCTCAAGCCCATGCACTCCTACATAGGAGAGGAAGAAGGATACTGAAAAGGAAAAGTAGGAATTCCCTGGGGCTAACCTCCAAAACCCATTAAGACAGGACCATTTATCAGCTTGTAGTCTCTTCCCCTACATAACAGAGTTTTCAGTTATCCTACAAATAACCAAAAAGAAGGGCAGAGAAACACCCTTCCCACCCTCTGGGCATGGGACGTTGCTCACTTAAAGTGACTTCCTGCTGATTTGGGTCATAGTAGACCTGTTTGGGGCCCCAACCCAAATGGGAAAAATGATTAAAAATGTTAGTACAATCCTTTTATGTTCAGTCCTTCTGTTCTAAGCTGTTTAGATGACCTAAGGGGTTTGTTTGTAGGCAGAAGCTGATCTTGCAGGCTTCACTGAGGTTCCGGCCGGGGCATTGTGTAGAGCTGAACGGTCCCAGCGACATTGGATTGCCTTGGTGGTTGCAGGCCCCCGATGGAGACAGCTGTTGAGGAAGTCTGCCAGGCAGAATCAACTGGGTCACTCGTCCTCCTTGGTGCCTGATTCTGCTCTCTGCTGAGGTTTCCTCTGTCCAGCCGTCCCCGGGCTCCCCTAATGGACGCTTCGATTCTCCTGGAACGATAAGAACAGAGCCCTGCCCCAATCCCAACCCTAGGACAATTGCCCTCTTTTTTTTTTCTGGGGGGGATGGGGGGGCTAGGTAGTACTTCTCCTGAAGCAAATTTGGCCTTCTGACAACATATAAAGCGTTATCTTTCAATCCGGGTTAAAGAAGAAATCATTCTGTCACCTTGGAGCTAAACCAGCTCTAGTGTATATATTTTGAGATCCCAAAGGACAATCTGCCTGCATCGAGACGGCCTTTTGTAAGTAGCCTCCAAACCTAGGTCCCTCCAAATCCCATGTGTGTGTCTCTGAACTCTAATTATTGGGAACAGGGACCTGTGTTTCTCATCTGAAAGGATCAAAGATGTGTTCCACCACTCCTGGATCGAAGTCTTTCTCTATTTAGAGTTTGCCCTGCATCAGGCTGACCCTGAGCTCCGGGATCTGCCTGTTTCTGTCTCCAGTGTGCTGGGAGCTGGGACCAAGGGTGTACTCTTCTTGAATGGTGGGACCAAGAGTATGCATCCTCACCACCCCGCTCCGTATGACTCCAGAGTACATAAGACCACCAACTCTAAGGTGCTCCCCCCCCCCCGTCTCCGCTGAAGTCAAAGGCATGGGCCAACACCACAATTCTCTTGTATTTTACCTTAGCTCCACGTCTTCTCTACACCTGGAGGTCTGCAAATCCAGGCCGAATGGCTGTATCCTCTGTTCCATTCACAGTGTTTCAGCCCTGCCCCCTGCCTTAAATACAAGAGATGGTTAGGGCATCTTCAAAAACCCCTAGAGATCTGCAGAATATGGCATTCAAAGATGTTATCTTAAATCAAGATTTTTTTTTGATATCGAGACATATCAGCGCCTGACAGCACCCCCTATTCTACTCCAAGTAGAAGATAAGCATCGAAGAACCTCCACTGTAAGATGGTTGAATTAGTGGCAAGCCTTTCTCTTGGCATGAAAAAACCCCTTGCACCAACTGCAGACAGACTTCTGTCCAAAAAGGACAAAACTTGGTAGCAGGGAAGTCGACAGCCTAACTCTGCCAAGACAGGGTAGGTAAGTCCTTCATAATCCCTGCTCTACAACAAATGTCTGTCAGAGAAACAGGACCCAAAGGCTGAAGATTGATGCTGGAATGTATGGAGAGAAAATGGGAACTGTCCAGGCAGTTATTGGTATGTTCTTTCTTAGTTTTGGAAGCTGCAGGCTCTGCACTTCCTATATAAGCAAATATATTTATCCCTCTCAGGTCTCTGAGGTGGTTGAAGAATAGACAGATAGAATCTTATAGTTAAATTTTGAACTGTTTAGGAATCAAGAGGGTGTTATAGATCTAAGAAGATACTCTTAAAAGTGTGTTGCAAGATAGTATGAATGTTGAGTCACATATAGACCTTTAAACTCATGGAGTTGGGTAGATAGTAGAATGTTAAAGTCAGGGGCCAAATAGGTATAAACTGAACATTGGGAAGGTATACTGGGCCAATTTACTCTCATAAATGTGGCATATTTATATCTATTGTTTTGTATAATACTTACTGGTATAAGAGAAGGAACCAGCTGTTGGACTGAAAGGGGAAACCTCTGGAGGGAAGAGGGTGGAAGGGCGGGTTAGGAAGGGGGAATAGGGAGGGGTTTGTTACTGAGATGTAACTTGAAGAAAAAAAATAAAGTATTTATAAAAAAAAAAAGAAATTACCTAAAAAAAAAAATTTATTTATTTATTGCTTCAGGTTACATCTCCATCATAGTGTCCTCTTTCCACCCTTCCCAGTCCTTCCCTCCCACCCTCTACCCCCTAACCCTTCCATCCTACTCCTCTGGAGTGTAGTATCCCTACATAACAATCCCCCACCCCAGTTCAGCAGTCATATTAGGGCCAAGATCCTCCTCATACTCTGGAGGCCTACAAGGCAGTACCACCAGGGAAAAGTGTCTCAATGACAGGGAGAGAAAACAAAACAAAAGAAAAGAAAAAAAATCTATGTCCATGTTACATTTGGTGCGTTGGTTGTAGTATAGATATCCTGTACTATATAGCTAAAACCTGACTATAAGTGAATAGATGCCATGTGCATCCTTCTGAGTCTGGGTTAGCTCACTCAGAATGAGCTTTTCTAGTTCCATCCGTTTGGCTGCAAATTGCATAATTTCCTTGTTTCTGATAGCTGAGTAGTAGTCCATTGTGTAAATGTACCATAGTGTTTTAATCCATTCTTCAGTTGAGGGACATCTTTGTTATTTCCAGTTTCTAGCTATTACAAATAAGGCTGCTATGAACATAGATGAGGCAACTTCCTTGTGATTCGGTGAGGAGACATTTGGATGTATAACCAGAAATGGTATGGCTGGGTCCCACGGCAGAGCTGTTCCAAGTTTTCTAAGATATCGCCAGACTACCTCCATTGTGGTTGCACAAGCCTGCACTCCCACCAGCAATGGAGAAGGGTTACCTTTTCTTCACACCCTTGCCAGCATGTGCTGTCATTTGAGCTTTTGATCTTAGTGCAGGCCAGTCTTATGGAAACATATTCTCAGTTAAGACTCCTTCTTCCAAGAAATTGAGGAAGATATCAGAAGATGGAAAGATCTCCCTTGCTCATGGATAGGTAGGATCAACATAATAAAAATGGCCACCTTACCAAAAGAGATTCCTATTCAAATACCAACTCAATTTTTTACAGATCTGGAAAAAACAATTCTCAACTTCATATGGAATAACAAAAGACCCAGAATAGCTAAATCAATCATGTACAATAACAGAACATCTGGAGGTATCACCATCCCGGATTTCAAGTTGTACTACAGGGCAATAGTAATAAAAACAGCATGGTACTGGTATAGAAACAGACCAGTTGACCAATGGAATCGAATTGAAGGCCCAGAAATAAATCTACACACCTATGGTCACTTAATTTTTGATAAAGAAGCCAAAAACATACAATTGAAAAAGGAAAGCATCTTCAATAAATGGTGCTGGTCTAACTGGATGTCAACATGTAGAAGAATGCAAATAGATCCATACTTATCATGCTGTACAAAACCTAAGTCTAAGGGGATCAAGGACCTGAAAATAAATCCGGACACACTAACATTAATAGAAGAGAAAGTGGGGGAAAGCCTTGAACTCATTGGCAGTGGTAACAACTTCCTGAATAGAACACCAGTTGCTCAGGCACTAAAACAAACAATCAATAAATGGGACCTTATAAAACTGAAAAACTTCTGTAAGGCAAAGGACACTGTCCTTAGAACAAAACGGCAGCCTACAGACTGGGAAGGATCGTCACCAACCCAACATCCGACAGAAGGCTAATATCCAAAATTTATAAAGAACTGAAGAAATTAAACACCAAAAAAATCAAATAACCTCATCAATAAATGGGGTATAGAGCTAAACTGAGAATTCACAGAAAAGCAATCTCTAAAGGCGGAGAGGCATTTGAAGAAATGTTCAACGTCTTTGGTCATCAGGGAAATGTAACTTAAAACAACTCTGAGATTCCATCTCACACCTGTCAGAATGGCTAAGATCAAAAACTCAAGGATAGCACATGCTGGCAAGGATGTGGAGAAAGAGGAACACTCCCCCATTGCTGGTGGGACTACAAACTTGTGCAACCACCGTGGAAATCAATCTGGAGATATATTAGAAAATTGGGAATAATTCTACCTCAAGACCCAGCCATACCCCTCTTGGGCATATATCCAAAAGGTTCAAAACGAAACCACAAGGACATTGCCTCAACAATGTTCGTAGCAGCTTTATTTGTAATAGCCAGAAACGAAGCAATCCAGATGTCCTTCAACTGAAGAATGGATAAAAAAACTGTGGTACATTTACACAATGGAATACTACACAGCTATCATAAATGAGAAAATCATGCAATTTGAAAACAAATGGATGGAGCTAGAAAAGCTTATCCTAAGTGAGCTGACACAGTCCCAGAAAGATAAACATGGTATGTATTCCCTTATAAATGGATATTAACCATACATCACAGGATAGCTATCCTACAATCCACAAACCCAAATAGATAGCAACCTAGCATATCTATCCTAGGAAAAATTTTACCCATCAGTGAGTCATGGAATCTGCTGCAGGTTAGTGGAACACCTTACCCTAGATGGTGTGCTACATCAAGCCCCAGTACAAGTGGAAGCTCTTGGCCCTGACATGATGGAAGATCTGAGGGAGTATGATATGTGAGGGCCCACCTCATCTGAGGAGAAGAAGAGTACCAAGTAGAGGAACAAAGAGGGAGGGAGGGAGGGAGGTGGGAGGTAAGGAGGGAGGGAGGGAAGGATAGAGGAAGGGAGGGGCCAGGATTGGAGGAGGGAGTAAACTATGTTCTAGAAGTAACTTGAGAATACAAAATAATACTTCTTTAAGAAAAGAGTTAATAAGCTTAAAAATATAATAAAAATACAATACAAAAATTTCAAACTATAATTTACCAAAGGTATACTTGCCTTACTGGCATGAAAGGAAAATGGCCTTAATTTCAGATTAGAATGTTAGACTGCAGGTGGCCACATAGATTACATAAACTTGATAACAGCTTAAAAGTTTTTTGTTTTTGTTTTTTTTTGTAGATGTATAGGATATTTTCATGGTCTGGCATTAAAAAGCAGGTAACAGTTTTATTTTATTTTTTTTATTTTTTTATTTTTTTTGGTTTTTCGAGACAGGGTTTCTCTGAATATCTCTGGCTGTCCTGGACTCGCTTTGTAGACCAGGCTGGCCTCGAACTCACAAAGATCCGCCTGCCTCTGCCTCCCAAGTGCTGGGATTAAAAGCATGCGCCACCACCGCCCGGCAAGGTAACAGTTTTAAAATACTGTAAATAAATTAAAGGTTACTGGTGTTCAACCTGGTTTTCTAAACCTTCAAGAGTTGAAAAATCTTGGAGCTAAGGTAAAATACATGAAATGCGTGGTGTTAGCCAATGCCTTTAACTCCAGCAGAGACAGGAGGATCACTATAGAGTTAGTTGTCTTATAAATTCTAGAGTTACAAGGAATAGGATGGTGATGGTGCACACCCTTAATCCCATCATTTGAGAAGGATATACCCTTAATCCCAACACACTAGAGAGAGAAACCAGCAGATCTCAGAGCTCAAGGTCAGACTTGAAACACAACAAGGGGTGGTGGAGCATATCTTTAATCCCATCAGTTGGGAACCACATGGTCTTTGATCCCAATACTTAGAATGCAGAGACAGGCACATAGGATTTGGAAGGATTTAAGTTTAAAAGTTACTTACAAAAGGCATGCTGAAATTCAAACAAATTGTCCTTTGAGATCTCAAAATATATACACTAAAGGGTTGATTAGCTCCAAAATATCAAAATAATTTCTTCTTTAATCCGTATTGAAAGATAATACTTTTTATACTGTCAAAAAAACAAATTTGCTTCAGGAAAAATATTACCTGACCCCCCCCCCCACTCCCAAAAAAAAGGTATTGTCCCAGAGTTAGGATTAGGGCAGGGCTCTGTTCTTATCTTTTCAGGAGATTTAAAGCATCCATCCAAGGAATCCAGGGACAACGGGACAATTGAAACCTCAGAAGAACACAGATCAGACACCAAAGAAGACAAGTAGCCCAGAGGTTCCAGCCTTGCAGACTTCCTCAATAGCTGTTTCCTCAAAAGTTTACAACCACAACTCAAAATCGCTAAGATTGTTCAGCTCCAAAGACTGCTCCAGCCAGAACTTCAGTAAAGCCCTGAAGTTCAGCTTCTGTCTACAACCTTCTTAGGACATTTAAATAGCTGAGCACAAAAGGACTGAACATGAAATGATTCTATTAACATTTTAAGCCATTTTTCCATTCTTATGGGCCCCAAAAAGTTTACTGTGTCCCAAATCAGTAGAAGTCATTTTAAGAGAGCTACGTCCCATCATCAGAAGGTGGGGAGGATGTTTTTCCTCCGCTTTGGTCATTTGATGGATAATAGAAAATCTTGATATTTAGGGGAAGAGATTACAAGCTGTTAAATGGTCTTGTTAAATAGCTTTTGGAGGTTAGACCCAGGGAATTCTCTCTTTTTCTTTTCTGTATCCTTCTTTCTCTCCTATGTAGGAGTGAACAGACTTGAGAAAAAATGGAACATAGACATAATATAGGAAAGATCAAGAAAAAAGGACAGATTATTGAATATGCCCTTATACCTTTGTATATTGATACAAAATTAATATATTTGGCTAAATTGGTATTGATAATTGTATATTAATGCAAAATTAAGATTATATTGGGCTACATCGGTACTGATCTATGTGTATTGATACAAAATTAAGATTATATTTGGCCACATTGGTATTGTTCTTTGGATGTTGACACAAAATTAAGGGTAACAATTTTTAAAGCTTTTGTACCTACTAATGCTTAAAAATGGAATGTGAAGTTTCAGCCTTTTGCTACCAACTGTCATAAACTGTTTAGGATAATTAAGAAAAGCACACTAATACTCATTCAAGCTTGTCACTTTGTTAGTTACTATGACAGTCTATCACAGTTATTTTCTAAGCTAATCAGAAATCAAGTTGCTAAGAGACAAGCAACATTTGCTTATCTAAATATAAGAGATAGATAGGGCGTCTTCAAAAACCTCAAGAGATCTGCAGAATATGGCATTCAAAGATGTTTTCTTAACTTAAGATTTTTTCATATCGAGACATGTCATCTCCTGACAGCACCTCCTATTCTACTCCAAGTAGAAGATAAGCATCGAAGAATCTCCAGTGTGAGATGGTTGAATTAATGGCAAGCCTATCTCTTGGCAAGAAAAACCCCTTGCTTCAACTGTAGACAGAATGCTGTCCAAAAAGGACAAAACTTGAAAGCACATAAGTCGATAGCCTAGCTCTGCCAAGACAGGGTAGGTAAGTCCTTCATTATTCCTGCTCTACAATCAATGTCTGTCAGAGAAACGGGGCCAAACAACTGAAGATTGATGCTGTAATGTATGGAGAGAAAAATGGGAACTGTCCAGGCAGCCACTGGTATGTCATTTCTTAGTTTTGGAAGCTGTGGGCTCTGCACTTCCTATATAATTGGATATATTGATCTCTCTCAGGTCTCTGAGGTGGTTGAAGAATAGACAGCTAGAGTCTCATAGTTAAATTTTGAGTTGTTTTTGAATCAAGAGTGTGTTCTGGATCTAAGAAGATATTTTTAAAATTGTGATGCAAGTTAGTATGAAAGCTGAGTTAGATATAGAACTCTAAACTCATGGAGATGGTTAGATAGTAGAATGTTAAAGTCAGGTACCAAATACATGTGGACTGGACATTGGGAATGTATGCTAAGCCATATAACCCTCATAATTGTGGCCTATTTATTTCTGTTGTTTTGTATTGTATTTATTGTTATAAGAGAAAGAACCATTTGTTGGACTGAAAGGGGGAGCTGTTGGGGGGGAAAAGTTATACCTTAAACTTAAAAAAAGGGGAAGAGGATGGGGGGTTGAGGGGGAAGAGGGTGGGAGGGTTGGACTGGAGGGGGATTAGGGAGGGGATTGTGATTGAGATGTAACTTGAAGAAATAAAAAAATAAATTTAAAAAAAGACTCCTTCTTCCCAGATATTCTAGGTTTGTGTCAAGTTGACAAAAACTAACCAGGTCAAATGCCATTAAATAAAATTAATATACTATCATTTACTTAGTGTCTAGAATACAGAGAAGTATATGAAGTTAATTTCCTCTAAATTAAACAAGTTTTATTATGAATATATACTGTGTTTGGATACAACTACCACCACCACCAATAATTTTTTAAAGGAATTTATTTATTTTAAAATTTATTTATTTTGTTTTTTATTTCTTCATGTTACATATCAATCAAAATCCCCTCCCTACTCTGTAACTCTCTGGTCCCATCCTCCCACCCTCTTCCCCCTTCCTTTTTTTTTTTTAAGTTTAAGGTATATCTTTTTCCCCCCAACAACTCCCCCTTTCAGTCCTCATATGGCTCTTTCTCTTATAACAACAAATACAATACAAAACAACAGAAATAATTAGGCCACAATTTTGAGAATTATCAGGCTTAGCATACATTCCCAATGTCTAGTCTATATGTATTTGACAACTTTTACGCATCCATCTCCATGAGTTTCAAGTTCTATATCCAACTCAGCTTACATCCTAACTTATATCACATTAAAAAAATGTTTCTTTTTTACTTCAGGTTACATCTCTATCACAGTGCCCTCTTTCCACCCTTCCCAGTCCTGCCCTTCCACCCTCTACCCCTATCCCTTCCATTCCACTCCTCTAGAGTGGAATGGCCCTAACTTTTAAGTCTCCTGCCCCAGTTCATCAGTCATATAAGGGCTAAGAACCTCCTCATACACTGGGGGTCTACAGAGTACCACTAGGGCAAAGTGTCTCATTGACAGGTAACAAAGTCTAGTTCTGAGATTCCATCTCACACCTGTCAGAATGGCTAAGATCAAAAACTCAAATGACAGCACATGCTGGCAAGGTTGTGGAGAAAGGGGAACACTCCTCCATTGCTGGTGGGAGTGCAAGCTGGTACAACCATTGTGGAAACCAGTCTGGTGATATCTTAGAAAACTTGGAATAGCTCTACCTCAAGACCCAGCCATACCACTTCTGGGTATACATCCAAATGATTCATCACCAAACCACAAGGATGCCTCCTCAACTATGTTCATAGCAGCTTTATTTGTAGTCGTCAGAAACTGGAAACAACCCAGATGTCCCTTAACCGAGGAATGGATAAAAAAAATTAAAAAAACTGTGGTATATCTACACAATGGAATACTGCTCAGACATCAGAAACAACAAAATCACGCAATTTTAAACCAAATGGATGGAACTAGAGAAGCTCATTCTGAGTGAGCTTACCCAGATTCAGAAGAATGCACATGGCATCTATTCACTTATAATCGGATTTAATCATATACTACAGAATAACTATGCTACAACCAATGCACCAATAGTTTTTTTAGTCATCTGAAGACTATGGCATTAAGTGACCTCTAACCCTGGCCACACCCACCTGACTAGGTCAAGATGAATTGTGTGACCCAGGCTGCAACAGTCAGATTAATTCCTTGATGGTGTAAACTCAGAGCCAAGAATCTGAGAGAGTTATGGACATTCCCTCTGTACATTAAAGAGAGTTGGAAATAAGAGACTGAGTTCATTCAACAATTGCTTTTACATGAAAAATGCTGACACTGTAGATGCCTTGAAGGTCACTCAGAAGGGGCACAAGCTGCCTTAAGATTGAGTCATTGCTACAGTCCATTAGTTCAAGCCAAAAGACAGAATAAAAAACTGTCAGAGTGGAATAAAAAATGATAACCTGGCTTGTTCAACCTTAGTTAATTGACTGGGAATTGAAGTATTCTTTGATCTTTGCGCTGGCCCTCAAGAGTTCTATTCTGATCAAGTAACACAGTTGCCCCATAATCATTCTATGGTGACCTCACTCTTACTGCAGCCACCCTTGTCTGCCATAGTCATGAGACACAATAAGATTTGCTGCTAGCTGTATGAATAGGATAATTTTATTCCATAGTTTTCCAGACCCACAGGCATACCTACATACTGTGGGGGGTGCATGTGACAGCTGCTAGAGAAAACAATGTATAAATTATATTGTAATTATAATTAAAGGCTGAGATTTACAAAATTTACCAGTGTAGATGTGTGCAAGAGAATAAACTTTGATTTTAAAAAACATTTTTATTTTGCTATTATTTATGTTGGTGGGTAGTGCATTTGTGCATGGGTGTGTTTGCATATGCCCATGTGGAAGCCAGAGATCAACTTTGGGTGTTTTCCTCTATGTTTCTCCCCCTTATTTTTGAGATGGGTTTCTCACCAATTCAGGTCCACTGTTTCACTATGGAAGCTTGCTAGAAAGCCCCCTCAGGGTTCACCTTTCTGCTCTTGTGTAGCACTGCCATATCTGATGGATGTCTGGGATCTGAATTGAGGTCCTCATATTTGCTAAATATGCAATCTAGTCATTGAGTCATCTCCCCAGCCCATTTACTCTGATTTTTAAAACATCAAGAACTACAGAAAGCAAAAAAGTGAGTGAGAAACTAAGCACAAAGAATGAAAACAAATTTATCTAACTGGTTAAACATTGACAGGTGTCATAAACCTGATGGCAGTTTTCTTTGATAGAGCAGCAACTCAAGTACAATAAAAGCAGTTGGCCAAACCAGGCTTCTGCTTGTTTGTTGTCGTTTGAACCACGTTATGTAATTCCATTCTTCGATTGAGATGGTGTACTCTGTAGTTGGAGAAATTTATGATTAAGTAAACTAATTAATGTTAACAACCACTTTGTCACATGATGTCTGAGGATTATAAATGAACATCAAAAGAAGCAATTGTTTTTCAGATGACGTCTGGTTATAGTGGAAGACAAGACTTGTGGAAGGCATTTCAAATAAAAGGTGTTTTACTAAGGCTGTCTGTGGTTCCCTGGTTACTTATGTGAGCAGTGTAAAGTGAGATAACTGGAAAGAAGGCCGACATTGGGCCTTAGGGGATGGTGTGCTCTGAGCTGTCATTACAAGTAAGAGAAAAATGCCATTGGCAAGCCATTCCCAAAGACATGAATTTATGTCCAAGTATTGTTAAAAGGCAAACACAATGGCAAACAGAACCATGATTGAAAACAAACATTACCTCTGCCCCCCCCATCGACACTTGCACACACACATGCACTACACACATACACTCACACTACATTCATTCAAAGATACCACACATACTCCTGCCTCATACTCACACATACTCCCACACACTCAGGGAATTATATAGAAAATGTCTGTGGTTACTTCTAAAGAATTCTATGACATTGCTAAACATTTTCTTTTGTTTATGTGTACATGTTCCTGTGTGTGTGCACCTGCGAATTTGGGTGTATATACATGAATATGCATGGATGTGGAGGTCAGAGGTTTATGTCCTATGTCTTCTACAGCCTTCCACCTTGTTTTTTTGAAACAGGACCTCTCACTGAACCCAAAGCTCACCAACGGCTTGAACAGTTATAAACTTGAGGGATCTTCATGTCTCTGGTTCCCAGTCCTGCAGACAGAACACCACCTACTTCTTACATGAATGCTAGGGATGTGAATTCAGGTCCTCGTGTTGAGCACATTGCTTGTCCCAAGTGCATTGTCACCCCAATCTTATACATAATAATGTTTTAAATGGTGTGAGTGCTTATTTTCTGATTGTTAGTATAGCTAGATAATTGAGTTACAAAATATCGAAAATTTAGTTGAAGTATATATTATTAAATAAAATCAATAAGCTTTGGTTAGGGGAAGAGTATTACTATAGTTTCTTAACATCACTTTATAATAGTGACTGTCAGTTGATGGACAACCTATGTTCTCTATATGAAGTTACACGTTAGAAATTTTAGAACAAACAGAAGGTAGGAACTGAATTTAAAGCTATTTATTCCTCTTTTGTTCTTCCACCATCTTTATAAATCTCAGCTGAAAATGTCTTGACTGTCCATTTGTCACAAGTAATTAAAACATTTAGAACCTCTGTTTTCAATGGTTGTATTCCAGGCTGTCTCTGATGAAGGTCTTGATGACTGGGCTGTCAGAGTGCCATGTGAGTCCCTTTCCTATGTAGTCCTTCTGGCTTTATCCGGCTTGACTTCCCTGTGTAAAGAGTGTCCAGTAACGTTTGTCAGGGAGAGTTGGAGGAATTGCTGCCTGTGGAAAAACTGCTATGCAGGCTTAGCAGGTTGAACAAATACTAGTCAGCAAAGCAGAACCCATGTTTGCTGTGGAGTAGTTATTTGTTTTATCAGTGAACTTATCATTAACCAGTAATAATTTATTGCAAATTCTGTTAGTCATAGCTCTGGGATGAGTCAACACTTTAGTTGGAGTAATTTTTTTTTTCAAGAAATTCAATTTGACAGCTGGGAGTTCTTAGCTCAGTTCTGACAAAGATTGCCTGGTTTTGTTTTGGGGGACTTTGATGTCTAAAGAGACAAGATGTTTTTCCTTTAATAATTTCAAATGGCATTCTGTAGTGGTTCCTGCACCCACGAATCCAAATTCGTTCCATTAATGTTACTTAGGTAATATTTATTGATTACTTTTATTTTCCTTTTGGGCTTTTGGAGGGAGGGTTTTATCAAGGAGTTGGTCTTGAACTGAGAATTCTCCTGCCTTAGCCACCTGAGAACTTGGGTTACAGATGGTTGCTACTGTGCTTAGATGGGTTTTTATTCATTGCTTGATGAACAGGTGTTAGATATGACTCATACATGTGGTGCATAGCATATCATCTGTTTCCCCCTTTATCAGTTGTACTCAAAGCAATTGGAAAATAATTAAAGAAATCAGTTTGGAATTCTGCAGACAGGGAGAGCCATCTCTGACATGGCTCCAGACAGCTGTCAGTTGCGCACTGGAAATGAATTAATAAATCACTCTGAGATTCCATCTCACACTTGTCAGAATGGCTAAGATCAAAAACTCAAATGACAGCACCTGCTGGTGAGGTTGTGGAGAAAGGGGAACTCTCCTCCATTGCTGGTGGGAGTGCAAACTTGTACAACCACTATGGAAATCAGTCTAGTGATATCTTAGAAAACTTGGAATAGTTCTACCTCAAGACCCAGCCATATCACTCCTGGGCATATATCCAAAAGATTCCTCACCAAACCACAGGGATATCTCCTCAACTATGTTCATAGCAGCTTTATTTGTAATAGCTAGAAACTGGAAACAACCCAGATGTCCCTCAACTGAAGAATGGATGAAAACAACTGAGGTACATTTACACAATGAAATACTACTCAGCCATCAGAAACAAGGAAATTATGCAATTTGCAACCAAATGGCTGGAACTAGAAAAGCTCATCCTGAGTGAGCTAACCCAGACCCAGAAACATGCACATGGCATGTATTCACTTATAACTGGATTTTAGCCATATAGTACAGGATAACTATCCTATAACCAGCAGACCGAAAGGAACAGGAACATAGACTTTGTTACCTGTTAGTGGCACACTTTGCCCTAGTGGAGCTGCCATGTCAGGCCCAAGTGCAAGAGGAAGCTCTTAGCCCACATATGACTGCTGAACTGAGGGGAGCTGATATGTAGGGCACCCCACACTGGAGGAATAGGATAGGTGGGAGAGGCAGAAGAGGGTGGGAGGGTGGGATCGAGAGCGGTGGAAGGAGGGGGCTGTGATGGAGATGTACCTTGAAGTAATAAATAAGTACTACAAAAATAATATTAGGTATGTCATAGAAATGATCCATTTGGAGGATCCAGTCTGCTTTGAAAAATGAGTTTCTGTTTTAATGATTTTCAACTCATTCTTGTATCTTGTTTCCCTTGATAGTTTCACAGGCACATAAGTCATTCTTCATCTTCACAAACCTTAGCACCTTGAAGGCTGCCTCCAATGATGAACATGGACTCAACTGGGTAAAATGCTGATATGTCTGATTATACAGGAAGTTCAGGACCAATAGCTTCCAAAACTAAGAAATGACAGACAACTGGCTGCCTGTACAGTTCCCAATTTCTCTCCATCCTTCTCAGGTCTCTGATGTGATTGAAGACTGTATAGTTATAGTATAGTTATAGTCTGAGTTGTTTAGGAGTTAAGGTGTTCTGGATCTAAAAAGATGTTTTTAAGTTGGTGGTGCAAGTTAGGATGGAAGCTGAGTAGGATATAGAACTTTAAACTCATGGAGATGGATGCATAGTAGAATGTTAAAGTCAGTTTCCAAATACTTATAGACTGGATATTGGGAATGTATGTTATGACTTATAATTTTCATAATTGTGGCCTAATTATCCTTGTTGTTTTGTACTGTATTTGTTGTTATAAGATTAAGAGCCATTTGCTGGACTGAAAGGGGGAGCTCTTGGGGGGGGGGAAGATATACCTTAAACTTAAAAAAAAGGGAAGCAGATGGGGGGTGTGAGGAGAAAGAGGGTAGGAGTGTGGGACCGGAGTGGGGAGTAGGGAGGGGATTGTGATTGAGGTGTAACTTGAAGAAATAAAAAAAAAATAAAATAAATAAAAAATATGTTGAGGCTTTTAAAACTAAAAATCATACCAGTGTGTTTACAAACAAAAGGCTTCTTTCCTTTGTTACTGAGGGTTGGGAGGGTAAAATTCAGAGCCAAAGTTTCAAGTTGAACTGAGGATGTAGAGACAATTGGATTCCTGGGTCTGGATGGACAGCCAGCCCAGCATAGTCTGTGAATTCAGCATCAGCAAGAGAACTATCTTGAAGAAAGGTGGGCCTGTGCCGAAGATGCCACCTGTGGTTGTATGCTGGCCTGCACATGTAGGGACACACTCAGACTCACATGCATGTGAACCACCTGCCCTTTGTGCATGTGTGCACACAGTTTTAAATTGGATTAGTGTTGCTGATACTCAGATTTGTCATCTCTGGTCCCCATTTTAGAATCTCAGCTACTAGAGAGAACAAATGTCTTCATTCTTTTATCTTTCCTGTGTGTGTGTGTGTGTGTGTGTGTGTGTGTGTGTGTGTGTGTGTGTTTGTGTATGTGTGTGTGTAGGGGACGAGGAGGAATAGGATATACATTTTACTTTTTAACCATATCCTTCTTGCTATTGAGAGCTATTTTGTTTCCAAATATTCCATATGATTTATGCAATGACCTCTCTTACTTACCATCACTTACATTCTAGTTAGGCTGGGTGCTGGGGTGTTTCCCTGAAGAATGGCTTTCTTTCCTGTGCTTGGACAAGGCCTGTGGAATCTGCCAGAGGCTTCAGCCGCAGTAGCTGTTTCAGAATGCAGCTGACACATCGTTTTCTGTGCCAACCCGATGCTTCCCTTTCATTTTATGTCTCTACTTGAAGACCAGTTTTCCTTCCTCAGAGGAAATGTCAACATGGTCATACAGTAGAAATGTCTTTGAGCGGCCAAGAGCACGTCCAGAAGCAGTGGAGATGCAGGGGTGGGGTGGGTGAGTGTGGGGGAACATTTGTGCACCAAGTACCCAGTTCTCTTGTTTTATTTTCTCCTTTTCTTTCTGTCATCTGAAAGCTTACTTCATAGTCCACGGGAGTAACTACTTTCATTCATTTTTTATTTCTCAGAATTCCATGCATGGATACAATGAACTTTGGTTATTTTCACTCCCTGTGTCCCTGTCTCATCCCCTCTTTCTGGCTCTGAGAACTTTCTTCTTCCTGATAACTCACCTGCCTGCTTACATGTCTCTGTGTGTGAGCCACTGAGTTTAGTCAGTGTTGCCTGAGTCAGCATGGGTGGGTTTACTGCAACAGGTGACACTCTATCCCCAGCCACCATTAACTGTCAATAATCCTGGGGGAGACATGGGACGTCAAGAGACATTGTCCCTTGGAGGATGATGTGGACCTACCCATCTTGTGCAGATAACCACAGCCGCAGTGAGTTCCTGACTACAGTGGTCCTGCCAAGTCCATAACACAGAGTACTTCTTCCAAGTCTCTGGCTTACAATATTTCTGCCTTCTCTTTCTCAGTGTACCCCAAGCCTTGTGTGGGAGTGGAAATAGATGTCCCATTCCTGGATGAGAGAGTGTGTGCCTACTTTTATCTTTAAAAACACTTATTGTCTGGTTTATGGAGTATGTGTCATAGTGCAAGGAGCTTGGGGCATGAGTGTGGAGGCTTTGAAAATTGCTTTTTTTTTTTTTTTTGGTCTTTGTATACCCTGCAGAGTTTTCCCCAAAGGAGAGATGATCAGATTCTCAGTCTAAAGATTCAGGAGGATGTTGTGATACAGGCTTGTGATCCTAGCTTCTCAGAGGTTGAGGTCAGAGGGTCAGAAGTTCAAGGACTGCCTGTGCCACTCACGGAATTGAAGACTATCTGAGTAACATAGGCAGACCCTGCTTCGAAATAAAAGATTAATCAGGGTTGGAGATATATCTCTGTGATGGGGTGATTGCTTAGCATGTGGGAGGGTCTTAGATTCAGTCTCTAGTAAGACAAACAAGCAAACAAATGAATAGATAAATAAAACCTAAGTAGAGATTTCTTGTGTTAAAGAAAGATGCTCATAGAGAAACAAGCTGTCTGCAAACAAGACTGAAAGACCTTCTGTTTAATTAATGTTAAAATGCCAAGTTATCCAATTGATTTCTTCTGGTAATTTTTTTCTTCTGTGAAGGATTGAGCTGTCTTTTTCCTTTTTCTTTTCTTTACACTTTTCCTCTTTTTCTCCCCAGTACCAGCAATGAAACCCGGGGCCTCTCACATGCTAGGCAGGTGCTTCCTCCTTCCTCTGTCCTCTAGTGATCGAGAATACATCTTCCGCTCAAGCTCAAATGGTTTCTCTCTGTGAGATAGCTATTGACAGCTGGAAGCTCCTGTTTGTAAATACTGGCATTATTTTATGGCGTATGCAATCACATTTCAGACACGTGATATTGTAATTTTTGAGGCAAGGTCTCATCCATTGTAGGATGATTTCTAATTCAATATGAAGCTGAAGCTGCCCTTGAACTTTTCATCCTTCTGCTTTCCATCTGTCCACTGCTGTGATTGCAAATGTGTGTCACTACACCCAGCTTCTGTGGTGTTGGGATTGAATGCAGGGCTTTGTGAATGCTAGGTAAGTATTCTACCAACTGAGCTACGCTCCTAGATGCAACACTTGAGTTTTATCTTAAACGTTTTAAACCAAAGGTCTTAAAAACCTCCTTAAACTCCACCCTTAACCTTATCTCTCACCTCTCCTCTGTCTCATTGACTAAGTTACTGAGCAGTTACGCCTCATTCATTACTGCGTTCCTCTATAGGGACAGCATAATGCAAAGATTACCCCTACAGTTCTGAGCTCCCCTAAGTAGGGCAATTGGAACTATGGGAAAGATATTGGCCTTCTGGTGCCTCTTTATTGAGCTGTGAGATGGGGACACTGACAGTGTCATCTTTTGTCAAGACTGGGTGAGGAGGAAACACTGTACAGAAACAGTTTAAAATGTGTCCTTTGGAGTTAGGCTCTGGGGTTTGAACCCAAGCTTTATCACTGATTAGCTGAGTGGATACTGAAGCTAGCTTAGACCAAGTCACTATATTGCAAATAGGGGCTGGAAATGTAGCTCAGTTGATTCAGTGCCTGCCTAGCATGGCACAGGACGGTGAGTTCTATCCTCAATATCATATAAACCCTGTATTTGGTGGCACATGCCTATAATCCAAACTGTCATATATACACATGCAGAAATAAAACATTACAAGGAAGGCATTACTAAGGTTTAGTTACACATGTTAGCCACTTATATACATATATGCATGCACACAGCCTATCATGGTCTGAGTATTGCCAGAATGCATGTGTCAAAGTCTCATCCCCATTTTAAGGTATTAAGAAGGTTTAAAGTTACTCTATGGCATTTTGAGATGGGGCCTTTGAGAGTAACTAGGGTAGAACCTCATGACTGAGTCTTGGGCCTTTATAGGAAGAGGGAGGGCTATGCTACCACAAATGCCCAGGCTCCCTGTCACTTGCACATAATGTGTTTTGGGAATGTTTCAGCAAGATCATCAACAGTGGTAATAAGTTAGCTTCCAGAATGTTGAGCCATAATAAAGTATGTTTTTATAGTATACCCAAATAAGATATTACATTATAGGAATAAAAAATTTAGCACACAATAAAAATTCTCCAATTTAGAATGGTTAGACTTATCTTTTTTTTTTTTGAGACATCATCTCATTGTGTAGTTGTCAGTCTTCCTGCCTCTGCCTCTGAGTGCTTGGATTGTAAGTATTCAACACTGCATCCAACAATATTTCAACTTTATGGTAGTGGGAAAGCCATACACGTTTGGTAAGACTGGACTTTTGGTATTGATTCTTTTCCTAGACTAGGAATATGCGATACGAATCTATCTCCATGCTAGAAGCTACGGAAAGCCATGGCCTCCATTAACTAATGGTACTCCTTAGTGTCTGGAAGACTTTTCTTCACTATGGTGAGTCCTGAAACAGGTTAGAAGGAAAATGGATAATTTTGTTACAATTTCCAAGATTTTGGTTCCCTGTTGTCTGGGTCCATGGATATGGCACCCAGAACATAGAACAAAATAGAGGGAGAAACTAAAGACAAGATAAATCTTTGTAGGGAAAACTCCCATGACCTAATTCCTCCATTTAGACCCCACTTTCTACTGTCCACCAGCTCCAGATAATGTCATCATGTTATGACTCAATCAGGGGATTAAACATTGACAAAGGAAGAACTTCTCTAACTCAGTTACATTTTAGTGATTGGCTCCACAGAGTGGGTACAGGCCCTTACCATATTTTGGGGTTCGAATGAGGATGGCTCCCATAGGTTCATATATTTAAGTCCTTAGTCTACAGCTGGTAGAACTATTTGGGAAGGATTAGGAGGTGTGGCCTTGTTGGAGGAGGTATGTCACTGTGGGTAAGCTTTGAGGTTTCAAAAGGCTCATGTGATTTCCAATATCCCTTTTTGCCTAATGCTTGTAGATCAAACTGTGAGCTCTCAGCTGTTCTTTCACTCTACCATCATGGACTCCAACCTTCTAAAACCATAAACCAAATCAAACACTGTAAGTTGCTTTGGTCTTGGTGTTTTATCACAACAGTAGAAAAGTAACTAAGACACCATGCAGCTGTAACTATATAATATCTGGCAGGGTATAGGGTCAATGCCTTTTTACTCTCTCTGCAGTTTTCTACTTATGCTGGTTTTATCACTATGTAACCCATCCTAAGCGACAGAGCATCTACCTATAGTTTGTTAAGCTTACATTTAAATTTCCTTTTGATCTCAATATATCATATTCTCTTTGTTTTTCTAACATTGTGGATTGGAGTAGCCTAATCTTCCTGCCTCCATATTTTCTTCTTCTGAATGTATCCATGAGGAAGTTGTCAAATGAGGCTCGTCAAATATCACTTCTGTCGTGTAAAAGGTAAATAGAAGTATTCACACAAATCCTGATTTCTGTGTCACACTTGCTTTTTTTTCCTTCTTTTTTTGCTAGGTTTTCTCTTTTAAATGTTTATTTATTACGTCAAGTTACATGTCTATCATAGCCCCCTCCCTCCACCGTTCTCACCCTCTATTCCCTCCACCCCCTCTCCCATCTATCCTACTCCTCTGGTGTGGGGTGCCCCTACATATCAGCCCCCCTCAGTTCATCAGTCATATGAAGGCTAAGAGCTTCCTTTTGCATTGGAGGCCTACATGGCAGCTCCACTAGGGAAAAGTATCCCACTAACAGGTAACAAAGTCCATCTTCCTGTTCCTTTCATTCTGTTGATTGTAGGTTATTTATCCTGTATTATATGGCTAAAATCCAGTTATAAATGAATACATGCCATGTGCATCTTTCTGAGTCTGGGTTAGCTCACTCTGGATGAGCTTTTCTAGGTCCATCCATTTGGTTGCAAATTGCATGATTTCTTTGTTTCTGATAGTTGAGTAGTATTCCATTGTCTAAATGTACCTCAGTTTTTTTTTATTCATTCTTCAGTTGAGGAACATCTGGGTTGTTTCCAATTTCCAGCTATTACAAATAAAGCTGCTATGAACATAGTTGAGGAGATGTCCTTGTGGTTTGGTGAGAAATCTTCTGGATGGATGCCCAGGAGTGGTATGGCTCAGTCTTGAGGTAGAACTATTCCCAGATTTCTAAGATATCACCAGACTGATTTTCACAGTGGTTGTACAAGTTTGCACTCCCACCAGTAATGGAGGAGTGCTCCAATTTTTTCATAGCCTCGCCAGCATGTGCTGTCATCTGAGTTTTTGAACTTAGCCATTCTGACAGGTGTGAGATGGAATCTCAGAGTGGTCTGTTGAATTTCTCTGTTGATTAAGGATGTTGAGAATGATTAAGAATGATACTTCTTTGAATGACTTTCCATTTTATTGCTTGATTGAATTGTGTTTATCTTTTGAAGCTTACTGATGTCTAATGTCATTTGCTTGAAGAAGCAGCCTGATGCTACCAGCTCTTTCATCTCTCATTCCTCAGGCATTTTATTCAGCCTTTCTAATGGTAGATGGAAAATTCTCAAGATGGTACTGTAGAATAGCCAAGAATCATCATGACAGAAATAAGTTAGAGATAAGAATAAGTACTGTTTTTGTTAGAAAAACTTGTGGAGAAGTGATTTGAATTGTAGGAAGATCTCAGAGAATGTTTTCAGGATGGGATGAATACCCCTATGATAGAAAACATAGAGAGATTTGGGGGAGTTCAGAGCAATGACTCATGGAAACAATGGAAAGGAAGTTTATAGGAAGGAAAGGGCCGAACACTATAATCAATATCTAGAGCCCTTGTAAAAGAGATGAGAATGGAAGGCATAGGGATGACAATTAATTAAAAGCCTTTGAAGAATGGAGCTGTGTCAATGAACTTAAACCATGTACTATAGGTTACCCTCAATATTATAACTTAAATATTTAGAAAGTATTTATATTTCAATATAGTGATTAAGATCCTGAGAGAAAAAATATACCACTCTAATTTGGTAATCCAGGGCAGATGATAGAATTGGTATGAACAGGGTTTAGGAAAATTAAGGTGGACAGTAGATTCATGTATTCCAAAGGAAAGAGAGAGAAGTTTCCAAATGAAAGCCAAGGTTTAGTTGAATGGAAAGATCAGACAATTGGAAGGAGCTGAGAGTCAGTAAATACAATCAACATGCACAGGTCCTCAGGGAGGGACCTGGAGAAATAATCCCCTTTGTCAAACTCTACTTCTCTGTGCGATGTTTCCGGCATCTTCTACTGGCCACATTCACCTAGAAGTCAGTGGATTCTGACAATCATTGACCAGAATAGTCTTCTAGACTCCAAAGCTGCAGATCAAACCAGATTAGGTGGAGTGCAATTTGAAGAGGCAAACAGAAAATATTCACTTGCACACTAATGTGTGAGTTGTTTTGTGAGCTCAAAGACAAATAAGCAGAATGGCACACTTAGGTTAACACCCAGCTAGCAGCCGAGTGTAACATTAGCAAGCAACAGTTGAGACCCTGAGAACTTGGAACAAACTGGAATTTGAAGTAACTAGGCATATTGAAGATTTGCCATCAGGGAACAGTCATTGTTTCCTCTTCAATTTGTGTGGGGATTTGATTTAATTTCATCTGCATCTCTGAAGGCAGAAGAGGCCATCTAAACTACGGTCCTTTGCTTATTTGTACACTTAACTTGCTTTCTCTACTCAACAACGTATCTTCCCAAAGAAATAAGTATTATCCATCTTTTTTGTCATTCCAAAGTCTTATAAGACAATAGTTTGTATAGAATATGTGTCAATCTTTTATGCTAAAGAGATTCATAATGATAAAATTTCCCTGTTCAGAAAAGTCTCCAAACTACCATTCAAGTAGAATCCTATTTCATTCTATGTACTTTATCAGAGATGTGTGTGTGTGTGTGTGTGTGTGTGTGTGTGTGTGTGTGCGTGCGTGTGTGTATGCACTTGTATTATGTTGTATGTGTGTGGAGGTTACAGGGCAACCTTGGATGCTGGACCTCATCTCCCATCTTATTTGAGTCATGATTTCTTTGCTGCTCTTCTGTCTCCACCCTCCTATTTCTTTGTACAAACTCCGGGACTACAGATTTACAGATGCTCATTCTGTACATCCACCCTTTAAGGTGAGGTTTGGGAATTTGAACTCAAGTCCTCATTCTGTGTGGCAAGTGTTTTCACTTACTGAGCCACCTCTCTCATCCCTTGATTAGTTATTCTTTTATTGGAGCATGCTTTGATTTGTGATAACTTTGTCTTTGCTCAATTGGTTTCCACAATCACTGAGTCACCAAGTCATGGACATGTTTTTGGTATTAACATGAGTCTAACTCATGTCAGTTGCTGACTGTGTTATTCCCTAATACTTTATATCTTTCTAGGTTTCATGAAATTAGAAATATTCAAAAATGCTTGTCTTTAATTTATCACTGGAAGTAGGTAAAACTTAGGTTGACTGAAGTATCTTATTTGTTCAAGCCAATAGCTGACTAAGCCTTGCTCAATTTCCATCTGTATTTCTCCATTTCTCTGTAAATTGTTTGTTTTGTTTTCCTGGATGAATATTCCTTGACCTCTTGAATGGTTTCTCATATGCCTTTTCCCAGCTCCCAGAGGGCTTTTCTTCATTGCAATATCGAGCACTCACAATTTTAATGTAGAGTATATTGCTCATTGGTTTATTAGTTGACTGAAAAATTCAAGAACAAATGTTGACATTAAGAGCAAGTATGGTTATTAAAAACACCAATCAGTTCAAGGACCTACATGACAGTAGGCACCCAGGCCCCATTCCCAATTTGTTGAGATTTGTTTTAAAGATTTGTCATTGACCAGATGTGTTATCCATTTATCTACAGATGTTATCAAATGAAAATACTAAGGATGGATGATGAGCAAATACCGAGAATGACAGATGCAATTGGGAGAAATAGGTGGAGGACTTTTCCTAAGGCTGATTGGTTGCCGAATCAAGGATGTAAACAGGAAGTATTAAAACCTTCATGGAAGTCTGGACAGCATATTTCTCCTTAGTTTGGTTCTTTCCTGCCTAGTATACTTAGTCCCTAAGAGCTTGAGTCTTTCACTTCTCCCACAAAGCTAACAAACAGCATGACTTAAATAGCATGTTTCTTCTAGGTCAGTGTGGCAAAATGATTAAATCTAGTCTGTAGCAATGGATCAGGGGGAGGAAAAGAGATCTTTCATAAAGGTCTGAGAAACATTGCTTTATACAGTGGGTGGAATGTCTAAACCAAAGAACCTTAGAGGAATTTAATATGATTTGTTGTTTTACTGAAGAGTCACACAGTAGCAGGGAGGTAGAATACCTGACCTAATTTGAATAGAAGGAATGTTAAAGTCAGTGTCCAGGACTTTAGTTTTAGCTATGTCCCTGTATTAATTGTTTTAAAGTTATTTTACTGTAAATGTGCGCATATGAAGTTCAAGGTTTGGGAAGGGCTGTGCTATAGGCTAGCTGATAAGACTTGGGTTTGTCTTGACTTGATGTGAAGTCATATTAAGATTTCTTGGTTGGGGGAGCGAAGATGGCGGCGACCTACACTGACGCATTCTGAACGCGGGGAAAAAAGAGCCATAAAAAACACAGAGTTACTGGGCACTGTGCAAAAACCGGAGGGGCTAGACCCCCCCCCCCCCCCGGAACGCTCACAGCTCCCAAGGGACTGTTAAAAGTCCCAGGGCAAGGTTCTCCCCATCTCTCACAGACACGGAGGCCACTAAACCGGGGATTTGGGAACTCCCATTTGGTGAGGCGCCTGGTAAGATCGTTCCCAACTTACAGCAGGCAGAATCAGGGTCCACTTGGCCATAGATTGCTGTCCTATTGGGCTCCCCACACATCAGGTTGAACTTATACCCACTTAGAAAAGGTTGCGAGATAGTGGAAGCCTTAGCAAGGAACAAACAGGGGGCTCAGCGGGTGGTCCGCAGCCGCTCGTGAAGCGGAGGGTGGGAGGTTCCAAGAGAGCGCAGGAAGCAGGGAACACAAAAGCAGGCGGGAGCGGCCAAATCTCGCACACTCACGAGAGCGCAGCTGGGGAGGGAGCACTGCTGGCAGGGCCAAATCCCCGCCAGTCCACGGCAGGTCATCTGGGGAGAGAGACAGGCGTGGGTGGGACCAGGGGTCCGTGCACCCACGGCGGAGCTGCTGGGACGAGAGGTGCACTCAGGCAGCCGGAGGATCCGGGGCTTGGGGTACCCACGGGACCCGTGGCGGCACAGACAGGAAGGGAATCAGGCACAGGGTCCAGCCCTGTGGCGAGAAGACTAGAGAGAAACCAGAAATCGGGACCATAGCTGTATCCTGGAAAATCCAGACATATCAGGTGTGGAGCCAGACCCTGTCAGCCTCCGGGATGACAAACAAAGCCCACAGAATCTGTGCCTGGGCAAACAGGCCCATACCATCAGAACCATTACAGGCTGATAACTCAGAGTGCAACATAGAGAAGTCTGAATAGGGAGCAGTGAAACAATCCTGGTTCATTACTCACAACCTGGGAATAGGCTGCACCAGATCACAGTGCCTCTGGCCATTAAAATCACAGTGACCTTGGAATCCCCCTGTAAGCAACGACAGATATCCAAGTAACTCGTCCCCTGCACCAAATCATCCACTGTGGTTCAAAGCACAGAAAACAGACAGCTAAATGCATCCAATGGCGAAAGGTCAAAAAAAAAAATAGAAATCAAGGAATTATGACTCCAACAAAGCAGAACCACCCTAGCTCATCCAATTCGGATGACCACACACCAACAGAAACACATGAAAACATTGACAATTCTGCAGTATGGAAAGTGATAGAGTCCCTGCAAGAAGAACTTAAATCTATGAAGGAATTCAAAGAAACCACAATTCTACAAATCAAAACAAGGAACAACACCATTAAAGAGCTCCAAGCCAAGGTGACAGAGCTTGAACAGGAAAAGGAAAAAGCCATGAAAGATTTTCATACAAAAACAAGCAAGCTGGAGAAGGAAATGTACAAAACGAACAAAACCATACAAGACATGAAAATAGAAATAGAAACAATAAAGAAAACACAGTCAGAGTTAAAAGAGGAAGTAGAGAACCAAGGGAAGAGAACAGGAACTACGGATGTGAGTATCAACAATAGGATGCAAGAGATGGAAGACAGGATCTCAGGCATGGAAGATTCAGTGGAAGAAATCAGTACAACATCCAAAGAAAATGAGAAGGCTAAAAAATCTCTCACCCACAACATCCAAGAAATCAAGGACTCATTGAAAAGACGGAACCTAAGAATTATAGGTATAGAGGAAAGAGAAGACTCCCGACTCCAAGGTCCAGGAAATATCTTCAACAAAATCATAGAGGAAAACTTCCCAAACCTGAAAAAAGAGATTCCAATAAAAATCCAAGAGGCATACAGAACACCAAACAGATTAGACCAGAAAAGAAACTCCTCTCGCCACATAATAATTGAAACCCCAAATGTACAGAACAAAGAAAGAATATTAAAAGCTGTAAGAGAAAAAGGTCAAGTCACATACAATGGCAGACCCATCAGAATTACACCTGACTTCTCCCCAGAAACGATAAAAGCTAGAAGGGCCTGGTCAGATATACTACAAGTCCTAAGAGATCATAGATGCCCAGCCAGACTACTTTACCCAGCAAAACTCTCTATCAACATAGATGGAGAAAACAAGATATTCCATGACAAAATTAAATTTAAACAATATCTACCCACAAACCCAGCCCTACAGAAAATCCTAGAAGGAAAATCCCAACCCAGAGAAGAAAACTCCACCCAAGAAAACAAAGGGAATAGAAAACCCATCAGCAACTAAACCAAAAGAGGAACAGGACCACCGCCTATACCAAACTAATGGGAAATAACAACCCCAGGTCACTAATATCCATCAACATCAATGGACTCAACTCCCCAATAAAAAGACATAGATTTACAGAGTGGATCCGCAAGCAAGACCCTTCCTTATGCTGTATACAAGAGACACATCTAACTACAAAAGATAGACACTGCCTCAGAGTAAAGGGCTGGGAAAAGGTTTTCCAAGCAAATGGACCCAGGAAGCAAGCTGGAGTAGCCATCCTAATATCAAACAAAACAGACTTCCAACTGAAGTTAATGAAGAAAGACAAAGAAGGGCACTATATACTCATTAAAGGGAATATTCATCAAGAGGAAATTTCAATACTGAACATCTATGCCCCAAATACAAAGGCACCTACTTTCGTAAAAGAAACACTTCTAAAACTTAAAGCGCACGTCGATCACAACACATTAGTAGTGGGTGACTTCAACACCCCACTCACAACAAAGGACAGATCATCAAGACAGAAGACAAACAGAGAAATATTGAGTCTAACAGAGATCATGAAACAAATGGACCTAACAGATATCTACAGAACGTTTCACCCAAACACAAAGGAATACACCTTTTTCTCAGCACCCCATGGAACCTTCTCCAAAATCGACCACATAATTGGTCACAAAGATAGTCTCAGTAGATACAAGAAAATTGAAATAACACCTTGTATCTTATCAGACCACCATGGAATAAAGCTGGTCTTCAACAGTAAAAGAATCAACAGAAAGCCTACACACACATGGAAATTGAACAGCTCCTTACTGGATGACCACTGGGTCAGCGAAGAAATAAGGAAGGAAATCAAAGACTTCTTAAAATCCAACGACAATGAAGACACAACATACCCAAACCTATGGGATACATTGAAAGCTGTGCTACGAGGAAAGTTCATAGCACTAAGTGCTTTCAAAAAGAAAATTGTGACAGCTCATATTAGTGAACTAACAGCTAAGCTGGGTGAATTGGAAAAAAAAGAAACAAACACTCCCAAGAAGAGCAGAAGACAGGAAATCATCAAACTTAGAGCTGAAATCAACAACTTAGAATCAAAAAGAACTATACAAAGAATCAATGAAACCAAGAGTTGGTTCTTTGAGAAAATCAACAAAATAGACAGACCCCCCCTAGCCAAATTAACTAAAAGGCAAAGGGAAAGAACACAAATCAACAAAATCAGAAATGAAAAGGGAGAAATAACAACAGACATTGAGGAGATCCAGAAAATATTCGGACATTACTTTAAAAATCTGTATTCCACTAAATTTGAAAACCTAAGCGAAATGGACAATTTCCTCGATAAATTCCACCTACCAAAACTAAATCAAAATCAGATTAACAGCTTAAACAGCCCAATAACACCTAAGGAAATAGAAACAGTCATTAATAATCTCCCAACCAAAAAAAGCCCAGGGCCAGATGGCTTTAGCACGGAATTCTACCGGACTTTCAAAGAGGAACTAACACCATTACTTTTCAAACTCTTCCACCACATAGAAACAGAAAGATCACTGCCAAACTCATTCTATGAGGCCACTGTCATTCTGATTCCTAAACCAAACAAAGACCCAACAAAGACAGAGAACTTCAGACCAATCTCCCTCATGAACATAGATGCAAAAATACTTAATAAAATACTAGCAAACCGAATTCAAGAGCACATCAAAAGTATCATACACCATGATCAAGTAGGCTTCATCCCTGGAATGCAGGGATGGTTCAATATACGAAAGTCTATCAATGTAATTCACCACATAAACAAGATGAAAGAAAAAAACCACATGATAATCTCGCTAGATGCAGAAAAAGCATTTGACAAAATCCAACACCCCTTCATGCTAAAAGTTCTGGAGAGAACGGGCATACAAGGACCATACCTAGAAATAATAAAGGCAATATACAGCAAGCCAGTAGCCAACATCAAATTAAATGGAGAGAAGCTTGAAGCATTTCCTCTAAACTCAGGGACAAGACAAGGATGTCCACTTTCACCATATCTCTTCAATATAGTACTTGAAGTCCTTGCTAGAGCAATAAGACAGCTAAAGGAGATCAAAGGGATAAAAATTGGAAATGAAGAAGTCAAATTATCCCTATTCGCAGATGATATGTTAGTATACATAAGCGACCCCAAAAACTCCACCAAAGAACTCTTACAGCTGATAAACAACTTCAGCAAGGTGGCTGGATACAAAATTAACTCAAAAAAATCAGAAGCCCTTCTTTATACAACAAACAAATATACCGAGAAAGAAATAAGGGAAACAACCCCCTTCACAATAGCCACAAACAACATAAAATACCTGGGAGTAACTCTAACCAAGCATGTAAAGGACCTATATAACAAGAACTTCAAGCCCCTGAAGAAAGAAATGGAAGAGGCCTTTAGAAGATGTAAAGATCTCCCACCATCATGGATAGGTAAGATCAACATAATAAAAATGGCTATCCTACCAAAAGCAATATATAGATTTAATGCAATTCCTATCAAAATACCAACACAATTCTTTATAGACCTGGAAAAAGCTAGCCTCAACTTCATATGGAACAACAAAAAGCCCAGAATAGCTAATTCAATCCTGTCCAATGAAAAAACATCTGGAGGTATCACCATCCCAGATTTCAAGCTGTACTACAGAGCAACAGTAATAAAAACAGCATGGTACTGGTATAGAAACAGACCAGTGGATCAATAAAATCGAATTGAAGACCCAAACATGGATCCACACACCTATGGCCAACTAATCTTTGACAAAGAAGCCAAAAACGCACAATGGAAGAAGGACAGCATCTTCAACAAATGGTGCTGGTCCAACTGGATGTCCACTTGCAAAAGAATGAAATTAGACCCATACCTATCACCTTGTACAAAACTTAATTCCAAGTGGATCAAAGACCTTAACGTAAGGCCAGCCACATTAAAGATACTAGAAGAAAAAGTAGGAGAAACCCTCGAACTCATTGGCACAGGTGACAACTTCCTGAACAGAACACCAACAGCTCAGGACCTGAGATCAACAATCAATAAATGGGACCTCATGAAACTGAAAAGTTTCTGTAAAGCAAAGGATACTGTCATTCGAACAAAACGGCAACCAACAGACTGGGAGAAAATCTTCACCAACCCCACATCTGGTAGAGGGCTATTATCTAAAATCTACAAAGAACTCAAGAAACTAAATGCCAAGAAACCAAATAATCCAATCAAAAAATGGGAGATGGAGCTAAATAGAGAATTCACAAAGGAGGAATCCCTAAGGGCTGAGAGACACCTGAAGAAATGTTCAACATCCTTAATCATCAGAGAAATGCAACTCAAGACGACCCTGAGATTCCACCTAACACCTGTTAGAATGACTAAAATAAAGAGCTCAAATGATAGCGCATGCTGGCGAGGGTGTGGAGAAAGGGGTACCCTACTCCATTGCTGGTGGGAATGCAGGCTTGTGCAACCACTATGGAGGTCTGTCTGGCGATATCTTAGAAATCTAGGAATAACCTTGCCTCAGGACCCAGCCATACCACTTCTGGGTATACACCCAAAGGACCTCTCACGGAGACATTGGGAAGTGCCCAATATCTCTGTGTTTTTTATGGCTCTTTTTTCCCCGCGTTCAGAATGCGTCAGTGTAGGTCGCCTCCATCTTCGCTCCCCCTGAGATGTAACTTGATGAAAAAAAAATAAAGTATTTAAAAAAAAAAAAAGATTTCTTGGTTGGTGAGACCAGTATTTGTAGGTGTTTTATGTTTGGCTCAAAGTGTTGATAAACTCTTACTGTGTTGGAGAGACAGAAGTGGGCATATTTGAGCTGGCCAGCTTCCTGCTGATAGTTTAATGGTGGTTATCTGTTTAGAGGGACAACACCCACCTCCTAGCAGTTGTTTCTGGCTTTTTAAAATTCCTATCTTTTGTTCCCTACAGATTTTCTGTCTAATATCATAATCATTCTTTTTTTTGCTGTTTTTTTTTTTGAGATAGGGTTTCTCTGTGTATCCTTGGGTGTTCTGAACTCACTCTGTAGACCAGGCTGGTCTTGAACTCAGAGATCCACCTGCCTCTGCCTTCTGAGTGCTAGGATTAAAGGTGTGTACCACCACACCCAGCAATTAGACAGCTGTGAACTGCCATGGGGTTGCAGGGATTTGAACTCGGGTCCTTTGTAAGAGCAGCCAGTGGTCTTATCCACTGAGTCATCTCTCCAGCCCCATAATCATTGTTAATGCAGTTTATATTCTTTTCTTACTTGAGTTCTGACTCATATTAATGATATATTATAGGATTGTAACTTAACTTACTAAGTTCATATATTATAGAATTGTAACTTAACTTACTAAATTCATATATTATAGTATTGTAACTTATCTTACTAAGTTCATATATTATAAGGATTTAACTTAACATACCAAGTTCATCCAAAGTTCTATTCTCTCCTTGAGTATTTAAGCATACCAGTTTAATATTAAGTCCTTATATTCTTGCATTATTTTATTCATGGGAAAAGAATTGAAATGGACAGTGGCTAGTATTGGCTAATGAATATGACTGGGAAATAGCTAGAAAAGATTAGGGAAAAAGAGTCCTTTATTTCTTTATGTAATTTGGAGTTTAAAAGAAAGAAAGCAAATGAATACACCCTGAGATGGAAAGTTGCCACTTTCTCCACATACACCTAACTTTGGATAAAGCATAATACACACTAGTAAAACCAGATTCTATTCTTCTTCTTTTAGATTTATGCTCCTATTTCTACAGTTCTTACTAGAAGCAGGGGGAGAAAAACACCAGGAAATAGAAGTAGTTAGAACCCTAAACAATCTGAAAGGAAGTAGCAAAGCCACCCAGTTCCATATTTCATCATTTAGACAAAAGAAAATATTTGGTTTTTAAATAATATCTTCTTAAGAATATTTACACAGTTGATTTAACAATCTATCAGTTGATGCCTGTTGTATGTTTTAGATAACATTGTTGAATTTCCTTTGACTTCACATGAGGTGAACTCTCCAGAACAGACAGCCATGCAGGCAGGCACCTCTCCATCCCAACAGTCATCTACAAAACAGCTGCAGGGGTTCGCAGTGGGCTTCTGCACAGGGTGCTTTGTGGCTCAGCCTTGATGCGGAGGACGAATTCCTTATATCACTCTCTTACTCCATCCTTCTAACTAAGCATCTGTAAACCATGGTTTAAAAAAGTATAATAAAGCATAGTGTTCAGTATCCATGCCTTAGTACCAAGTGTATTTTGATGTTTATTGTAAGAAATTTATGAAATCTGATTGTAATGTGGCTTTTGCAACTCATGAAAAGTAGAGCTCCTCAAAATATTTGTGACCCGAAAGTTAGCTTGCTGGGATTCACATTCACAGTGGGCAAACATCCATTTTTTCAGAAATCAGCTACCTCTCGGGATTCCCATTCACAGTGGACAGACAGCCATCTTTTAAGCAATCAGCTACCTCTTGGGTCAGTAACCTAGTCACCCCTCCTACCTGTGGGCTGGTGCCAGCAGGTATGTTCCTGGAGCCCTGGGAATCATGAGACAAGTCTTCATATAGTTGCATCTGAGCACATGGTACTCTTAGCAATGACTCAAAATATTTATGTGCGTTAAGACATATTGTGGAAAACAAACTAATATATACTCGATAACCTCTTATTTTTAGCCAGAGATCATGCGGGTCTTAGTTTTATTAGCACAATGTTAAAGACATCCATATCATCATAGGTAAAGATGCTCAAGATAAAATGACAATTTTAGAATGTTGATGGTTCATATAATAACTATGAAGAATGTTTATACAGGACAACTCATCCAGTGAAGAAGACATACATATTAAAAGATGATTCGTAAAGCAGTTCTTTCTAATAAACAGTGGAATTTTCCAGAGAAAATTACACTGTAAATGCAATATAGGTTGTTACAAAAGCTTTCTAAACTACACATAGCTCAGACAGTACCTTTGCAAAGCCTGTTGGGAGAAATAGGCTCCCTTGACTGTGTATCCCTCTCCTCAGACTCACTGAACTTGTTCAGAGTGTCATGATGAAGACAAAACACAGCATGCATAACCAACTATAGCCAGTCACAGACAGCTGGAAGGGCTGGTGAGTTTTTAAAGGGGAAATAATATCTAGGCCAAAGCATACATTGGACTTTGTTAGATGGCATTTCCCTGTGAAAATGCTTACCAACCAATTTGTACAATATACACAGTGTTCAATATAGTGTCAGATAGCTTTGTGTGGCTTTTCTTGGGCAGACATGAGCAAATTTCTTACCCCAGATCTGGCACCAATGACAGCAGAAATGATTCCCACTCAAGTCCTGCTTGGTGAGTGTGTTTATCGAGATCACTTGCAGGAGAATCTCTAGAAGGCCCACACCAGCATGGTAACAATCCGCGAAGGCTGCATACTCTTCCAACTGTTAGGAAGGAGCTCTCTGCCCGACTTTCAGATAGGTCACCAGAAAGTCTCCTCTTCTCTATAGGTGTTCGCTGTGTTTCTAAGCTTGGGTAGGGACCTTGATAATCCAGGAGTCTTATGAGTTCCCTGGAGCCTTGTAAGTACTGTTAGCTGAATCTTATGAGTCTCCTCCCTCCAGGAGGAAAGTTTCAATTTGGAAGAAAGAGCTAATGCAGCACATAGGAAATGTTTAAAGAAAAAAAATGAAATTTTATCATAAAATGTCTTTCTATTTATGCCTTTGTTTTCATGGTTGTTTATCACATGGAGCAGAAGGCTGGAAGAGCTAGAGATGAGGAGGTTCACAGGGAACACTGACAAGGAGAGCAGTTAATGTTCAATACAAGAAGTATTCGATGATCTCCAGTGGTCTTTGAAGGTTTGCTTTCCTTCATAAAGTGGATGATGACCAGGAAACTTTCCTTTCCATGGAAGGGAAGAGACTGTATCATTCTTAGAATAGGGATGGACAGCAAAAAGTATGCAGGCAGAATCCACAGGAAACAGAACTCTGTCAGGGGACAAAGGGTACTGTGTGATATGCAGGGCCGCCCTAAGCCAACAAGAAAAGCCATTTGAAGAAGATAAGTGATAATCTGAGAAAACAGAGGCATGTACACACTTTGTGAGGCAAGATAGGCCTTCTAAGGAATTCTGATTATTTATTTTGTGAGTAAAGTACATTATGCACACAACAGAGTGAGGAGTTTCTCACAGGACAAGAACCGTATTAACAGAGGAAATCCTATTGCCAGAGGGGGAAGCAGGGCCAAGAATTGCACAGGGTGGACAGAAGATGATTACCAGAGCAGCAGAAGAACAGCCTCCACAATTTACCTGAATTAAACATTAATCACTCGGATCAAGTGGTTCCTGGTATGAGGAAATACCGCACATCGCAGCCTCTTCGGGCATTGCAATATGTATTTGTGCTGAAGTGAACAAGCTCTTTCTCTGCAGCCATAAATACAGAATTCTAATGAAATTTCTATGTGAATGAGGCTGTGTCTACCTGCCAATCACAATAGGATTTTTTGAGCTGGTGTAGGGGAGGCCAGGGAGGAGTGGGTGCAGGCTTTGCCTTGTGGGCATTTACTCCTGACAGCTCAGGCTCTATCACTCATCTTCATTGTAACAGCCAGATTCACTTGTGGACATATAATTGATTAGGCTCTTTATGGCAAACAGGAAATATTTTCTTCCTTTCTTTGTGTGAATTTCCATAGTTGTTACCTGAATATTTCAGCTAAATGCTTAGTTTTTTTTTTAAATATTTATTTATTTTACATATATGAGAGCTCAATTTGCATGTGCCCCTACATGCCAGAAGAGGGCATCAGATTCCAGTATAGATGATTGTGAACCACTACGTGGTTGCTGGGAATTGAACTCCAGACCTCTGGAAGAGCAACCAGTGCTCTTAACCACTGAACCATCTCTCCAGCCCGTCGAACTGCCTTCTAATTATTATGTTTATACACATTAGTGGCCAGAGAAGCTGCTCTCTGCAGTAAGTGAAGAGTCTCCTAACTAGCCAAAATGCTGAGAATAAGTTGACTATTGAGCACTCAGCCTGAATGGGATGTCTGTGTCAACCCCTGTTCCCTCAAGGCTCAGGGTGAAACACAGAAGAGGGGGCAGAAAGATTGTAAGATCTGGAGGAAGGGGAGGAGTGCCATCATGGGGAGTACTCTCTGGTCCATGATGACCATGGTGTGGTCATCACACTCATGAATTCCCTGCTGTTATGGTGAGCTGCACAGGCTCTGCAACAAGAGGAAGTCAAAGAAATCAGGCGACATTCCAACTAGCAGCACTAATTAGACTCAGTAGGCTGCAAAAAACCAAAAGCAAAAAACAAGAAAGGACAAGGAAGTGGGAGGGGGACTGAGAATTGGAGATGCATATGCTCAAGGTACATGAAATAAAAGAATAAATAAAAAGATTATTTTTGGGAAAATTTATTTATCTGTTTGTTTATTTTTTTTTTTTGAGACAGAGTCTCATTTAGCCTAAGCTGGCCTCAAACTTGCTCTGTAACCAGGGATGACCTTGCACTCTGTCCTCCTGCCTCTACCTCCTTAATGCTGGGACTATAGGAATGCACCACTATATCAGGTGCTGGGGATTGAACCCAGGGCCTGTGTATTCCAGAGCTAAAGCCTCAAAACTGAGTTGTTGTTTGAACCAGAGGCTAGCTGTGTAGCTCTAGCTGGCCCGGGTATACTCTAAGTGACCAGGCTGGCCTTGAACTCAGTGAGATCCACCTGCCGGTAGATCTAGCTGCCTGTAGAGTGCTGGGATTAAAGCCTGAAATCTTAAATATACACAGACACACACACACACACACACACACACACACACACACACACACACAGTTTCTTTGTGTAATAGCTCTGGTTGTCCTGGATTCACTCTGTAGACCAGGCTGGCCTTGAACTCACAGAGATCCACCTGCCTCTGCCTCCCAAATGCTGGGATTAAAGGCGTGTCACCACACCTAGCTTAAAATATATATTTATTTTTATTTCACGTTCTTAATTTATTTGGACATTGTAAGAAAAAAAAAATCTCTTAGGCCCAAGTGATCCAAACCTGTTCTACATAGATAGACATCCTTGATGTTGCTCACTATATGAAATTAAGGAAATAAGTAATAGAGATCCTGGGAAAGCAATGACCCAATTTCTCATTCTCAAACAACACTAAAATAAACAGAATTGAACACACCTGCTCATTCTTATGAGCCTTCAGAGTTTGTTCCACAATGTCTCAGTCATTACAGGAGCCAGAAGAAGCTTTTCTGGCCTCCTCAAAATCATTCTCAAAAATACTAAGAGCAGTAGAACCATTCTGGGAACCAATGAGTTTTATCATATTTACTTTAAAAAGTTTATGGTCTTATTCAGTCACCAAATAATTATACTGGCTTTTTGCTCTGTAGATCTCTTTAAATGGGTTTCTTTTAAAAAGCGTTTATTGATGTTTGCCTTCGTTCTACTTTGCTTTCTGTTGTTTGGAGTGATGCAATGACCAAAAGCAACTTGAGGAGGAGAGAATTTATTTTACATTACATATTTAGTTCATCAGGCAGGACCTTAAGACAGGGGCCCAAGGCAGAAACCACAGAGGAACACTTCTTCCTGGCTTGTTTTTTTATGATTTAGCATTCTTAGACAGCCCAGGCTTATCTTCCTACGGATGACATCATCCGCAATGGGCTGGGCCCTTCAACGTCAATTAGCAATCAAGAAAGTGCTTCACGGACATGCCAACAGGTCTGTCTGATCACCTTCTGTCAAGTGACTCTAGGTTGTGTCAAGTTGAGAATAGGAATTCAGCAGCACAGGGTCTCCACCCCTTTGTTTGTGTGAGCCCTGTCTGTTAATATTTATTGGATTCATAGTTCAAATTGAGATTTTAAGCATTTTAATATTAAAAATAGCATAAATAGCTAAGAGTGGTGCTGCCTAGCTGCAATGCCAGCATTTGGGAAGCATACACAGACAATGTTACACTCGGTTGTTTAACCAATTTAAGAGCAGCCGAGGGTTCATATACCTTGTGGAAAAGAAACAAAACAAAATGTTCTAATAAATTTAATCAGCTCATTTATAACTAATGTTATTTATTTCCTCTGCAAATCTCTTTATTCTGTGCCTTAGTAGAAGACAGCTTGCTGACTGCTCATTGTCTGATATGCACACAATCTTTTGCTGTATACTATTTTGAAGGAAGTAGATGGAGGACAAGCCCATACCCTTGCCCTTTGTTGGAAAATGCAACATTTCAGGTCACTGTGTGTATCTGCCTTTGATATATAAGAAAACCCAATCAGAGGTTGCTTCTTGAGTCTAGTTGCCATGTGGAATTGATCTGTATTGGTGAACACATGTGCTTTGCATACTTTTTATGTCTCTTGCTCTTCCTTCTATCACAGAACCAGTAATCTGATTAGTCAGGTGAAAACTCTGGGTTCTCAAAACCGCAACCTACAGATTGGGAAAAGATCTTTACCAACTCCACAAATGACAGAGGGCTAATAACCAAAATTTATAAAGAACTCAAGAAATTAAACACCAAGAAACCAAATAATCCAATCAAAAAATGGGAACAGAGCTAAACCGAGAATTCACAAAGGAGGAATCTCTAGTGGCTGAGAGACACTTGAGGAAATGCTCAACATCCTTAATCATCAGAGAAATGCAATTCAACATTTAGATTCCATCTCACACCTGTCAGAATGGCCAAGATCAAAAACTCAAATGAAAGCACATGCTGGAGAGGTTGTGGAGAAAGTGGAACACTCCTCCATTGCTGGTGGGAGTTCAAGCTTGTACAACTACTATGGAAATCAGTCTGGCGATATCTTAGAAAACTATGAATAGCTCTACCTCAAGACCCAGCCATACCACTTCTGAGTATACATCCAAACAATTCCTCACAAACCACAAGGACATCTCTCCTCAAGTATGTTCATAGCAGCTTTATTTGTAATAGCTAGAAACAACACAGATGTCCCTCAACCTACGAATGGATAAAAAAACTGAGGTACATTTGCACAATGGAATACTACTCAGCCATCAGAAACAAGGAAATCATGTACTTTGCTGCCAAATGGATGGAGCTAGGAAAACTCATCCTGAGTGAGCTAACCCAGACTCAGAAAGATGCACATGGCATCTATTCACTTATAATTGGATTTTAGCCATATAATACAGGAAAACTATCCTATAACCAACACACCAAAAGGAATAGGAACATAGACTTTGTTACCTGTTGGTGGGGCACTTTTCCCTAGTGGAGCTGCCATGTAGGCCCCCAGTGCAAGAAAAAGCTCTTTGCCCTCATATAACTACTGAACTGAGGGTGGATGATATGTAGGACACCCACACTGAAGGAGTAGGATAGATGGGAGAAAGGAGAGAGGGTGGAAGGATGGGACAGGGAGGGTTGGAGGGAGGAGACTGTGATGGAGATGTAACTTGAAGTAATAAATAAACATTAAAAAAATTTAAAAACTCCAAAACTCTGGGTTCTCTGAGTTAATAAAACCTTAGCAAATCTTAACATTTCATTATACAGCATAAAAAATATTTTCACTTAAGCCACCACAAAATTCATTTGAAAAGCCCCTGAAAAGTAAGAAAATTTTCAAACATGTGATAACAAATACTAGCTTTCTAATATTCTATGTTTTTGTTTGGAAACTTAAATTTTATAATGGGCAGCATGCCTATGAATTTCCTTTGACATAATTGGCTGGCTTCTTTCATTTTGAAGGAACTATCAGCCAAATGGCAAAAATCTGTGTAACAACAATCTGTCTGCTGTCCTTTAAAAAAAAAAAAAAAGATGCTCTGTGGAAAGGAAAGCAGCTTGCTTAGTTTGTGATTCAAGAATATCACATCTTTTATTTCTTGCAAAACCATTATACTTTATTAAGCTGCAGAGCACTTCATGCCTACTGCCCATTACATTGCAGGGTGTTAAAAAGACAAACAAAGGTATTGAGATTTAATACCATTATTAACTTTTATTACTTCCTCAAAGAAATTCTTAATTAAAATCAGTTTTGTTAAAGCTTATGAATGAGCTCAGTTGGGCGTCCTTCCTTGGGATGAGTCATAGTTTTACACTACAAACTTCTGTTGTGCTCTATCAGGACATATGTGGGTATAAAGAAAAAGGTACAAACCCTTTGGTGGGTTCATAAAAGTAATCCTGATTTCTCAAATCACTGAAGAGTTTTGAGGGACCCCCACGGGACTGTAGAACATGTTCTAAGCCAGTGGCTCTCAACCTTCCTAATCCTGTGACCCTTCAGTACAGTTCCTCATGTTGTGGTGACTCCTAACCATAAAATTATTTTCATCACTACTTCATAACTATAATTTTGCTACTCTTATGAATCATAATGTAAACATCTGATATGCAGGACAATTGATATACAACCCTTGTGAATGGGTCTGTTGACCCCTGGAGGGGTCGAGACCAACAGGCTGAAAATCACAGTTCTAAGGTGTCTACCTCAGAAAAATGTGCTGGCCCTGCATACTTCTCAGGAACTCTTGCTTACAAATATAATACTGACAAGCTGGTTCAGTGGGCAAAGCTACTTGCCACCAAGTGGAAGGAAAGAATTGATTCCTAAAAGTTGTTCTCTGACCTCTACAAGCACTGTAACTTGCTCACACTTCTAACAAATTAATAAACATAAAATAGTTAAGTGAAGCATTAATCAGTCTTAGTTTTTTTTTGAAATCTCTCTCCTTCTCCCTTCCTTCAGGCTTTCCTCAACTCTGTTTGCAATGAAGAAGCTTCCTAATTTAATATAGCATATGTTTTATATGTGTAATTTGGCTGGGTACTAGGGTACTACTTTTATTATTATTTTTAATGTAGATTTCTTCTTGTTGGTGTTAGATACTTTCTCCTGTATAGACACTTATAAAACTTTGTCATGAAAATTCTAATCTTGTTAACAATATGACTAGTAAACCACAGTGTGTTTGAGTCTAAACAAAGAAATATCTATTCTGAGTCATCATGCTTACAGTGACTTGCAGACTCAGAGAATACTGTCCCATTCATGTGCAGCACAAATCTTATCTTTCTTAAAGAAAGAAAAAGTCTCTTTACAACCTTAGTACGAATCATGCTTCCTCTATGAACTGACAGCTTCATCTTTTCTGGACACAGATGTGAGCAGCTGTTGCCGAGCCTCATGGGAAAGACCCTGTGCTGCCTTCTTTTCTCCTTTCTCATTCCTAGACCTATATACATTTGGTCTGGTTACACTTTCCAGAGAGGGATACACAGTCTGCAGAGTCGCAGTAATAGATATACCAGAGTGGACAACTGACAAGCTTTGAAATGCTGGCATGTAAGCTTAAGTATATCTTATGTATTTCTCACATATAAGCATGTAAGAAATAAGTATTTCTCATGTCTTCAGTGCTGAACCACAGACATTGGAAGATGTGATCATCCTTTCAGCCATTTGTATTTCAAATGTGAACAGACAATCTGATAAGTTAACAGAAACAAAGCCCACCAGTTAATTCAGACACAGCAGAGGGAAAGCTTGGTCTTCCCAGTTCCTCTTACTTTAAGCCAGGTTTGCAGGGGAATCATTTCACTTTATGAGTTTACATCTCACACAGTTTCACTATAATCCAGTGGCTCTCAACCTTCCTAAAGCCACAACCCTTTAATGCAGTTCCTCATGTTGTGGCGACTCCCAACCATAAATCTATTTTTGTTCTGACTTCATAACTGTAATTTTGCTACTGTTATGAATCATAATGTAAATATCTGTGTTTTCTGATGGTCTTAGGTCATCCTTGTGAAAGGGTCACTTGACCCTGGAAGATGTGACCCACAGGCTGAGAATTGCTGCTTTTACCCCGTATACTCCTGCTGGGGAAAAGAGCGGGGGTGTTCAGACACAGGAAGAAACTTTTAGTAGCAACAATAGGCAAGGGGGCATTTACAGCATAGAAAGTCTCCTATGAGACTCTCCTTAGGACCCTACCCTGTATGTAAACAGCTTGTCCTTAGTTTTCCTGTCCCAAGTTGCCTAAGGCTGTCATTTCGTAGCCACATGATATGGATTGATGGGACATAAGAACCAACCAGCTAACAGAACTGGGAGTCCCCTTCAGTGCAAACACACTAGGAGACCATCATTTCTAAGGCTCAGACTACAAAGTCCCACGATCTCATATACCCAGGCTAACTTCAAACTTTACTATGCAAGCAAGGGTGACCTTAAACTTTTGATACCCACCTCTACTTCCAGAGTGCTGGGATTATGGGCATGTTATAAGCATGTGCACGAACAGACCATGTGTATGTGGCACTGGAGTTTGAACTTAGGGCCTCATGCACACTGGGCAAGCACTCTATCAACTGAATTACCTTCCCAGACAAGGTTTCCTAATTCATTTTCATCTTCTTGAAAATTGAACCTGAGGTTTTTGTTGATAGCCTGAGAACATACTAGGAACATGCTTCTCCAATAAAAACATGTCTATGGTACAGAGAAGGAATGCCCAGGTAAGAGCAAGGAAGTAGTTTGCCCAGGTGATATGACCATTGCTTTTGGAGCCTGTGCTTCCTACCCCTGCAACATCCTATCATGAAACACTCTACTGGCTGGTCAGTTCTTTAACGTCTTGGAACATTTCCTTGTTCAAAACCACATTTCCTTGCTGAATTTTTTCTTACATCTCTCTAGTGTCTGTTTTTGCTTTTGTTTATAATTGTTTTGTTGTATTTTCTTTTTGATAGGAAATCTTTTGAATGATGTCACACATTAGGATTTTTCTGGTTTAAATCAGTTGGGTAAACCTGACAATCTACCTCTTATTGGCACGATGCTTGGATCTGTTGCTTTCATGGAGCTTCAGAAATCTGGATAAATACAGAGAGGTGGATGGATTTGGCTTTCAGATTTTTTTTTGAGCCCAAACCAGCAGCTTTCTCTGCTTCTTTGGAGGGAGATGAATTTGGTCACTGGCTGCAAGACTCCACCGAATTTAAACATTTCCCCAGGATTCATTTGTTTCCATGTTATTCATCACATTGATTGGTTTCTACATGCTGTGGGCTAGAAAAGGTCTTGCAGGAAAGGGCCAGAGAGAGCTAATCTCTTGATATTTCTGTGTCAAGATGGCAGCTGTCCTAATTAGGAAAGCCTGCCCTTTAGAAATTCTTGGACCAGCTCTGCAAGCCGAGTGCATCGGAAGCAGCCTTCGACATTCCCCTTTGTGTTAGTTGTGTTGGTTTCTTGACTAACAGTCTACTTTGTGCAGGAAAAGATGGGAGGTAAATGAAAGGGAGCCAAGGGAGAATGTGTGTGCTTGTCCACATGTGTATGTGGGCTCCCTGTATTTGTGCATGAGGAGGTCAGAGGTCATCCTATTCCATTCCATGGCCTACCTTGGGTTTTGAGATAGGGTCTCTCAGAGATCCCAGAACCTACAGCTAGTCGGTCTGGTTAGGAAAACCTGCAGGTCCTCCTCTTTCCGTCCCTCACTGGAGTTACAGGGGCACATATCTGGATTTTCTGTGGGTGCTAAGAATCTGAACTCAACTCCTCATGCTTGTCCAGGGAGCACTTGACCCACTAAAACCTCTCCCTAGTTAGGGAGGAGACTTAAAATCCTAAGCCTAATACACTAAAGTGTCCTGATACATTGAAAGATTAAAACTAGGTATTATTATGTAACAGGGTGGTTTGGAAGATAGGACTTATTTCTGCTCCATCCAGATAGAAATGATGGCAGAGAAAGCTGCCCAGGGCTCTGGCTGTAGTCAGTAGACATTTGATTGAAACAAGGACCAGGGTTCTAACTTCTCCCGTGGTTTAACCCTGGAAGGTTTTCACTTTCTGCCTCAGACATGCTAAGTGTCTAAAGAACAGTGCAGCAGGGATTAATTTAGCTGAAAGATCAGACGCCCCTTTTGTTTCCTTTGTGCTTGATCCCCAGAGATTTATGTGGAGCCATTTCTAAATTTTGGGTGTCAATCATGATTCTAACACCTAACTGGCTACATGGCTTAGAAAGATTATTCTTTAAACACTCTTTTTTTTTTTAAATTTGTAAAAATGAAATACAGATATCTGCTTCACAGAGTTGTTAGGACCCATCTGTGATTTCTGACAGCGGCAGCAGCATCAACACTGCCATCCCAGAGCATCTCATCAGCTGGGCTGTCTGCTGAAGTGCTCGCCACAATATTAGCTCAACAGATAAGAACGAGTTTCCCTGTTGACTTCCCAACCTACCATCAGAAGGAAGTCTAAGCATTTAGTCACATTCGGGTTACTAAATAAAGAGGTATTACGGAGCAATCAAGTTGAGAAAGTTTAAAAACATTTACCATGTGTGAGTTTTATAAGCGTAATTTATTTTATATTTATTTATGTTATTATTATTTGTGTGTGTGTATGTGTGTGTGTGCATGTGTGCACACAGGTTCCACAGTCACAGGAGTCAGTTCTTTCCTTCCACCATGTAGGTTCCAGGAATTGAACTCAGGACATCAGGCTTGGTGGCAAACACTTTACCCATTGATCGGGCTCACCACACCCAAGCTCTATTAATTTTTAATGGGAGTTGCAGGATTTAGTCATGAAAACCCAGGGGTCTGTAATCCTTAAGTGTGGTTTCCTCTGACATTGGCTGGGTGTTGGATATAATCAGTGTTTATAGGGAACAAGGGTGGCCTGGAGCCTGCACTGTTCGGCTTTCTGGTCGAGCTCTGTGTGGAGGGTTTTCAGCGTTCACCCACACCCTCATCAGTAGCCGAACAATCTGTATCTTATCAGTGCAAATACGCAGCTTATCTGAGGACAGCCAGAAAGTGCGGAGATTATTGCCAGGAAAAAGATATTATACTTTCAGATTAATTCTGTCTTGGAAAACAAAAACAAAACAACAGAAGTTACTTATTCACAGCCAAGGAATCCAAATTCCAGAGATTGGGCCATATTGGGGAGAAATGAAAAAAAGAGGCAGTTTGTAGCTTCCACTGACTTACTCCAGTATGGTCCTTGGTAGAGTTATGTCTGGGAGAGACAGATTTTTGCTAGACATGTGTTATATTTAATATGGTGAAAACAGAGCGTAAATCTTTGTATCCTGATCCTTCCTGCTGGCAATGCTCCTTTTGTTTTGAAGTAGTAAATGCTAGCAGTTACCACACATCTGCTTGTGCAAACTATAGAAGATGGAGCTTGGAGTTCGGCAGATCAGCCAAAAAGCCATGGATGACCCACATCTGCTCTCTGCCTGGAGCCAATAATGTGAGTGAGTCAGAGATAAACATGCCTCTTCGGTCAACAGCAGCCCTTTTCTCCTCTTCATTTTAGGGACGACTGGGGCTTCAGAACTAAGAGAGTGTAAAAAATATGTATTCATCCTTTCCTTGCCTAAAGACAAGTACTGGGTAGACAGTATTTTCATCATGAAGCATCTAGAGAAAAAGGTTTCACAACTTCCTAGAGCACACTCAAGCTTCCATTCTATCGTCTGCCACCATTGCTAAACCCTTTTATTCATCTGACTTCAGCCTGTGCTTCAGAGGTGGGTGTCACTCTCCTTCCCTTTCCTTTTGTGTCTTCATTCACTGGGAAGTCACAGCTGGCATGGTGTTTCAAAAATCACAGGCCGGCAAAATGACTCGGTGAGTAGACAATTGCTAATAAGGCAGTTTGTGCCCTAGAATCTGTTACTGTAACTTTAAATAATTATGTTAGTTTCTCAGTTTCTCTCTTAACTGAGCTATTACTCAAATAATTGAGACTCTGTTATATTATTTGTTAAACAAGCTTTACAACACAAGAACTGAGCAGTTTTTACTCTTTTCTTAATCCCCTAAATTAATTTGGCTTCCTCCGAGCTTAAATCCCAGAGATACTTGGACTTTGTGGTTTTTCTGCTTCAGCCAGCTCTTTCCTGGTCTCTCTTGCACCTCTGCTTATGGCTGAATCCCTCTTTCTCCCTCTAACTCCTCCTCCCCTAGAGGACAGGAATCCAGCCCTATTCTCTTCCCTGCTCAGTGATTGGCTATAAACTGCTTTATTGACATATCAGGGGACAATTGGGGAGCAGTTTGTACACAACATTGAGACAGGAGGTTCTGAGAACAAGGATTGCAAGCAGATATTGGGGGATACAGAAATCAGCATTTAAATTACACAATAACCTTATGCCTACAGGGATCCATGTGATTAAAGAAAGTATAGAACTGACTACTGAGGGTTACTCTCTGACCTCCACATGCATACTGTGGCACACACATGTGTGCATACATTTATAGAGTAAGTAAATAAATGGAATTAAAAATTAAAAAATAATAGTGGTGGCCAGGGGTGTTCCCACATGCCTGTAATACCAGTACCCAGGAAGCTGAGGCAGGAGGATTGTTAAGAGGTCAGAATTAGCCTAGGCTACATACATATTGAGTTTAAGGCAAGTCTTGGCAACTTTTCCAGACACTGAAAAAATACCTATGAAAAATTATAAAGATATATTTGTAATGAGGCAAATATGGCTTATGCTGGTAATTTAACTATGAAAATACTGTGTACATATGTGGTGTCCTCAGATGTATACAGATGCCCTCTGACATCTGTAAGTACGTGGGCAAAACAACCCAAACAAACAAAAAACTGCTGGAGAAATTTTACTTTGCATTTGAGAATTTTAGATAGATTTTTAACTGAAACAAAATTAAAAATGACACATATTTGTTGGACACCAAAGGATAGGGTGTACATTGTGTACTGATTGAATAACTAAACACATCTGTGCCCTCAAATGTTTATCATTTCTTTATCAAAGTCTTTCTTCTAGGTTTTGAGAATCGGTACATGTGTTTCTCTGTGGTTACCCCAATGTGCAATACCAGAGTTTCTTACTCCTATCTACCTCAATCCCTACTGAGCAAGTCTATTCCTTTGCCTCCTTTGTCATGTCCCCAGTTTCTTGTAACCACCATCCCACTCCCTGTTTCTATGACATCAATTAACTTTCTGATAATCTCCATGAGTGAGCAGTCACACACCCTATCTCTCTGTGTCCAAGGATTTCTTTTAGCTTAAGTGTTTTCAGTTTCATTCACACTGCAAATCATGAGATTTTATTCTTTTTATGGCCAAATAGAAGTCCTTTGTGTATGCTTACCACATTTTTTTTTTCATCTGTTCTTCCACTTATAGACATGGAGTTTGTTTTTGTTTCTTGGCTATTGTGAGGTTTGCATTTTTTATGCTTCCTGGAGCTGACAGAACACTGTGTCCTGGATGTGATATAACCACGTATAAGAACACTATGGTCGGGAGAAGGGGTTCTTCTAGTGTTTGTTTCATTCTCCCAAAATAATAACTTCAGAGAAGCATCCAGAGTAATATTTGGACAAATACCTGGTTTCATTGTCTACTCACATTACTATAGAAAACTAATCACCACACAGTTTCAAACTGTGGCAAATGGGATTTTATAAATTTGTGGTAATTTTTATGTTGCAGTGATTTTCATAGTTCTTGGCATTTTGTGTTATATTTTGTGACTGTGAGACTGTCTTTGCCTTTGTCCTGTTCATGAGGAATTCATGGGGGTTATTTTCTGCAGAGATGAAGTAAACACAAGTGAACAGTGTTATAAAAATCTGGAGAAAATAACATGAGGTCACCTCTGGAGATTTTAAACAGATGAACTGGGATATAGTAAATCAAAGTTTGAGTATATATTTCTGGGTAAAAGTTGTTCAGTTTTATCACATTTACCCTAAAGCACTGAGGTGGTTGAAGAATAGACAGCTAGAGTCTCATAGTTAAATTTTGAGTTGTTTAGGAATCAAGAGGGTGTTATAGATCTATATCTTACTCTTAAAAGTGTGTTGCAAGTTAGTATGAATGTTGAGTCAGATATAGACCTTTAAACTCATGGAGATGGTTAGATAGTAGAATGTTAAAGTCAGGGGCCAAATATGTATAAACTGGACATTGGGAAGGAATACTGGGCCATTTAACTGTCATAAATGTGGCATATTTATATCTGTTGTTTTGTATAATACTTACTGTTATAAGAGAAGGAACCATCTGTTGGACTGAAAGGGGAAACTTCTGGGGGGAAGAGGGTGGAAGGGCGGGATAGGAAGGGGGAATAGGGAGGGGTTTGTGACTGAGATGTAACTTGAAGAAAAAAAAATAAAGTATTAAAAAAAAAAGAAAATGGAAAGAAAAGAGTTCCATGTTTTCTAAGCATGTGCAAATTTCAAAGGAGAAGGTAAGTCTGGCAGTTCTCATGATAGTTAGATAATAAAAAGCCTATTGAGTGCATCCTTTCATTAAGCTATAGACGTTGGACCCCTTCAAATAGTACTTACCTTACTCTCTCCACTTCCTGTATATAATTTTTTTCAGCAGGGAAATTAGCTGTCTTAATCAATAGTTGCTACATTCAACATATTTCCCGAGAGACTTCCAGAACAATTTGAACATTTCCAACTTGGAGTCTGTCCCAGGTCTTATCTGGACTTATTATTTGAAAGCATGTATTGAATTTGTAAACAATAATTGAAGATAAACAGAACAAACAAAGCATTTATATACAAAGAGGCCAGGTAAAGGCAAAATGCTGAAAGAGTCCACGCACCCTTGCTTCCTGTGGGCACAAGGACTTTGCCTGCACTCATATGTTGCCTAGAAATGAATTCATAACAATACTTGCAGAAGTCTTATCATTTCTTAGTTTAGGGAGACCACGGATGTGTTTAGTCAAAATGACATTACTTTGGTGTTAAATTCTGTGTAATTGGTTAGCAACAGGGGTTTCTCATGACACTAATGTTCCATCCCATTGCCTTCTCAGAACAGCTGGGAACATTCTTACCTTGTGCAGGTATGCGGAATGACTTCATCTCACGTAGGTTCCCTGTGGCTTCCTCAGATCTGCTGTTTTCTTTGTTATTTGTGCGTATAACCTCATGTCACCCTGCACTGAGAAGACTGAGCCAGATTCTATCTCATGTAATCTGCCTGAAGAGTAGTTGTCTATTTTCTTACCAAGAAGGCTCATTTTTCTGTCACCCTGGGAACTTTCTACTGTCAAGAATCTGTCACATCTTTGCCAAGCTCCACATGTCACTGTGTCTCATTTCAGTGCTGTCCCCTTAACCCCAGCTCTCCATTTCACTAGCTTCATTTTGACACTGATGCTCTGACGCTAACTGGACATACCCTTTTTAGGGGTTTTGAAGTGAGAATGTTTCTCAAACTAAGTGGTTTATGAACAAGAGGGGTTTGCCCATTAACCCTGGAGGTTGGAAAGTCCAAGATCATGATGTGGACAGGGTCAGAGTCTGCTGTATGCATTTTGCTTGGCATCTTTTTCCTGTGTCCTTACACAGTGAAAGTAATTGAGGATGGTCATGAGAACTCTAGCCATATCATTAGGTAGCCAGTAGGGAATTAGCAGGATTACAGGATATGAGGGCTGGACTCCTTCCTCATGATTGATAGCTTACAAAACCAAGGACTGGAGCTGAAGGACATCAATTGTTGCCGAGAGGAGCAGATCCGAGTCATCTCTGGCCCTAGGAAGACATATGACATCCTGAACTGCCTGTCATTAATGGATAACTATCTGACCCTGGGTATGGGAACCCTAATCTTTATAAGATTCCCAAGGAACAGGAAACTTTTCTGTAAAGAACAAGGACATACTACTGCTCACTCCCTAAGAGTTAATCCAAAAGGGGGAAGAGGGCTCAGCTGTTAAGAAGCCATACTGCTTTTGCGAGGACCCATGTGTGGCAGCTCACAACTGTCTGTAATGCCAGCTCCAGAGGAATGCATTGCCTCTGGCCTCTGCAGGAACTATACTTTTTCACACACCCAGACCCAGACCTAGACCCCCTCCCCCAACACACACACACATGCACATACACACATATACATGCACACACGCACATGCACACAAGCACATGCACGTATACACACACAGGCACAAAATTAAAAAAAAAGTAACCTCAATTGGATTGACTCTGTTCACCATGTGGGCATGAGAATGCCCTTCAGGAGAGCTGGTCTAGAGACTCCAAGAAACAGTATAAAGCTAACCTAAAAACACAAATTTACATAATGGTCTCTGTAGTCACTGTTTGCTCTCAGTCCTTAAGAATATTTTTCTCTACAAGTGTCCCCCTGGTCATTGACAATGCCATTCTCCAGAGTCCAACCCCTGCCCCCTGAGAGTACTTTCCTTTGCAATGGTCTTCGGGTCATTGGCCACTGACATCCTTCAGAGTCACATGTTTACCTCACAGTAAACACAACTGTCTTCTACACTGCACTCTGTATGTCTCATTTAAATTCTTTTGTTAGAGACAACAGAACAAACTAATGAGTCATAGGAAGGTCACAGTGAGTTTAAGCAGCATAGTGACTTAACCCTCCTTCTCAAAGGACTTACCTCTTAATACTGTCACCTGGAATTTGGGTATAAAGATATGAATTTTGGGAGATAAAAGCACTCAAAGCAGAGAACCCTACAAATCAAGGGCAAGTTCATTAGAAGATATCCCTAACTTCAGATACCGGATGGGTTTCCCAAATCCACCTTTAATCACCCACTTCCAGGCTACTACTCCAAGGCAACCTAAAACTACCTTGCGTGGATAATTCACTAAAATAGCTCACAAGACTCACAGAAAGTGTTTCACTTACGGCTGTAATTTTGAGAACACTGATTGGGCAGGGCCAAATAAGGAGAAGCATAAGACAAGGCTAGGGGAGTAGGGCTACACAGAGTTTCTGTCTCCACTGCTGGAATCAAGGACTATCACCTCAGCAATAGCAATCAATACTCACAGCCAGCCATCCCCATCGGGCCTCAGTATCCAGAGTTTTTGTTGTAGCTTTGTTCTGTAGACATGATTGATTGATTGATAGACAGATCAAACAGCTAATCTTGTGACTGAACTCAGCACCCTTCCAAGAGGGTAGTTTGGGTTCTAAGTTCCAGCTCCTTCATCTCATATTTGGTCTTTGTGTTAACTAATTCCCATGAAGGAGATATTCAGGAGCCCATCAAGGGGGATTGTTCTATTCTAAGAAGAACACAGCTTACAAGTTAGTAAACTCCAGGCAGGTCTGAACCTGTGCCAGGAACCAGAGATAAAGAACAGAAATGTAAATGAGTGTGTGAGTTCAAAAAATTTATTATACAACAAAAATTCTTCTAATTTCTAGCTTTTGTTTGTGGGATGGTTAGATGAGGTTGAATTGAGTGATATTTGTGTGTGTGTGTGATAATCCAGCTGTAACTGGTTCTTCTATTAGGTAGAAACAAGGTAAAGCATGACGATTCTGCTGAAGTCGGTCAGAGTTGCCGTTTAACCCTTTCAGGATCTCACAGAAAAAAATGAAAATCTACCTTTTAAAACTGTGTTGTTCACTCAGGATGAGCTTCTCTAGTTCCTTCCATTTGGCTGCAAATTGAATGTTTTCATTGTTTCTGATGACTGAGTAGTATTCCATTGCGTAGATGTACCACAGTTTTTAATCCATTCTTCCGTTGAGGGACATCTGGGTTGTTCCCAGTTTCTAGCTATCACAAATAAGGCTGCTATGAACATAGAAGAGGAAACGTCCTGTGGTTTAGTGAGGAATCATTTGGATGTATACCCAGAAGTGGTATGGCTGGGTCTTGAGGTAGAGCTAACCCAGACTCAGAAGGATGCACATGGCATCTATACACTTATAATCAGATTTTAGCCATATAGTACAGGATAACTATACTACAACCAATGCACCAAAGGGAACAGGAACATAGACATTGTTACCTGTCAATGAGACACTTTGCCCTAGTGGTGCTGCCTTGTAGGGCCCCAGTGTATGAGGAGGCTCTTGGCCCTCATATAACTGCTGAACTGGGGCGGGGGACTGATATGTAGAAACACTCCACTCCAGAGGAGTGGGATGGAAGGGTTAGGGGGAAGAGGGTGGGAGGGCGGGACGGGGAGGGGTGGAAAGAGGGCACTGTGATGGAGCTGTAACCTTAAGTAATAAATAAACATAAAAAGAACCTGTGTTGTCTTTTAGAGTTTCCATGCTATCAGACATACAGTGGAGGCAAATCCTTACTGGTTCTTATGTTATTTGAGCCCCTCTGATATACAAAGTACTCTGGAGATTTGCTAATGTGGAAAGGTAAGTTCCTTTCTCTCCAAATGCTAAACTGGGTGTAAGAGCTGAGCAATAACATGCACCTCTGACCTCCAGATTTCGTCCCCCCCCACAACAGAACACAGAAATAAAAATCCCCACCAAAGGCTGTGGAGAAATTCACACAGCACAACATGCTCAGAATGGCCTGGACAAACCAGGCATGTGGCTCCTGTCTGTGATTCTAGCAGATAGAGGGTGAAGGCATGAAGATTATGAGTCTCAAGCTAGCCTGGGCTATCGAGTCAGAGCCTGTCTCAAACATACAACAACAGTTAGCATAGGCAGAGTCCTCTTGGAGAGTAGAAGTGCTCCTAGTAGCTGTGATGATTAAAGGAAACCAAGAAGGGGGAAATATGATAATCGTCCTTCTGAGGCTGAGTTAATTCACTTCATAGAATCATCTTGTTTCATCCATTTCTCCTGAACACAGCATAAGCTTGTCTTTATGATAGAAGCAGAATCTACTATGCACATAAACCCTGTATAACATCCCTTTGTTGTTAGACACCTGGGTTGATTCTGCAACTTAACCAGTGTGAGTAGTGCATTGAGAAACATTGATATGCAGTGATCTCTGTGACATTGTTGACTAGATAAAAACATCAAACATACATATATGACATGAAAGTAGAAGCAAAAAGCTGTCCAGGGAAACAGAGGGCACTAACAGGAGGAGAGAGGTTGAAAAAGGAGAGGGTAAGGAGACTGGAGGGGAATATGCTCAAAGCACTGTATGTAACTGTAGGAAAATGATCCTATATGATGTAATATGTGTTCAATAAATTTATAAAATTAAAAAATTAAAGATGAATAGTTGAGTGGAAAGCCTTCTGTGGGGGAGTGATATATAGCTTTTGAGACACCATAGTTTATTCTAAAATTTTGCCAGATCATTATTTATTTTAAAGATTTATTTTATTTTTGTGTGTATGTGTGTATATGCCTGTAAGTATGTGTGCACACATGTGAACTGATGCCTGTTGTGGAACAAAGAGGGTGTTGGATCCTTGGTACTGGAGTTATAAGCACTTATGAGCTCTCTGTTGCAGGTGCTGGATAATGAACTCTGGTCTTCTGTAAGAGCAAATGCACTTAGCTACTTAGCCATTTCTTTAGTCCCAAGTCCCAAGAATAGTATCTTTATGACTTAGCAATAAATTTGGAAGTATATTTTATTTATGTGACTAGAGGGGAGATTTGTAGGTTAAATTTGAACATATAACAATGTCATAAACAATTGAGAAAATGTGTAGGAGTTGGTGTAAGATGTCAACCAGGAGGGATGGCAGGAATAGAAAGAGGTGCAGAAACAGAGCTAAACTTTGGAAAGGATATAACCAGCGGACGCGGCAAGCAGAAATGTACCATATAATTCAGGTGAAAACACCAGAAACTTAAGGAAAACATAAAATTATACTGTGACATTAGATTATCCTTCTAGCAAAAGGAGGGTCTTAAGATGGAGGGGCTTATTTGTAATGAACTTCTCAGTTTCTTGTGATTCCCAGGAAAATGGCAGGGATTGGCTCTATTTACTAGTGTGCTTACATTTATAATGGAATAAGGATGGATGGCCAAAGCCACTTCTTTAATAATATATGTAAATACTAAAATACTGTACTTAAAATTGGTGTCACAGGAAACTTGAGAGATGGCTCAGTGGCTAAGAGTACTGGCTGCTCTTGCAGAAGACTCAAGTTCAGTCCCCAGCACCCCTGTTGGTGACCCACAATGCTCTGCAACTCCAGCACACCAGGGATCTGATGTTACATTGTAGTCTCTGCAGGTGCCTGTGTGTGTGTGTGTGTGTGTGTGTGTATGTGCATTCACACACACACACAAATACATCATTTTAAATTTTATTTTAAATCGGTGTTATACATAGAAATGAAGATGTGACATTTTCAACACAAAGGGAGCTTGTGTTTTACCTAGACAATGGTTTCTTTATGAAAGCAATTAAGTAAGCAGACACTGAGTGGAACTGCATTCCAACAGTTGAAAAGCGTATTTCAAAATAAAACGGGAAGGCCATTCTCATTTTAAGGTGATCATTTTCGAGACCAGTGCTTATTTTGAACACTGCCCTGAAACCGCCGGACACACTGAGCCAGCTGTACTCCACGCAAACAGCTGAGTAGCTACTGTGTCACACCCCAACTCGGGCTGCCTACAGGAAGCCTTACGCTCAAACACTTTGGTCAAACACAATTTTCGAGGCACTGGCCAGACAATTTTTTTTTTCCTTAAAGGAAAAATGCTTTTCAGGCAGTCCCATCGATGTACTAGGCGTACATACGTATTGCAGCCTGTGGTCTCTATTCCCTGAAATCAGGACAGATTGAATAGTCTGGTCTATTTCTGGTTAATTACCGGAGGCTTAAGGTTAATTGCTGTGTTTTCATGTTATTAATTCCCTTCACAAAGAGCTCTGCTGGTCGGTTTACCACATTCACCAATCAGTTCCCACCAGTGCTCAGTCTGCCAGAGAACACAGGAACTGGGGGAGGAGCCCTGGAAACCACAGCCTGCTCATGAATATTTTCACTCATGGGCACTTTTAAGCATGAGAGAAACGAATTTTCTTTCTATTTATCTCCAGCACTGCTTGCGCTGGTCTCTCTCACAGTCTTTCAGTTCCAGGCACCAAAACACACTTTTGTCAGTTTTAGATGTGAGCTATTATTTTATTTATTTGTTTGTTTGTTTGTTTATTTATTTTTAGACCTTTATGTGGAGTTCAAAGTTCGTCTGTACAAACTGATCTGCTAAGTTCTGAGACTGGACCCTGGGATGGAGTACAAACGCAGTTTCCAACTGGACACTTCGTCACTGGGGTCTCCACGCGAATACCTTGGCAAGAAGTTTCCAGAATCCCTTCACCAACAAATCTAAAACTTGCAGTTATAACTCTCTGCTGACCTTAGCAAGCGTGTAGAACAAGTGGCTGAAATTCTGTATTTCATAGAGAAAATTTACAGTTTAGGAAATATGAAATGATGTGCACATGTATTTTTGCAAGTATTCTCTTAGAAACTAGGAATGTTGTAGGCATATACTGTGGCTCAGAGGGCTTTGGGGACTATGTATTACCTATGTACTACTTATGTAGTATTAACTAAATTATCATTCCTTTAACATTAAATAAATTGACAGGCTCTGTCATTGTTAATAAAGCTATATGCTATCATTTTAAAACATTTGAATGGAAAATAAGACTGAGAGTTTAACTCTATTCCCCTGTGATCCATTCAAGTCACCATTTGCATTTAGAAGAAACAGCTCCAGCAAACAAAATGCTATCCTGTGTGGTTTTAAATGTTCATTCATTCACTCATTCACTCACTCACTCACTCATTTATTCATCTATGTGTGTGTGTGCGTGTCTATGTAAGCATGTGCTCAGGCCACTGCCCATGTGTGGAGGTCAGAGGGCAATTTGTAAGAAGCATTTCTCTCCTTTGACCATGTGTGTTCCAGGGACAGATCTGGTCAGGTTTGGTGGCAGGTACCTTTATCTGCTGAGTCATCCTAACCCAGCTCACCATGTCCCCTCCCCTGTTACCACCCTCTGCTTTTCCTGAGACCCGCCTGAATATTTGGGAGTTGCTTAGGTGTCCCCTCACCAGGGGTGATTCAGTGTCTGGAATAAGATAATAACTGTATTTGCATATGTTCAAATCCTTTTCGCCGCGGGCATCAAATCCTGGATTTAGTACTTTGTGGTGTCTTTCATCTTGAGAACTGCTGGATAGATTCCCCTGGACACTCAACAAAATGAACAAAACACAGCAATTAAATGAGCGAAGGAGGACGAGGACAAAACAGGCAGGAAGGAAGAGAACAAAAGACAAGATGTGGCTCAGGCTAATCAGGAACTTGAAAGGACAGGTTTTTGGTTCAAATTGTTCCTCTTGCTTTCAGGAGTCACTTCTGAGGCTTTGCATGCTTTTATGACAGTGGAATACTGAAGGTGATAATGACCCTCATGACTCAGGTGCATCAGAAATCCTTTAGACTGGTGTAGAAGAATCTCAAATTTGGCAGTTGGTGTAATGTTTCTCACACACGCACACAAAATGTCAGCCATTTTGCAAAATGGAATCTAAATGGCCATAAAAATCCCTTACAGAATATGTCTAATGTAAACAGCTGTTAAAATTCTTTGCTTAATGCACACTTCATCAAAAAAAATCCTGGCAATAAAATAAAAAAATCTTCGCATACTTTCATGGTGTATTTAATTCATTTTGGTGAGATAGAAACTTGGTGAATATATTCAATGCTAGTGACAGATATTTTCTTTTTCTGAAATTATCTTGTTGTTATTGTTAGTCATTCTCTAAAATTATTATCAAACTACAAGGTAATCTCAGGCCACAAAAGAGGAAGTGTTTTCTCCATTGTTGATTTAGTGTTATTTTAAACAAACTCTAAGGTTCACATTATGATGGGATGGAAATACCTGGCGAAATACTTTAAAGTAGATTAAAAAACTCTGATCTGACAAACCACTTTTTCGAAAAGAACAGATACAATGTACTTGTTTATGGCTCAGTGGGTAAGAAGGCTTCTCTACAAGCATGAGGACCTGAGTTCAAATTCCAGCACCCCATTAAAAGCTGGACACAGCAGGACATATGTCTGTACAACCAACTTCATGGTGCTGGGTAGAGAGAGGAGGATTATTTCAACTTGCTGGCAGCCTGTGTAGATGCAGGTTAGTGAGAGATCCTATCTCAAAGGAATAAAAAAGAGTATGACAGAGCAGGTCACCTGAAGTCCTCTTTTAGTGACTGTGTGCACACAGCCGCACACCCTCCTGTATATATACCCCCAACACAAAGTTCTATACCAGTGTTTCTCAACCGGTGCGTCATGACCGCCACCTATCAGATATTCACATATCAGTATTCACATATAAGATATCCAGTATATCAAATATTTACCTTACAATTCATAACAGTAGCTACATTACAGCTATGAAGTGGCAGCAAAACAATTTTACAGCATCACCACAGCATGAGGAGCTGTATTAAAGGGTCGCAGCATTAGGAAGGTCGAGAACCGCTGCTCTATATAACACTGTATTTTATGAACTTATTTCCCCATCTTGTATAATACCCTAGATTTTTAGACTCGCATCCAGGTTATATTCTATCTGTTGTATTGCTTTGTATGTTTTATGGCTTTGAAAAATACCAAAAAATCATTCTTTTGGATTTTGCCTGGTAGGTGATACTGTGTGATTTGCTAGGTAAGGTTGACTATTAAAAACCTTCATTTAAAAAATTATACACTTTTGAACTTTGAGAAGGCACCCAAGTAATAGCCTTTGTGCTAACCTAAGTAACTAAACAGCATCAAGTAAGGTAATAATGTTTTTATGAGGATGGTGGGTTTGAGTGGGTTCTTGGATGACTCGGTTCAAATGGGCAGAGTGGGAGAGAGTGGAGTGACTAGAGATAGAGGATCTAAAGTGTGATTGTGTAATTAAGTACTGGGTGTTCATTTAGTTGCTAAAAGAGTCATTGTCTGCCTGTGTTGGCTTCTTGTTGTCAGCTTTCAGATATTACAAATTCCCAGAAAGAGTTGAAGAATACTCCTTAAAAAAATAGTTTCTCACTAAAAGGTTTGGTGTGATGAAAAAAGTCATGTTATGAAATTGAATCTTGATGATACTATCCAACTGGTGTACTTGTTTTTAAAAAATAACAACTGTAAAATTTGAATTAGAAGCTAAATGTGTATCCCATAAAAGTGTCTCATTTAGTGACTGATTATAAAGCAAACACTTACGTCAAGGGATACAGTAGTCTTCCCTTATCTGTGGTTTTATTTTCCATACTTTCAGGGACCCATGGAGAATAGCAAATTAAAAAACACTAAATGGAAAATTCCGGAAATCACAATTTTAAAATGCTCCACCATTCTGAACAGCATGAGGAATTCTTAGATCATTCCACTCTCTTGCACCAAAGATGTCTCGGCCCCTCTATGCAGTGTATCTGTGTTTTATGTTACCTGCACATCAGTCACTCGCCGGTAGCCTTGGTTATGAGTATCATGTGTGTGTGTGTGTGTGTGTGTGTGTGTGTGTGTTCCACTAACCCTTATTCTATGCAATCATGACCCCAGTGTGCAAGAAGAGCAATGTGCAGAGGCCCCAGGGCACAAGACATAAGAAAGATTAACTGTGTGTCACAAGACACCGCTGGAGGGGGTATAGGAAGCCTCACAACTATATATAGGGTTCAATGTTACCTGTTGCTTTTGGAATCCTCAGTCGGCTGCTGTCTTTGAACATGTCTCCTGTGGAGAAGAGGTGCCTCTGTACTTAATACTATGCAATCTTTCAGAGAGACTATTTCCATACTGCCACAGGAAATCTAATTTAATTCATTTCCTCAGCTGAGAGATGCCTGCACACTTAAAATGCTGTCAGGAGCATTCTTTGCTTTCAGTTCCACCATGGGTTACACAGCTCCATAAGGCTGTAAGGCTGAGGTCCTCCAGTTATTTGGCCTGATTTTGAAAAGTCTTAGGAGGTAGTTTTCTTGATGATGTTGGACAGAACCTTTCTAAGCTAGAGGACTGAATAATTTGTGTTCTACAATATTTGATGCAGAAAACTTATAGACCTCTCAAGATAGAGAAGAATTGATAGTATACTTACAAATTATGGCTTTGGTTTGGCAGGGCAATTATTGTTCTATTCTCTGTCCTTGAATATGCGTAATAACTGATAACATCGTGCAACACTTTCCAACAGGACTTTCTGATATGTTGCTAAATGACCACTTGTTTATTGTAGCACAGGCTAAATTAAAAACAAAACAAAAATCCTTAACTCTTAGGGTTCATTCTCTCCCAGGACATTGTTGTCATTCTTGGTTCAAATTTGAGAAAATTGTTTGTGACTCACTCTACTATTTGCTGATAAAGTGTGGGAAAGGGGGAATGGGCTTTCTAGATATGATCCATGTTAACAGAAAATGCAAAAATGTCAGACTTTTAATCTCTATATCTAGCTGTAGTAGAAAATAAATCATGAAAGCAGTGTGAGAAGTAATTCAACCCCAATCTAAAATAAAGAATGGCAACAAGAAAACAGGAAGCTGCCTGGAACAGGTTTAGTCATAAGTCAAGTTGGGATTTACAGCTCTCAGATTCCAGCCTTGGAATAATGACTGCTTTCCCTCTGATTTGAATCTCGGGCCCCTTGGTGACAATTTTTGTGTTTCATTGTCCTTATCTACAAAATGCAAAAAGCTATAGTTTTGTTTCTTGGAATCCTGTGCAGTCAGCCCATTGCCCTCTTCAAAACTGATGAGAAGGCATATTGATAGGTGAAGACAGGTCAGTCTTGCTTGTAGTGAAGTCACCTAATAAAGACACTAAAATCTTTCCCAAACAAGGAATCTGTGTGAGCTACAGACCTGTTCTCCAGGAGTCCACTCTAAAACTTCTGGATTAGTTAAGACCCTCTCATATGCTTATTCTCTAGGAGATTTTCTTTTTATCTATAAAATAGAATTTATTAATTAAAAAAAACCTTCTGGAGTATTTATTTTCATGGACTCACTATTTAAGGAAACAGTGTGTTTAAATAACTTTGGATATAACTAGCTGTAGTTTCTGTTGTAGCAATCATGAATGTAATTGCCACAATTAAGAGAGGTTAAACCATCAAGAATCAAACACCCAGACTTGGAATTATTATGTTAAGTGAAATAAGCCAGACCCTGTAAGACACATAGTGCATGTCTTTGATAAGGACATCCTAGCCTTTAATATTTATATATGAGTGTGTATGTGTTTGTATGTGGATATAAGTCAAAAGAAAGTGGGCCATGGAGGAAGAAAACCTTAGCAGGAGAAGGAAACAGAATACATGTGACAGAGAACCAGACAAAGGGCTATTGGGGAAAAGAGGGAGACCAGAAGGGATGGGAGTAGGGAGAAGGGGAGGAGAGGAATAGAATCCAAAAGACCAAACCATGTATGAAAATACCATTGCAAAAAAATTACATTGTGGGCAAATTAAAAAAAAAAACTATTAACATCTTTAAAAAAAAAAGGAATCATCTAACCACAAGTATGAGAACTAGTCATCCACTGTCAAAATAGCACAATTTGTGTGATAATACGTAATTCCTTCCTTTACTCTGCCTTTGAAAATTAGTTCAAGCCTGACATTATTATATAAAAATTAAACAAAGTTTAAAAATGTTATAAAATTTTAATCACAAAACACAAGTCCTTCAATTAGATCCTAATCACGTACTTGCTGTTGGTCTTATTGCTGCAGATGCCTGTTGCTCATCTTATGAAGAATTGTCCCCAGATTTATAGGTCAGAGCATTAATAGTTGGTTGTACTTAAAATGAGGCCAGATAGAAAGGGAAAATTATGGGGATGTGGGAAGAGAATGGAGCTCCATTCCACGGTCTGCTACAGCCTCGCTGAGCAGCTGAGAAGCAAGAATTCCAACATATTAACAACACTTGTTTAAGGCTTTCTACCTCCCAGGCTGTTGTCCTGTAATTTTTCTAGAAATCTCACTATAAATCCCATGTACAGTGATAAACATGCCCTAAACATCTTGAGCAATTCTAGTGGCTCCTGGTTTTATCTAATCAGATTGTCACACCGTCAAAAATATTTCTGGAGTCACTCTATCATCTCACTTATCGAAAAGAGAAAATTTCTCAGCAAGTCCTTGAGATAGAACTTGAGAGTTGCCAAAAAGCTAGAAATACGATGTCACAGGGTTCAGCTATTCCATTGTTGTTAATAGAATGTCTTTGGAGACCTTCAGAAAACAAAGAAATGATAGGTAAATGAGAAAGACAAAATCGATGGATTTTTGGAGTCAAATTTTTGGTTTTGTAAGAGCAAATTTCATAGCGCTGTGGGTGTGGTTTGTGCCATCTGTGGAGGAAATAGCTACATCCCTTGTTCAAATCCTGCCACATTGCAGTCCTTATAGATGCTCCTGCAAATGGCAGAGACCAGCTGTCACTTCTCCAGACAATACATAGTGAGTTCCAGGCTAGTCTAGGCTACATGAATCTTTTTTTAAAAGAAATAAATAAGGAAAAAGAAAGGAAGGAAGGAAAGAAGGATAAAGAATCTTGTACTATTAGTTTGGAGTCTTCATTGTTGCAAAGTATCTTTTACATTGAATGTACACATTAATTGAGTATATTTGCAGAAACAAAAATATATTAAAATATTTTATATATTTTAATCTACTAATTACACAAGTTCACACTTACTGCTATTTCTTAGAAAAATACAGTTACATTGTCATTATAGGTTCATTTTAAATCAAGGTTGGAATATCTAAGTTATCTTTTGAGAACAACTTGATTTTTATGACTTACTATTGTCATGTTTGACAGCCTTAAATGGCAAGAAGATTTATTTTCTGAGTTGCAATAGCTCAAGAAGTTAAATTTAAATATTTTTTTTGTGTATTCATTATAAACATCAGTCTTTGCTAGATAGCATTCAAGTGTGTTGAAAATACAAATTAGCTGAGACTTATGTCATAGAACTATATAGCTGGTATGAACATTTTTAAGGTAATTTGAATATAGCTATATATCTATAAATAATATCTTTCTTGAATAATGAAATTAATCATATGCACATAATCTCAAATAAATGACAATATACATTAAAAAACACACTTCTCGCAGCATTTCAAATAGTTGCCACAAACTGAAAGCTACACAAATATCCAACCAGGGAAAATAGTTATGTAAATCATGATATATCAACAAAAGATGATAAAGTTGTAATGATGAATTTAATTAAAGCTATAATGGGCTCAGTATGATGGATTAGTAGGCAAAGATACTAGCTGCCAAGCCTGATGACCTGACTTGGATCCCTAGAACTTATATGGTAGAAGGAGAGAACCAGCTCCTACAAGTTGGCTTCTGACTTCCACATATATACCTTGGCACCATGCCCCTCCACAACAAAATAAATAAGTATAATAAAATATTTAAGAACAGAAATAAACCAAACATAAAAGTCATCTTTTAGCCGGACTCTGTGGCACACACCTTTAATCCCAGCACTCAGGAGGCAGAAGCAGGCATATTTCTGTGAATTCAAGGTTGGACTGGTCTACAGAGTGTGTTTCAGGACAGCCAGAGCTACACAGGGAAACCCTGTCCCAAAACAAACAAAAATCATCTTTTCAAAAGCTATGATATGTGAAAATAAAATTGTTATGATATATCAAAATTAAAAGGCACAACAAAGAATTATACAGAAATACTGATGTGAACAAGTAGTATAGTGACATACAAAATCAAGATTTGTATTATACTATGGTGGATTTCCTTCATTTCAATTTATTAGAGATTATTACCTTCATTCTGGTGTTGGTTGGGTCTGTACATCAGACACATCACTGAGGAATCCCACACCATTTCTTGTGAGGGCCTGTACAACTAAGGTAAATCCCTAAAAGGGGATATGGAGATTTGAATGGCCCCCCATAGACTCATATGTTTGAATACTTGGTTCCCAGTTGATGGAGATATTTAGGAAGGATTAGGAGGTGTGACATTGTTGAAGACGGTATGTCACTGGGAGTTGACTTTGAGGTTTCAAAGAACCCGTGCCTTTCCAAATCTCATGGTTATGGGTCAAGATATGAGTTCGCAGCTACTGTTCCAGCGTTGTGTCTACCTGTCCCCTGCCATGCTCCCTGTCAGGATGGTTATGGCCTCTCATCCTCAGAAACTGTAAGCCACATATAAACTCTCTCTTTGATAAATTGCCTTGGTCATAGAGTTTTGTCACAGCAACAGAAAAATAACAAAGACAGGGTGATTAGGGCTAGGTTGACCTAATACCATCAGTTGACTGGGCTTGACTGCCTTTCTCTGTTGCAGTTTGAATCCTGTTGTATTCTTGGCAGGCAGTTAGGATTTCAATCTAAGGAACCATTCTTATTCCTTTTCCCAAATTAAAGTTCAGAGTAAGTGATTTTAGTCTTATTTTTCCAAGCCTTCAAATTTAAATGTCATGAACATGAAAAAAGAAAACAAGAAACAAATAAAAATCTAGGATAATTAGTAGTTGTTGCTTCTTATGTTTTCCTTTCATTCCTACATATTTTTTAATTGTGAGAAAATATAGAATTAGCACAATGATCATCTTAGCCAATTTTAAGTGTATAGTTAAGTTGTATTGACTATATTAGTTCTTCCACACATCTTAAAATGTTTTATTTGTATAATTATATATAATAGTTTTCATTGTGACCTTTTATATATACACAATGTATTTCAATCATGTTTATATCCCATTATGTTCTTTTGTCCTTGTCCTATTCCCACTAATCTCATTCCTTTTTCCAACTAGCTCCTCCTGTCTCCTGCCACAAAATATCAAGTATTCTTTTTGTTTTATTTATAACCCAAATGAATTTCATTGGAGTTGTTTACAGAAGTTTGGGTGGGAAGTTGTTTTTATTTTTAAATTTTTATTTAAAATTTTTATACACTGTATTTTGATCATATTCTTTTACCTTTCCCCAACTCCTTCCAGATACTTCCTACCTCCCTGCCTACCAAACTTCTTGTTCTTTCACTCTCTTTCTCAAAAGCAGGCTTAAGGGAAAAAGAAACCCAAAATGAAAATCAAAATAAACTAAAAAAAGTTAAAAAGAAAAAACCAAAAAACCACAAAATGCACACATGCACACACACACACACACACACACACACACACAGAGACAGACAGACAGACAGAAAGACAGAGAGACAGAGAAACAGAGAGAGAGAACAACATGGAATCCATTTTGTGTTGACTAACTACTCCTGAGCATGGGAGCTATCCTGGGGTGAGGTGCTGAGTTTTTGTCTGGTTTCAACCAGAGCAGTTATCGTGTGTGTTGCCAGAGTTCAGTGTGAATTTATATGTGTTTTGGCTCTGTTGCATCCAGAAGACAGCTTCCTTGGAGTCACATATCACCTCTCACTCTTATAATCTTTATGCTTCCTCTTCTACATAGATTCCTGAGCCTTGGGAGACAAGTGCTCCAAAGCCTTTCACCCTGTACACTGTCCATTGGTAGATCTCTTAATTGATTCTCACACACTGCAAGAAGAAGCTTCCCTGATGAGGGCTGAATGATGGTCTGATCTGTGGGTGTAACAATATGCCTCTAGGAGTAATTTTATTGCTATGTTTCTTTAGTAGAACAATAATAGTAGGTTTTCGCCTAAACCCAGGACTTATCTAGTCTCATGTTCTTGATCACTTTAGCAGCATCATTTTTGTGTTCCATCTTATGGAGTGGGCCTTAAATCCAATAAAAAAGGGTTGGTTACATCCTCATTTGTGCCGCTATTATACCAGTGTATGTAAAAAGAAATATAATATAATATAATTAGTTTGGCGACTAATCCTTAACCATCCATTATAAATGAGCACACAGACACCACGTGGATTTTAACAAGCCTTGGCCTGAATTGAGCAATCCTAGCCCATCTAAGGTAGCTCTTAATTCTATTACCCAAATATAACCCCGTATATACATACATCTCCTTGGACTGCCATTTTCCACGATATGCCGATGTTCCTGGCCATGTGGCATGAGGTTATTTTTCCTAACCTATGGTGTGTGCCTCCATCCTGCTGCTCCTGGTTTGAATGCTTTCTTCTTCCTGCTGCTAGCTGGAATGCTTTAATCCTCTGTCTAAAGCGCAGGCTTCCTGTTAGGAAGTCCCACCTTTCTCTGTGTTTGTCCAGTCTCAGGCCTCAGCATTTTATTTAACCAATCAGAGTCAAGGTAAGTAACAGACAGAAAACAGGACCAATTAACATTTAGAATGCTTAACACTACCCCAACAATTCCCTCCTTTTGTCTAAAAAAAAGGCTAAATTTTTTAACTCATATAGTAAAAACAATAAGAAGAAATATGAAACAATCAAGAAAACCATATATAAAAGTTATACACATAATGCTTAGTCTATTTGTATCAAGCAATCTTGAAGAAGAAAAAAATCATCTATCTTGGTGTGTCTAAAGTTCTGAACATAAATAATTTCTATCATGTCCTATATTTATAAACCTAAAATTTTTATTTAGACTTCAAAATATCCTTTTAAATTCTAAACAACTCAAGTTCAATTGAAATTTTATAACTATTATGCCTTCAACCCATCAAAGACATAAGAAGGGATAAAGTTATTATTTGAGTGAGTAGGAAGCATAGAAGAACAGCTTCCAAAAAGAAATATGACAGTTTGTTGCCTAGACAGTCCCAAATATCTCTTGATATCGTTAGAGCATCATCTTCAGCCTTCAGGCCAAGCATTTTTCACAGACCTCATTGTGCAGCAGGAAATAAGAATTTTCCCATTCTGTCTCTGCAGAATCAGGACATCGACTTACCTGCATTTAAGCTCTGGTCCATCTTTGGACTGTATATAGTCTGTTGAGAGAGTGGGGGCATTTTTGCCCAAGAGGAATTATCTCCTGATGGGAGATTTCTTTTTGATGCTCATTGTCTTCTTCCAAGTCAAATGGGAGCTGTCAGGAGCTGACAGTCTTAAGTCAAACAATTCTTAAAATAATAAAAGCATCTTTAAATGCCATGTTCTGTATGCCTCTGAGAGTTTTGAAGACATCTACCAATTTATTTATAAATCTATCTATCTTTGAACAGGCAAACTGTGTATTTTAACCATTTACTATCTGTTTAACCTATTAAGTATATTTGTGATAAATTAAGACTAGTATTTGACATGACCAGAAGCTCAACTGGTCAGTCAACTTGCACTATCCAGACTCCTAAATAGATTGCAATAGCAAATCATAAAAGGATTGGAAGTAAACCTATACTTTTAAATGAGTTGTATAGAGTTGAAATATACATAATATGTGTCTAAATATGAAATTCTATACCAATGAATCAAAATTTAACCTTAGTTTTGTATCAATATACAAAATTCTATACCAATGTATCAAAAGATAACCTTATTTGAGAATAACAATGGTTTTCAGTTTCAGAGCAGATTCAATAATCTATCCTTATATCTTATCATTTCTATATTATATACATATATTCCCCTCTTTTTCAAGTCTTTCCCCCCTATATAAGAGAGAAAGAAGGATAGAGAAAAGAAAAAAATAGAAAAGTCCTTGAATCTAATCTCCTATATCTTGGTTAATAAGACCATTTAACAATTTGTAACAATTCCCCCTAAACAACATCTATCCTCCACCCCACTTTTGGGAATGGGACATCGCTCTCTTAAAACTTCTTCCTGCTGAATTAGGATGCAGAAGACCTGTTTGGGGGCCCAAATAAAATGGAAAAAAATGGTTAATCAATTTAAAAGTAACATTTGTTGTCCAGTCTCTATGTGCTCAACAATTTGAGTGTCCTGATCAGTTTGTAGTTTGAAGCTGGACTTTGGTAGGAAAGTTCAGAGCTTTATTGACATCCTGTCTGAAAGAGTCTTTGAGGCTGGGCCATCTCAGCAAGCTGAAGTTGTTCTGGATGCAGATTTTTGAAGAAACAGCTATTGAGGCAGTCTGTGAGGCTGGATCATTTGGGTTACTTATCTTGTCTTCTTTGGACTCAGGTCCCATTGTTCTGAAAATATATAATTTCTCACAAGTAACATATAGTTCTGCAATTACCAAATACCTTGGATGTGCAGGATGCACAAATCAATTAAGGAATATTTTTCTGTTCTTTATATGAACAGCAGATAGACATTTGTAAGTCTCCATGTTATATAAAAGGATGGCGTGTAATAGTTTTACATATATATGCTATATATAATATATTTTAAATTGAAAATACAGTATAAGACGGTATGGAGTTTAAGTATTCTCTACAGTTGACATACATTTATTAATTGATTAAAACAGGATGTATTCTGTGTTGTTCTGGCTTTTTGTAGATTAGCTTGGCCTCAAACTCAAAGGGAACCAATATGTCTCTGTCTTTGTCTCCCATATTTTGGGAACAAAGGTATACATTTATATATTTTTTCTTTCCTTTTCTCCTTTCTTTGGAGATTTAATTTCTATGTGGATATATCTATCCTTATTGAGACAGGGTTTCTCTTTGTAGCTTGGGCTGTCTTGATTTGCTCTGTAGAGCTCTATAGATTTAGATTGCCTTGAACACACAAGGAAACTGTTTTAACCTTGTCTCCCAAGTTTTGAGATCAAGGTATGAATTTAATTAATTGAATTATCCTTATTAAACAATAACATTAAGTAAACCATTTTGTATTAGTTTGAGTTCCAATTCTCCCATGGAAGCTCCATTCTTAAGGAGATTGGTGTAGAATAGCATGATATGCTATTTTTCTTAACTGCTGGCAGTTTGCAAGTTCTTCCCCAACTTAACTCTGGGTCATTACATTGGTTAACAGAATCTCTCTCTCTCTCTCTTTTTTCTGAGACAGGATTTCTCTGTATATCCTTGTCCTGGACTCACTTTGTAGACCAGGCTGACCTTGAACTCACAGAGATTAGCCTGCCTCTGCCTCCAAAGTTCTGGGATTAAAGTCATTCACCACCACACCTAGCAATTAACAGATCTCTTTTAGGGGCAAAATGCCTCTTGAAACCAGTTCTCCAGTGGGAGCCCCACAACTAAGGAGACTGGCTTGTGACCTTTTTCTCTTTACATAAATTTAAGATCGTATTCATTTATCCATTAGATCAGTAAGAACATTATTAAACTTAACATCAAGGAAAAAAATGTGTCATTTTTGAATTCTAGACTGTCTTTAGTAAGCAGCCTTATCTTATCAGCAGGGTTCCCACCCTGCCTTCATTGTTCAAACCAGGCTGGTCTAGAGTCCAGAGATCTGCCTTTTTTTCCCTCTAGTATGATGGGATTAAGGGATTAAGGGGGGGTGTTCTAGTACCACCCTGCTCAAATATTTCACTTAAATCCAAGATTAACTCTGTAACTTTGAGAGCAACTTTGAACTGTAGTGACAATTAGAAATCTGCCCAAAATCTTCAAAAATCTCTTATGTTTTAGCAATGCCAAACCAGAAAAATATCCTTTCTACCTCCCCATATAGCAAAATCAAAGACATCTAAACAAAAATCAAGCAAAGAAACAACATTCCAAAAGCCTTGGCATTTCTAACCATGCCATCCCATGCTGCAATTAAAGTTTTGTTCATTATTCCTTGGAATCTAGTATTGGCTGCATTTCACTGGCGGGCCAATACCAGAAACTCCTGACAGGCACCTAGTACCCAGGGAGCTCTTAGCTCCAGCTGCCATTAGTTTTGCCTTATCCATGGGGAAGGGCCTCTCTCCTTCATTCATTTTCATTGTTGGCAATTTAGCATTCCATCTGTAAATTCTTTCCTTTAAGACTACCCTACTCTGAACTTTCTCAAAAAAGATACATATAACCACAATTGTCAGGGTAAAAATCATTTGCATGCTAAGAGGAACAAACTCAATTGGAATCCAAACGTATTGAGGCATTATGAATTCCTCCATTTTTAATCTAGGCGGTTAATTCTGCTCTCAAGTTCTGTTTAGAAGGCTACCAGTTTTTTAGTATGTAAGGAGAGCTGAGCTTTAGCTCTCTGACCTTGCTGCAAGGCAACAGCTTTTGTGAAGGTAGCCGCACCTTTGAAATGCATTTGAGTTCGGTTCCCCACTCTTTGGCTAGGAAACCGGCTTTCACCCGGGCCTTCTCACGCTGTAAGCATGGATTCTAATTGCCCCATGTTGGGAGCCATATGTAAAAAAAATATGGCTAATTAAATTATTTAACCAGCATTTATTATCAGTAATTGGTTTGGCAGTTGTTAATCTTTAAGCAGCCATTATAAATGAGTACACAGACACCACTTGAATTTTAACAAGCCTAGGCCTGAATTGAGCAATCCTAGCCCATCTAAGCTAGCTCTTAATTCTATTACCCAAATATGACCCCATATATACATACGTCCCCTTGGACTGCCATACTCCACAACATGCCGATGTTCCTGGCCATGTGGAATGAGGTTCTTTTCTGTGACCCATGGTGTGTGCCTCCTTCCTGCTGCTCCTGGCTGGAATTCCTTCTTCTTCCTGCTGCTGACTGGAATGTATTAGTCCTCTGTCTGAAGTTCAGGCTTCCTGTTCTAATCCCAGGAAGTCCCACCTTTCTCTGTCTTTGCCCAATCTCAGGCCTTGGCATTTTATTGAACCAATCAGAGTCAATATAAGTAACAGACAACAAGCAGGACCAATTAATTAACATTTAGAATGCTTAACACTACCCCAACACCCCATTGCAATTGTTACGGAATCCCCTTGAGGACCAAGCAACCTGTCAGCTTGATATAATAGGCCTAGGACCAGTCCTTGCAAGTTATTTGCTTGGTAGTTCAGCCTCTTTGACTTGTGTCTGAGTTAATTGGCTATGTGGGTCTTGTGATGTCCTTGATCTCTCCAGCTTTCTCAGACCTTCCCCTAATGCATACCATTTAAAACCATTAATTTGTCACAATCTAGAATCACCCAGAGAGATAATCTCAAGAAAGAATTATTTATCAGGTTGGCCTGAGGCATGTCTATGGAGGATCATGTTGATTGTTAGTTGAGATAGAAAGACACACCCCTAGTGTAGGCAGTGCCATTCTATGTGCTGGGCTCTGAACTGTAAGAATGAAGGACGTTAGCAGAGCAGAAACAGCAAGAAGACAGTGCTACATCCATCTCTGTCTGCTCTTGACTATGACTGCGATGTCACCATCTGATTGAGTGCTAGCTTGACTCTCCCTGGATGGTGGCCTGTCACTCAGAATTGTAAGTCAAACAAAGCTCTTTTCCCATAAGCTACTTTTTGTTAGGATAGTTTATCACAACAGAATGAAAGCAGAAAACACCAGTGAGTATATTCAGAGGGCAATGCTTTTGGGGTTCATGACATATTTGCTTTCCATGTCTTTTGGTGAGCAGGCAGTCGTTTGTGTTTTGTAAAGACATGTATTTAGTTCTAGTTCTGACACACTCTAGCCTTGTGACCTCATTCTCTTCATCTTTAAAATGGATGTGAGGTAAACTGGTTCACAAACGTGTCTCACACTGTGTTGGGCACTGCTGAGTTTTGGAGCAATTTCAGCCACTGTTGTGTTAGCCTATCACAGCTGTCAGGTGGCTCCCAGTCATTTCTCATAGATATCAGGGTTCCTGTTATATCTGGCTCTTTTGCTAATTTGTAAAGTCTAATCTGTTTGGTTCCTGCATTAGCAACACAGCTCAGTGGAACTTGTGTAAGACGTTGGCACAGAGATAGGCATAAAGTCAAGTCAGGAACAAAATAAGGGTGGAAATGCCGAGAAAACATGACAGCATTCCAGAGCACAGGCTGGGTAGATGAACAGACTCGAGGACGTGACTGGGGTCAGATATTGCTGTACCAAACACAACCCGGCAGAAGCCTAGTTCTGGGGCTCAACCTGGAGTGTAGGGTATCAGGGACACCAGAAGACACAACAGAAGCACTGCTTGGCCTTGGCTAAAAAGACTTCTTGAGATTCTTGCATGTTTTCCACAAATGTACATTGACCTTTTAAAATAAACCTTGCAGGACTAGAATCTTGTAAATCATAAAATAAACTTTTGTGAATGGGAGGTATTTAGACATTGATTAAAACTTAGAGGGTTGGCGAGACAGCTGAGTAGTAAAAGGTTTTGCCATGCAATCATGACCTCCTGTGTTCTATCTCCTAGGGACATATGCTGGAGGGAGAACCAGTTCTGAAAAATTGTCCTCTGAGCTCCACAAACATGACTGCACTCACATACATATCACACACACACACCACAGACATACAGACACACACAGACACTCAGACACACACCACACAGACACACAGACACACACACAGATACACACACATACTCACACACACACAGCCACACACTACACAGCCATACACACAGATACACACACATAGATACACACACACACTCACACACACACAACACACACACACACACACACTCACACCACATACACACACACCACACACACACACACACACTCATACCACATACACACATACACACTCACACCATACAGATAAATAGACACACAGACACACACACACATTTAAAAAAATACTCTAATAGTGTTTATTTATACAATACTCCTGAATTGCACCATATCATTTTGATTAGCTAGCTTGTATAGCTTTTTTTTTTTTAACCAGTAGATTTTTTTGGTGAAATGATACATTAATTTTCTCGACTGCATTTATGAATGAATATATACGTCAGATAAAATAGGAGATGCCCAATTAAACGTGATTTCAGATAAACAATGGTTAAAGGTTTAGAATAAGTATGATCCAAATGCTTCATGGGAGGCTATTGTACAGGACCATCCCCTGAACAAAATGGCCACCACGTTCATCAGATTACCATGAGCCTACTTGCCAGAGAGCAGACAGCTTCTCAGGATGGCAGCTTATGGTCCCTCTGAGAAGGAGGGGCAGGGAGAACCCTGATTCTCCTAATCAAGTCTCCCAATCATTTTGATACAATTCTGCCTTAATTTCTTATGGCTTTGGCAGAGGCGAGTGTACAGGTATGGAAGAACCAGGGACAGGGCTTCTATCAGTGTGGGGACAGGGGAACCACCATCCATCATAGGCACAGACTTTCAGAGTGGCTGATTCAAGGCTGCCTATGGTCCTGCCCATAACGCCTGCCTCACATGTTTATCTGTAAGAGATGCAGTAAACAACTTGGTTTTCCTAAGAAAGCTTTCATGGAATTTTACCTCAGCTTGTCATGGGAACTTAGGAGAGGCATGTGTTTACATTTCCTCCGGGGAAGGAATTTTAGCAACAGATGTATGTGTTCCTAAACAAAAGAAAACATTCATTTCTTTTTTAAATCAGAAATTCAAATTTACTTGGGAATTCTGAGGGATTTTCTGCAATTCAGGAATCCCTGCAGAAGAATGACTACAGCAACACAAATAACTGGGTTAACTGGGCATTTCAGGGGACAGGGTATTGTTGCAACACATGTAATTTCAGTTTAATTCTTAAAGCAATGGTATATATAAACCTTTTTAGCTGTAAAATCAGGAAGAAAGATTCATTTATTTTTTAAAATTCTAATTTTAGTTATTATTGTATATGTGAGTGAAGTGTGTGTGTGTGTGTGTGTGTGTGTGTGTGTGTGTGTGGTTAGGTACACATGTGTCCAGCACACATATATAGGTCCTAGGACTACAATGTGGAGTTGGTTCTCTCCTTTCACCTTTAGAAGGGTTCTAGGAGTGGAGCTCAGATTACCAAGTTTATGCTGCAGGTGCCTCTTCAGCTGCTCCACTACCATGCAAGCTCAGAAAAACTCGGTTTTCAGAAGGCAAGCTAGCATTTGTTCTCCAGTACATTAAATAATACACCTAAAATATTCTTATTAATTCAATGCACACTCACGAATATGCATCTGAGAGGACAAACCCACCTGTGATGGCGTTCTGTGATATGTGAATATTTGCATTCTGGCTATAATATTTGTTATCTTGTGATATATTTATGAAACACAGCCATTTAATCTCTATTTTCTTTGAACCAAAAGGAAGGGCAGAGCTGTGATTTTAGGTTGCTTAGCTGCACATAGGTATGTTGCTGGCTACCTTAGCAGATGCTCATTCTACTATGTCGCTGGAACCCACCTTTATTGTGACTCAGAGAAAGTCATTTGACCGCTCTGATTCTGGCTGTGCCCTAGGAAGATGTCACAGCAGGGATTTCGCTTCCTAGTTCACTCTTCTTACTTATAAAGCCTGTGAAGTCTGCTGAGGTGAACATTAGTTTACTGTGGTTCTAGTGGCCACTTTCTAGGACTTAATTATTGGCAATTTGCCTCTTTCATTAAATATTAAGTATCACAAGTAGGTGAGGGTAATAAAACCACTTAAGAAAGTGGGTATAATCATGACTCTAATGATGGACTTCTAAAGCTTTAGATATGGTCAGCCTTTGTGTATAGGGAATTGGGATTTAAAAAAAATTTTTCTTATTTACCACAACTAATGTATTTCAGATAGTTACTTATTCATTAGAAACCAAACTCATTCCATCTAAATTAGAATAGGTGATTGATTTGCAGGGGAGAAGATATTTTCAAAGTTCAGACTTGAAAGGCTCCAACTGCCATTCCCTGTCATCTCTTCCGTTGTAACTGAGCTTCATTGACAAACACGTTCTGGAAGTGCTTGCCAGTAACACAAGTTAAGTGATTATTTATGAGACTCTAAAAATGTCCAGCATCCGAGTTGTGTCTTGCACTTAAACATCACCATGAAGGATTTAGGCCAATTTAGGATTTCACCATCATTATCTAAGAGACCCTACTCCCAGGAGATATTATTTTAGATAAGACAGTTCTGTCCTATTCTTCTTTAAAAGCTTGTTCTTAGCTGATTATCCTAAAACCAAAATCAGTAGAAAAACTTAACACTATTTAAAAAAAAAGTCTATGATTTTTGTCTGATATGTTTAGCATATTCTACAAAAGCTTGGGAGATTAATAAAGTCATTTTGTTGTTATTGGTGCTGAAATTCTGTCTTCCTCATGTAGATCAAGACAAAATATTAGGATTTTATTTCTTGAGTACTAGTTTCATATTTCTGAAATACACATAGTGGAAACACTGTTTTCAACTCATTGCACCTCACATGGAAATGTATAAATAACCAGTTGGATTATTTCTATTTTCTGTTCATGTTTGTGTTGTTATGTGAAGATGGTCTCATCTTCAATGTATTGTGATAAGCTTTGTCAAGCATAGCCATCGTTTGATATCAAGGTTTTACAATATCAAGATTTTACATGAAATAAGAGTGAGTGCTTCTTTGAGTGAGAATCCAACTGGATCTGAGATGTCAATCATGCAGTCTTCAGAATGTGCTGTCAGAATAGAAATGGAGTTCTCTTGACAGATGAAAACTAGTTTTCCCTGAGGAAGTGTGCTGCTTGCTGGGGTGATGATCAGGAGTTTAGGAGCACACTCAGTTCTGATATGAACTATTCCAATACAATATGTTGTAGAAGCTTTTCAAAGGCCGTTGTTTTCCACGGACTTTCTAATCCCCTCAAGATGATGGTGCATGCACAGTGAAATACATGACATTTAGTTTCACTAGGTTTGTCTCACATAATCCAGTAAAAAAATCAACATGTGTGTCTGTGCACTTTGCATGCATGTCTTTGGTGGCGGGGGGGGGGGCAGAGGATCACAGGTCAGAGGACAACCTCAGGTTTATTTATCAGGCGCCGTCCACTGTGCTTTTTGAGACAGCATCACTCACTGAATTTAGACAAAGCTGATTAGGCTAAGCTGGCTGACCAGGGAGCCCCAGGGACCCACCATCTCCAACTCCCCAGTGAGGGCATTACAAGTGCATACGTACCACTCTGTGTGGCTTTTTATGTGCTTTCTGAGGATTGAACTCAGGACCCTAAGTCTGTGAGACCAGCACTTTACCAACTGACCCATATCTCCACCCACTCAAAGCAATACTTTGTAATAGTCCCCATGAGAGATTAATAAGATTATTAACTAGCATCTGCAACTGACAAATGATAAGAACACAAAAAACATTATGGTTATGAGTCAGTATTGGAATAAGAACAGTGTCTGTATGGGCAGATTATTGAATATGCCCTTATACCTTTGTATATTGATACAAAATTAGTAGTTTATTTTGCTAAAGTGGTATTGACCATTGTTTAATGTGCAAAAATAAGATTGTATTGGATTACATTGGTATTGATATTTGTATATTGATACAAAATTAAGATTATAGTTGGCCACAATGGTATTGACCCTTGTATATGGACGTAATATTAAGATTGTATTGGGCTACATAGGCATTGATCTTTGTATATTGATACATAATTAAGAGTATATTTAACCACAATTGAATAGATCTTGGTATATTGATACAAAATTAAAGGTAACGCTTCCTAATGGTATCATACCTAGAGATACTTAAAAATAAAATGTGAAGCTCTGGCCTCTTGATACCAACCGTCTAAAATGGTCTAGGATAGTTAAGTAAAACAAACTCCTAGTCATGCAAACATGTCACTTTGTTAGCTACTATGACAGTCTATCACAGATATTCTCTAAACTACCCAGTAATCAAGTTGCTAAGAGACAAGCAACATTTGCTTATCTAAATACAAGAGTTGGATAGGGCATCTTCAAAAACCCCAAGAGATCTGCAGAATATGGCATTCAAAGATGTTATCTTAAATTAAGATTTTCTTTTTTTTTTTGATATGGAGACATATCAGCGCCTGACAGCACCCCCTATTCTACTCCAAGTAGAGGATAAGCATTGAAGAACCTCCACTGTAAGATGGTTGAATTAGTGGCAAGCCTATCTCTTGGCATGAAAAAACCCCCTGCACCAACTTCAGACAGACTGCTGTCCAAAAAGGACAAAACTTGGTAGCAGGGAAGTCGACAGCCTAACTCTGCCAAGACAGGGTAGGTAAGTCCTTCATAATCCCTGCTCTACAACAAATGTCTGTCAGAGAAACAGGACCCAAAGGCTGAAGACTGATGCAGGAATGTATGGAGAGAAAATGGGAACTGTCCAGGCAGTCATTGGTATGTCCTTTCTTAGTTTTGGAAGCTGCAGGCCCTGCACTTCCTATATAAGCAAATATATTTATCCCTCTCAGGTCTCTGAGGTGGTTGAAGAATAGACAGCTAGAGTCTCATAGTTAAATTTTGAATTGTTTAGGAATCAAGAGGGTGTTATAGATCTAAGAAGATTCTCTTAAAAGTGTGTTACAAGTTAGTATGAATGTTGAGTCAGATATAGACCTTTAAACACATGGAGATGGTTAGATAGTAGAATCTTAAAGTCAGGGGCCAAATATGTATAAACTGGACATTGGGAAGGTATACTGGGCCATTTAACTCTCATAAATGTGGCATATTTATATCTGTTGTTTTGTATAGAATTTACTGTTATAAGAGAAGGAACCATCTGTTGGACTGAAAGGGGAAACTTCTGGGGGGAAGAGAGTGGAAGGGCGGGATAGGAAGGGGGGATAGGGAGGGGTTTGTGACTGAGATGTAACTTGAAGAAAAAAAAATAAAGTATTTATAAAAAAAAAAAAAGAACAGTGTCTGTGAAAGTTTGCCTTTTCTATTCTTTTTCTTTCTTTCTTTTTCTTTTTGCTATCACAATGTTTGTCTTGTTTCCTTTTTTAAAAAAAAAAAATTAAATTTATTTATTTATTTATTTTCTTCAAGTTACATTTCAATCACAATCCCCTCCTACTCCCCCCTCCGGTGCCACACTCCCACTCTCTTCCCCCTCACTACCCTCATCCACTTCTTTTTTTTTTTTTTAAGTTTAAGGTATATCTTTTTTCCCCCAAAAGCTCCCCGTTTTAGTCCAACATATGGGTCTTTCTCTTATAACAATAGATACAATACAAAACAACAAAACTAATTAGGCCACAATTATGAAAATTATAAGGCTTAGCATACATTCCCAGTGTCCAGTCCATATGTATTTCTTTTTCCTCTCTTGTCTTAATGAAGAACTTTAAGGATGGCTGATTGAGGGTCTATAGATATTATCTCAGTGTTTGAAGAGGCAAACCAACAAAAATTCATGTATGAGTCTAATAATTTTCGGCTATGACCTTTTTTTAAGTTAAAAAATTATTTGAGAATTTCATGTGTAGCCATTGCATTGTCATCATTTGAGTCCCTCTCCCCACTTAACTCCTCCCATGTCCCCCCATTTCTCTCAAATTCATGATCTCTTCTTTGCTAATTAATGTTGACATATATATTATAATATATATATATATAAAACATATATATGATATGTATATTAGCCACCATACACACACAACCTACTGAATCCAACTTATATTGCCACATGGATATGTATTTCTGGATGACCACTTAGGTTTGGGGGTTATGTTCTTGAAGTAAACTAGCCCTTCCTCCTTCATCAGCCGTTCACTGCCTATAGCTTTTCATTTAGGGGCACAGTTAAGAGGTGCCAGACTACACATTGTATTTAATTTCACAAGAGAGAACTGTAGAAAATGGCTAATTAAATTATTTACTGGTATTTAGATTATAGTTAATTGGTCAGCAGTGTTAATCCTTAACCCATTGTTATAAATGAGCACACAGAGATATCTGATAGATTTTTAACAAGCCTTGGCCTGGATTGTGTAATCTTAGCCCATCTAAGCTAGCCCTTATTTCTACTCCCCAAATATGACCTCATATATACATACGCCCCCTGGGCTGTTATTCTTCACGCTATGCCAATGTTCCAGGTCACATGAAGTAATCTTCTTCCATCTACCCCACCATGTGTCTCCTTCTTCCTGATGTTGGGAAGAAGAGAGAAGCCAGGAGCAGGAAGGTATCTATATGATGGTATAGATAAAAGAAGATCATTCCATGTGGCCTGGAACATCGGCATAGTGTGGAGAAAATCAGCCCAGGGAACATACGTATATTATATTGAGTTTTATTCAGGAATAGAATTATGAGCTAGCTTAGATGGGCCAAGATTGCTCAATTGAGGCCAAGGCTTGTTAAAATCCATAAAGTGTCTATGTGTGCTCATTTATAATGGTGGATTAAGGATTAACACTGCCGACCAATTAATGGTAATCTAAATACAGCTAAATAATTTAATTAATTCATTCTACAGAGAACTATTTGAAGTCTCTTATATGAAAGGAGGCAAATATGTCTTCAAACTTCGCCTCAAAATCTCTCTTCTTCTTTATGTTTTTCATGAAATTAGGATGAATTGTTGCAGGTGACCATTAGACCATCTTAACAAAGCTGTTGTCATGAAAATTCAAATCACACACAAAGGGAGAATGGTGTACTAAAACCCATGAAGGCATTTGTCAGCTTCTGGGAGTTCACTGTGTAGCCCACTTCTTAGCACTTTCTTACCCTGTTTATGTCCAGCCTCAAATATTATGTTGGTTTTCTTTCTTTCTGTCTTTTTTTTTTTTAAAACAGATCTTGCCTCAGGTTTATTTATAAAAACAGCATAGTACACTGGTCACCTGCACATAGTATGTAGGTACGTGTATCACACCAGTCCATCTGTCTTCACATTGGCAGAAGCCTTTTCTATGGGAGCTTCACAGGGACCTTTACAGCAGCCTGGGCACTTTTGGGAGCCTGAGCCAGAACTGAAGCCTGGGCCTTAGTTGGAGCTGTGGCCTCTGCCTTGGTTTGAACCTTAGGCTTTGGTTAGCAGAGCTTATGACTCTTGGCCATGTAGCTTCAAATCCGCTTCCCGAGCTTGGGGTGAGTGATGAAAGCAAGGTAACTGAGTTTGCCGCTGGGCCCTTTGGCATCTTGGGTTTTTCGGCCCTAGGCTTCACAAGGGCCTCTGCAGGCACCCTCACTGCCTTTGTATTGCTTGTCTGTATCTTCTTCAGGCCTTTCTTGTTGTGCTTCTTGGAAAAGTGTATGTTCCTCAGAAACTTGGGGTCAGCCCCCTTGAGAGACTTTTATCTTTTTGACTGGGGTCTCTTAATGCCATTTCTGTGCCATTTGCAGGACTGGTTGTGTGTGGTGTGGTTCTTGGACTTGGTCAGGTCTGCACGGTAACCCATGGCTTCTGCAGCCCCTGGACCAGAAGAGAAAGAAAAAGGCCTCTGCTTTCATTTCTTTACATTTTTCTTTGAATCTCTAAAAGATAAAAACATTTTTTAAAAAAAATTAATCAAGTCTATTACAGCTTAAAAATAAAGTCAATTTGATGGTAGTGTCAAATATCCAGGTAATTTTCAAATCTCTTCATTTTTTTTCTAGTTTATTTAACAAAAGAACAAATACAGTCTGTACACTGTGGCCAAAAAATGACCTTTCAATAAAAGAGATAGCCACTGATATCTTTCACATATATTAACCTTGACCTTTCTCAGGATGTTAAGACAGTGTTGGCAGACTGATATTTGATTTATGCAACACCAGGTAAAGTGGTCAGTTTTATGATAATGGAATCTGAACTGCTTACTAGAAAAAAAATCTAGTTTTCTATTGCCTCCCACTTCTATTCCAAAGTTTCCTTTTGTGTATGCAGAAACTATGTTCTGACAATTGAAAATATCACTATTGCTAGGTACTTTTTTTCAAGTTTTAAGTATTCAATTAAAACCATAACCTCTTACTGTTAATATTTTTATATTATGCTCAATCTACTTATGTGGAACATTGTTTGTGAAAAGGACATTAGGCTGCCTTATCTTCGCATTTCCTAATGTGCTATGAATATGAAGAGTGAGTACTGAAAGGAGAGACTACTGTTGTTTCTGCTTAACAGGCACTGGATTTACAGGCCAGTGGAGAAGAGTTAGAGACTTTTTCTGTGTTACAGGATATGTTAAATGATGCAAACTATTTTTCTTTTCCCGAATCAACATGTGCATTTAATCATCATGATTCTCCAACAGATACACATTTCTGTTTTGTTTTATTTTTGTTTTTTGCTTTTGTGAAAGGACTGGGATTGCAGCATCCTATCTTCAGTTGAATCATTTCTAATGTGCTTTGCAATTGTAGTTGCTTCCATAAATATATTTCCTATTAAAGTTCTGAACAGCAGGCATCAGACAGTAAAAGTAGAATAGTAGAGCTATTCCAAGTTTTCTAAGATATCGCCAGACTGACCTCCATAGTGGTTGCACAAGCCTGCACTCCCACCAGCAATGGAGGAGGGCTCCTCTTTCTCCACACCCTAAACTTAGAATAGCTTTGCCTTGGGACCCAGCCACTTCTGGGTATGCATCCAAATGACTCCTCACCGAATCACAAGGAAGTTCCTCATCTATGTTCATAGCAGCGTTATTTGTAATAGCTAGAAACTGGAAACAACCCAGATGTCCCTCAACTGAAGAATGGATTAAAAAACTGTGGTACATCTACACAATGGAATATTACTCAGCTATCAGAAACAATGAAATTATGCAATTTGCAGCCAAATGGATGGAACTAGAAAAGCTCATTCTGAGTGAACTAACCCAGACTCAGAAGGATGCACATGGCATCTATTCACTCATAGTCGGATTTTAGCCATATAGTACAGGATATCTATAGTACAACCAATGTACCAAGGGGAATATGGACATAGACTTTTTTGTTTGTGTGTGTGTGTTTTTAGTTTTCTCTCCCTGGCAATGAGACCCTTTTCACCGGTGGTACTGCCTTGTAGGCCCCCAGTGTATGAGGAGTCTTTTGGTCCTAATATGACTTCTGAACTGGGGCGGGGGACTGTTATGTAGGGACACTCCACTCCAGAGGAGTGGGATGGAAGGGTTAGGGGGTAGAGGATGGGAGGGAGGGGCTGGGAAGGGGGGAAAGAGGACACTATGATGAAGATGTAACCTGAAGCAACAAATAAATAAATTTTTAAAAAGCTACTTGTATTAAATTCCCATTTTACAAGTGATTAACTGAGACACCAAAGGTTGGATGACTGATTAACATTTACAGAGGTAGCTGTGGTATAGCTAGGGATGATACTGAGGCACTCTGGCCCTAAAACTTTACTTTAATCTACCACTCTATACCATTAATAAATATAAAGCACAACAGTGGTTACCTATAATTGAGAATAGAAAGGATTACAGGAGAAATGCAGGTGCTGAGTGTAGAGCTGATGTAATTAATTGAATGTGTTTCGATGTATGCATGTATGCTGTATGTGGTAATTGAGTGTGTGTGTTGGTGTATGCATGTATGTTGTATGTGGCTGAGGCTATAAGAGGACATCAGATGTTCAGCACTATCATTGTCAATCTTAGTCTTTTGTGGCAGAGTCTTCACTGAATCTGGAGCTCGGCTGGTAGCCAGAAAGCTCTGGTAATCCTCCTATAATCTGGTAGTCCACACAATTTTATAGGATTGTGTGGCCACATCTGAGTTCTTACATGGGTTCTGGAGACTCAAACTCAGGTCCTCATGCTTGGGCAATGTGAGCTTCCTTACCCCATGAGCCATCTCCCTAGCACTGATTTATTTTGCCATAGCTAGTAAGAAAGACCTTGATGATGACCAACATGGAGAAATGGGGAACATCTGAGGTTATGGTTATGTAGACTTACCTTATCTGGTCATTAATTTATATATATATATATATATATATATATGCAGAAATATCACACTGTGACCAGAAATCCATGTAACTATTATGTGTCAATTAGAAATAAAAATATATTATAGAAGGAAAGTTGTTTTATAAATATGTTAAGACTTGATTTGTAGTTGATAATATGGCCACTTTCGGTAATTTTTTGAGTGCTGCTCCTCCCTATATGGCTTAACTGATGAAAAATAAATAAATATTCTAAGTACCCCAAAGTTACCAAGTACATATTATCACCAAATGTGGTAGACCAAGTTCTCTCAATGTGCTATACAGATGATAGGAATAAAATCTACACTGTAGATCATCTTTAGATCTGTTGTTGGCCTGTTCTGCTCTGTCACAGCTAAGAGACCTATGTTAAACTGAGTGTAGATTTGCTTCTTTTTAACTTAAATAGAAATATATTTAATATTTAATATCAATATATTTAATATTATATTAATAATATTATATTTAATAATATATTAAACATTAATAATATTTAATAATATAATATATTATTAATATAAAAATATCTTCATAGATTAAGTTTTTTTTGAATTACATCTTGATAGTTTTATTTTATTTTTTCTTTTTTTTCCTTTATTTTTTATTTCTTCAAGTTACATCTCAATCGCAATCCCTTCCCTATTCTCCTCCAGTCCCACCCTCCCACCCTCAACCCCCCATCCTCTTCCCTTTTTTTTTTTCTTTTAAGTTTAAGGTATATCTTATTTCCCCCTACAGTTTCCCCTTTCAATCCAACAAATGGCTCTTTCTCTTATAATAATAAATACAATGCAGTACAACAGAGGTAATTAGGCCACAGTTATGAGGGTTATATGGCTTAACGTACATTCTCAATGACCAGTCCATATGTATTTGGTACCTGACTTTAACATTCTACTATCTAACCATCTCCATGAGTTTAAAGGTCTATATCTGACTCAACATTCATACTAACTTGTAACACAATTTTAAAAGTATCTTCTTAGATCTATAACACTCTCTTGACTCCTAAACAACTCAAAATTTAATTATGCGACTCTAGCTATCTGTTCTTCAACCACCTCAGAGACCTGAGAGGGATAAATATATCTGATTTTATAGGAAGTACAGGGTCTGCAGCTTCCCAAACTAAGAAATGGCATACCAGTGGCTGCCTGGACAGTTCCCATTTTCTCTCCATACATTACAATACCGATCTTCAGTCATTTGGCCCCGTTTCTCTGACAGACATTGATTGTAGAGCAGGGGTTATGAAAGACTTACCTACCCTGTCTTGGCAGAGCTAGGCTGTCGACTTACCTGCTTCCAGGTTTTGTCCTTTTTGGACAGCATTCTGTCTACAGTTGGAGCAAGGGGCTTTTCCTACCAAGAGATAGGCTTGCGACTAATTCAATCATCTCCCACTGGAGATTCTTAAATGCTCATCTTCTACTTGGAGGAGAATAGGGGGTGCTGTCAGGAGTTGATATGTCTTGATATAAAAAAATCTAAAGTTACGAAAACATCTTTGAATGCCATATTCTGCAGATCTCTTGAGGTTTTTGATGAGGCCCTATCTATCTCTTATATTAGGGTAAGCAGATGTTGCTTGTCTCTTAGCAGGTTTATTTATGATTAGCTTAGGAAGTAACTATAATAGGCTGTCATAGTACCTAACAGAATGACCGGCTTGCATAACCATTAGTTTGCATTTCTTAATTATCCTAAACAGTTTATGACAATTAGTAGTAAAAGGCCGAAACATCACATTTCATTTTTTTCTTTACCTCCTAACCCTTCCATCCCATTTCTCTGGGGTGGGGTGTCCTTATATAACAGTCCCTCATCTCAGTTGAGAGGTTGTATGAGGGCCAAGAGCCTCTTCATTCACTGGGGGTCTATGAATGATTATTTTATTCTCAGAATCGATCATTCACAGGAACTTCTAGATGTCTTTTCATGGTAACACAGTAAACTTTGTGTCCTTTTATAATGCTTTTGAATGTGCTCCCTCATCTTCTTGTCTTGGGTGCTTGACTGTTTATTCTGAGTTTTACATTTTCTGTTTTTTATCAAGGTCATAACACTAAGCAGTAAAACTAGCAGAGCACTCACTAAATCAAGCAATCTCTAATTTCCAAGAATGCTAGCATATCTGCTTAGTCCACCTGATTGTGTGTGTGTGTGTGTGTGTGTGTGTGTGTGTGTGTGTGTGTGTGTAAAAATTCATGCATTCATGTTGGGCAGCTCACAACTGCCTGTAACTCCAACTCCAAGGGATCTAAGCCTCCTCACTTATGTGCACACGCGCGCGC
>CAJQZJ010031946.1:1401878-1419889 GCA_907164525.1 Lophiomys imhausi
ACACACACACACACACACACACACACACACACACACACACACACACATATATTTGTGACCCAATACCTGACAAGAAGTAACTAAGGGAGAAAGGTTTTCTGGGGGGCTTAAAGTTTGAGGAGGATACAGTCCATTACAGTGTCAAGGTCATGGCAGCATGAGCTTCCATCTTGGTACAGCAGGGAGTTGGACAGAAATGTAAAAATCTCAATATCAGTTCCCAGTGCCTAACTTTCTCCAGAAAGACTATCCCCTAAAGGCTCCATAACCTCCCTTGTCAGTACCACCAGCTGAGGACCAAGTGTGTAAACACTCAAGCCTATAGGGGAAGTTCTACATTCAGACTACAGCTATTCCTTCTCCAATTTATAACCAGCTAACAAGGTTAATGGTACAAACTAGAAGGGATACTCTGTCTAAAAAGTGATTATTCACAGGACCCTAGAGGAGTAAGTACCAGAGCAATACTGGAGCCCATGCAACCAAGACTTTTGTTTCCATTCTCAATGATTTGTTGGCTGTTTTCTTCTAGGTCTCTGAGGAGTGTTTGTTTTGTCCAAAGTGGATTTCCAAATCTATTGTTAAAATAATTTCAAATTGGTGCTGGAGATATGGCTCAATGGCCAAGAGCATGTGTTGCTCTTCCAAAGACCTGATTTTCATTCCCAGTACCTACAAGACAGCTCACAAGAGTTCATAACTCCAATTCCAGGGGATCCAACACCCTCTTGTAGCCTTCATGGGCACTGGGCATACAGGTTATGCATATACATACAAGTAGGCAGAACAGTCTTCACATAAAATAAAATTAAATAAGTCTAAATTTTTTAAAATTTATTTTTTCAAGTTATATCTCAGTCAAAGTCCCTTCCCTCCTCCCTTCCAGATCCTCCCCTCCTTTCCTTTCTCTGTCCTCTCCTTCTCCTCAGATGAGGGGAGTGCCCACACATTAAACCCCCTTAGTTCATCAGTACATCAAATTCTTCTTGTTCTGCGGCTTGATATAGTCACCCGTGTAGGGTAAGGTGTTCCACTAACAAGCAATGGAGTCCATGACTCGCTGTTAGGTGGAGTTTTTCATAGGATAGTTATGATAGATTCCTGTCTATTTAGGTCTGTGGGTTGTAGGATGGTTGTTCTGTGCTATATGGTTAATATTCACTTATAAGAGAGTACATACCATGTGCATCTTTCTGGGTCTGAGTTAGCTCACTTAGAATGAGATTTTCTAGATCCATCCATTTGGTTGCAAATTGCATAATTTCCTTGTTTTTGATAAGCAATCTAAGTTACTGATTTATAAACAGGCAGGAATAAAACCAACCAGATTCAGCTCAATTTTGAACTACGATATACTTTTGAACCAATAAATTACCTCAGCAAAAGACAAGCCCATACCAACCCCAAAGTTAAATATGCAGATAAAATGTTTTGTAATGCTCTTTTGTATAGATTTAAATAAAGGCAATTTGCTGGGTTTGTGAGGGAGGCAGATGTAGTTCATTGTGAGGCAGCCTTTGAGTCCTTTCACATGATTTGGCTATTTTTAGATTTCTGAGTCATTCTGTCCTCCATACTAGTCATTTTTCAATTCCATATTCTCTATTCATGAGGGACATCCTACGTTAAGCAGCACAATTTGGTTATGCGGTTTAATACTCCAAGCAAACAAGCTATATAGTCATTTCTATTCTTAGCAATACCTTCAGATAAGTTGAGTGTAAATAAAACATTTGGGCAGTACTCTCTAACAGTGCAGAATTTCTGGTAAGTGATGCCAGGAAACCCTAGTATGCACAATATTGCATACTTGTTTTGATTTACTTTGATTGCCCTTCTTAACGATCCAAATCCCAAAGCAATAGGAATACTTATGAAAGGCACAGAAGTGTGGATAACACAGGATGAGCCAAAAGACCCTGCCAATGTTTTATCTAACTGGCATAACTAAGAGACTAGAGGGAAGAGGTTCTTGGAGACCTCCAGTAATACATGTGATCTCTCAACAGACTGAGTAGAAGAGTAATAAAATCTTCATTCATGGTGTCATGAAGGAGCCAAGAAGTGTAGGAATGAAAAAGATTATAAGAGAGGGTTGGGGTGAAATTTGGGATTCCTTTCTCTGGGGGATCACTGATGCTTCTCTGGGGAGGATCTTTTTTGAATCACACTGCTGATAAGGTCTGTTCATCAGACTAATTCTCTTTGAGAAGAGCTTGGATGTGTGTTCTTTTCCTCAAGACTCTATTGCCCAACAAACTGCCTGGTATATAACAGACATTCAGTGCATGTCCATTGAGCAGAAAGAAACCTCAATTGGAGGTTCAAGAAGGTCAGCAGATGCTGTTTCACCACATAGTCCTATGAAGGCCAGCAAGAGAAAAGTATCTTACCTCCAGCCATGCAACTGCTCTACAAATTCCAGTGGAGCCTGAACTGAACCCAACTCACTCTACACCCTGCTGTGGTTTGAATATGGCTTGTTCCCGCTAACACACACATAGAGACTGAATTCCTTCCTTCATGCAAGGGTATTGAGAAGTAGTGAGGTCCTTTGGAGGTCACTGGGTCATGGAAGCTCCACACTTGAGAAAGGATTTACATAGTTCCTCCAAGAGTGGTTAGTTATCTCCAGCATGGGTTATTAGAAGGTGCCCAGCCCTCTCAGTCTGTTTTCTCTCACTGTTGTTTCTGTCTGCTCTTCTCCTGTATACAAAACATGCCTTTCACCAGAAGCTAAGCAGATAACGGCCCCATGCTCTTGAGCTTCCAAAATACGAGCCCACACGAACCTCCCTGCTTGATAAACTCCTCAGTATTCTGCTAAGGCGATGACATGCCTCTTTAAGCATTTTCCTTTTTCTTTTTTCTGAATCAGGCCGTTTAGAGAGTCATCAAAGCTTCAGCTGTAGGAGAAGCCTGGCTTGAACAGGTGAGCTTCCAAGGTGAGCACTAACTTCTCAGGCAGCTGTGCAGTAAGGGCTCTAAATCTGGCTCAGTCTGAGTCCTGTTTTCAAGCATCATAGGCACCATGGGCTGATACCAAGCTGCTTCTGGCAGCTTCTATCAGGGAAATTAAGCCACAGAGTCCAAGAGTTAAGCTATGAGGTTGCAAAATAGAGGAAAGATTGTCCTAAGAGAGGACATAGAAGGTAAGAGATGGATGGATTTTCAGCTCCTTGTATATCTGTCTAGATGGAAAATCTTACTTTGAGGCCATAGGATGAAAATGGTGGATAACGCTGTCCTCACATGTACTAAGGTTGCCTGTAGGCAGATTCCTGGGCCTGGCTGGCCAGCAACTCTATCTGTGCTGATGAGTTCTAGGCCTGTGAGAGACGAAACAGACACCTTTCTGAGAAATGACATTTGTGGTTGACCTATGGTATCCCCATGTTTGAATGCACACACAAACACACACACATGCACACACGCGCACACACACACACACACATGCAGTAGATCCAACAGAAGCTTCCTGTGTATTGGAGGCTTGGCCTCAGTTAGTTGCCCTGCAAAGAAAAGACAACTAAAAATGCCATCCTACTGGGTGAGCACATGTATTGGTGTCATTATAGAAGGGACTGGTAGCAGGTGCTGTCAGCTCCCTGGCCATATGGGTTGAGGTTGCTCCCTGACCACATTATATAATTAAAATTGTCTACATCATGCAGGTCATACCAAGGAATCTGGGCCAAAGTGACTCTATTTGAAGTCACATTGTATGTGGATCTCATGGATACATGAGATCTGGGAGGGATGGGACAGGGGCACTTGTGTTGAGTCTGAGGGGGAAGCACATACATATATATGTAATATATAATGCTTGCATAGATTTAAAAATCCCCAATATCTCATAGTATTCTAAAACCTATGGTCAGATAGGCTTCATATGATATCTGATGCCATTTAGTAGTTTCTAAAAAAATTGTCAATTAATAATTTATTCTTATGCTTTTATTGGTTTGCTGTTATTTCTAAAAATTTTGTATATAAAATACATTATTTTCTTTCCTTTCTACTCTCTCTTTTTATATTCCGACTTCAGTTTCCCCTCTCCTCTCCTCTCAGCCCAGCCTCCCCCCCCAACCTTCCCTCTGCACTCCCATCCACTCCTCCTCTGTTTCTCTTTAGAAAAGGCCAGGCCTTCCATGGACATCAACCAACCATGGTAAATCAAGTTGCAGTAAGGCTAGGCACCACCCCTAATATTGAGGTTGGACTAGGCAACCCAGTACGAGGAAATTTTTTATCCAAAGACCTAGGATTAAAAAAAAATGATTCCTAATATTATGCTACAGTCATAGATGTGTGCCTAACCCAGTTGTCATCAGAGAGGCTTCACCCAGCAATGGATGGAAATAGATGCAGAGACCCACAGCCAAAACATGATGTGGAAGAAGGGAGGAAGGATTGTAGGAGCCAGAGGGAAAATGGATACCACAAGAAAACCTGCAGAATCAACCAACCTGGACCCATCGGGGCTCACAGAGAGGGAACCGACAACCAGACTGACCTGGGTCCTCAGCATACATGTTACAGTTAGCATGATCTTCTGGGACTCCTAAGAGTAGAAGCAGGGTGTGTCTCTGACTCTTTCACCTTTAGTAGGTTTTTTCTTTTGCCTTTAGTAGGTTTTTTTTGTTTTTTGTTTTTTTGTTTTTTTTTTTTGGTGTGTGTGTGTGTGTGTGTGTGGGAAGTTTCAAGACAGGGTTTCTCTGTGTATCTCTGATTGTCCTGGACTCACTCTGTAGACCAGGTTAGCCTTGAACTCACAGAGATACCACTGCCTCTGCCTCCCAAATGCTTAGATTAAAGCCGTGGGCCACCGTACCCAGCAATTACAGACAGCTATGAACTGCCATGTGGGTTCTGGGCTTTGAACCCTGGTCCTTTGGAAGAACAGCCAGTGCTCTTAACCACTGAGCCATCTCTCCAGCCCCACCTTTGGTAGATTTTAATTAGCCATGATTCTTTCAAACTCAAAGGAAACTTTTACTTCCTAGCGTTGTGTGTTTTGTTGCCGTCCTTCAAAGTGCCCTCTTCCTTTCTATCCAGTGGCAATCTTTGCACTCCCAGAGTATGTTGGTTTAAATTGATCCTTCAAGACCAGGGTTAACATTCATAAGTTTTTAGAACTTGGTTTTTGGAATTTACTTTACCACTGAATATCAACTGTGGCACCAGAGAGATCTTGGCTCAACACATATTTTCAATAAAGTTGTTAATATAATACATTTTGCATTTACAGTTTATATTTTTCACTGTTATGTTTCTAAGAAGCCTCTGAGCTGTATGGATTCTATAAGATACATCATTATTTGAACTAAAAATATAGTCTAATGATTCAGTCCTCTGATTCAATGCCATTAAATATCAGAGTTCAAAAGAAAATTAACAGAGTGGAGAAGACAAAATAAACAAACCAAACTCATACTAAGTATTATTTTCTTCCCCTTTAAAAAATATATATTAACACATTTATCCATGTGTGTTTTATTTCATTGATTGACCATATTGTTCAGTATCATTTATTAAATTCACCCCTGGATTATGTCAATATTATGTTTATAGATCTAAGATTTGCATGTTTTAATTTTAACAATTGCCACATTGTAACTAGTGTCCAATAATACAGTTGAATATTATAAGCACTTACTGATAAACATGTGTTCCATTTTCAAGCAAGTATTCCTCTTTGTTCTGTCACTTCTCTCTCTCTCTCTCTCTCTCTCTGTGTGTCTTAGTGTTCAAGGTCAAGATAGCTCAGTGCAGTGGAGGTGGGAGGGTAGGTGAAGCAGAGGAGTGGGGTCTAGGAGGCCATGTGCATATCATTACAAAACTAGCTTATCAAAGATCAGGTTAGGAACTAGAGAGACAGCTCAGCAGTTAAGGGCACTTGTTGCTTTTGCAGAGAACCCAGGTTTAATTCCCAGAATCCGTGTGGTGGCTCTCCACCCCATCTGTAACTCTAGTCCCAGGAGATCCAATGGCTTCCTCTGGCTTCTGTGGGAATCATATATGTTTGTGTTTCACAGACATACATGTAGGTAATGGACCCATACACTTAACAAGACTTAAAAAAAAAACAACTAAAAATCAAACAAGCAAATTAGCCCCAAGAGGTCTAGGACTAGCTGGAGCTGCAGGTGCAGGCACAGAGGCACCAGGGTCACTGTAATACTGGAACACACACACCTGGCGCGAGGTTTAAGATGCAGTGAGATATGTGGCACATGATATCATGTGTAGAAATACATGTAACAGATGGAGCATGCTTCAAACTGCACATTGTGCAAATGGATCAAAAAACCCAAGAAATGGGGCATAGAATCCCCAAATTTTTGTACTTTGGGGACATTGAGAAGTCCTAATTCCTCTTTTCTGAATGAATTCTGTTTGCTTCCTGTCTCTGTCTATTTCCAGTTCCTTCTTTGTTCCAGGATGCAGGAACCCTGAACCCCTTTGGCGGTATCTTTTGAACTCTGCTATTAGCTGGTCTCACAGATGCACTCACAAGTCCTGAGCGTAGGAATCATGTGGGCCTGTTAAACATAGACCCTCCCTTGTGCCCTTCCTAGATTCTATGCAGCAGTTTGGGGGCCAAGTTGCCAGAAATACCCTGCTGAATCTCAGTGACACCCAAGAGGCGCAATGGATTTCAGTCTTCATCAAGGATCTCATGAGTGTTTTGGGAAGAGGTCTACCCATTCATCATGAGACTGTTTCAAAGAATTTAGCACATGGTTGCTTGGGTCACTCTATAAAATATGATGACAGGAGCTGGTGGTATGAAGAGGCGTCTTCAGTATAGGCAGGATGCAAAAGGAAAGGCTACCTTTCCATTTAAATTTCCTCTTGTTGGAAGTTAATTAGGAAAAATCAGGGAGTTTTACTCATAAATCGTCTTTGTAGGGGCTGGAGAGACACTTCAGCAGTTATGAGTACTTGCTGCTCATGCAGAGGACCGGGGTTCAGTTCCTAGTACTCACGTGGTGTGGCTTACAACTATCAGTAAAACCAGTTCCAGGGGATCCAGTGCTCCTGACTGGCCTCTGTGGGCACCGGGCATGCAGGTAGAACACTTACATATGTGAAGAAAAAACATTTATAATACACATATATATTTAACTTGTTGTCGCAAACCCTACTTTGTTAGTACAGGCCCACTTACTGAAGTTATTACATTTTGAAGAAACAGTCATTCTGATAGTTGGGTTTACTGTTGACTTGCCACTGATTAAAACTCACTGAGTAGGGAGCCTCAACAGGGGAATCTTCCTGATTGCCTTCATCGTTGTGGTTAGATGCACCCCAAATGTGGGTGGCACATTCTGGTAGAAGCCCAGACTAAAAAGAGTGTGGCATAAGAAAGATTATTTTCCTTTTTCTTGCTCGGCCCTGCCTCTTGCCTCAGAGTTGATTCACCTGGATGCTGTTGCTGAAGAAGAAGATGATGCTATCTTGATTGATGAAGAAGATGATGAATATGCTGCTGCTGCTGCTGATTCTTTCACTAATATCAGAAAAGTCATCATCTTCTTCATCAACCATCATCACTATTGTCTTCAGCAACAGTATTCAGGGGAATCAACTTAGGCAAGAGGGAGGGCCAAGCAAGAAAAGGGCAAATATTTTTCCTCCTGCTGCACTCTTTTTAGTCTGAGCTGCTACCAGACTAAAATATTACATATATTCATTGTGTCTTGCTCTGTTGCTCTAGATAACTCTGATGAATACAGTAACTTACCAGTATAATGATGAACCCAGTAAAGCTAATGATCTAAAATATTTAATTAGACATTGAAATTTGTTGTCCAGGATCATGAAGTTTTTCTTCATAAATCTTATGGGTTTTTTCTAAGAGTCTCCCATGCCCACTGATGGCGTTTTGTTCTCTATGTCTTTAAAATAACACCACGGTTCCTTCTTATAGTGTGCATTTTGACTTGGACGTGTTCAGAGAGCATGCTATGTATGTGTCTCATATGATTTCCAATGAAACTTTTGTTGATTTTCCCAGGTGCTTTACTGTGATCTGAAAAGTGCTCGCTGGTTTGTGATTTGGATTTTTTAAAACACCAAATGTTGTTCTTTAGATAAAGCACAGCTCTTGCCATCTGCCAATCAAACTGACAATGCAGAACATCAGCAGATGATTTGTGTTGTGCCTTCATCCAGTGAACGGATACTTGATTGTCATTTTTTTGTTATCAGCCCTTGCACTGGTCTCCACATACACTATGCCAATATCTGATGTAATCTCAGTCTTACTAATAACAATGAAACACTCTAATCATAAGGACAATTTAGAAATCAGTGAGCTACAAAATGTTCTTATTTGAAGCACATGGCATGTCAGAGTTATTTGTGCCATTGGATTATTTAAAATATCAAAAATTGATTAACGACTGCTGGGACTACCTTTTATTGCCAGCCAAAGGAAGCTAAGAAAAATACTCCCTAGGATGAGAAGTATGCAAGAGCTCTCCCTCATTCTTCTAAACCCCTTTCCGTTAGTAGACAGTTATTCAGTCCACACTGTGGTTCACTGAGATGTTTGCAGAACAATTTGTGCCAACTGCCTTCAAAACAGAGTGGAAGCGATACTGTCCTCTGGAGGATAGAGACATTGAACAATGTAGGACTTGCATTCTATCTGGAGATTCACTGGCTGGATCAATAAATTACTGTTCCTTATTTAGTATTTACCATGCATTCAACCCTTTGCAAAGCATGAGAGTAATCTCAGAATCATGAGCTGATAGAATAACCATGTACTTAGCATCCACTTGGACAGATGCATGCAGTAAGACAGTATGCACAAGATGGATGTATTTATTTTCTCTTCATGATCATATACTGTAGACCTCAGACCTTGCTCAAAGAGAGTTCTCATTAAATAGCTCTGAGACTAAAACAAAACAAAGCAAAACAAAACACTAGGAAGATTGACAGGGAAAAAATAATTGTCCACTAGATATGATGGTGCATTACCTTGCTGTATAGGACTTGAAGTCTTTGGTTATCTTTAAAAATATTTATTTTTATCATTTTTAATTTTATTTGTATGTGTGTATCTGTGTGTGTGTGTGTGTCTGTATGTGGGTATGTGCAAGTGAGTGCATTGCCTACAGAGACCAGGAGAGGGCGTCAAACCCTCTGGATCTGGAGGTGCAGACAGTTGTGAACTTCTGGAAACTGAATTCCAGGTTCTGGAAGAGCAGCAAGTGTTCCTAATTGCTGAGCCATGCATCCTGCACTTTGGATATTTCCTAAGATTTATTCTGCTGTGTTTCTTCAGATCTAATCTAGGATTGACTTTTTGTGGCTTAATAGATGCTGAGATGTAGGAAGGCTGGAAGACCCGGGAAGCTGGGATGCTGGGATGCTGATAGGCTAGGAGTCTTGGAGCCTGCTCTATTGGGAAACTAGGTTGCTGGACTCTCAGGATGCTGGGGTGCTAGTCTGAGTGTTTAAAAGGCAGCACTCTTTGTGATGGGTGGATTTCCAGCATTCTGCCTCTGAGAAGGTTCTGGATTGTTAGTTCTGTCCCCTTAATCTCCAAAGCCCACCACAGCACTTGAGCTGTTTACTTCTTGCTGCAGAGTTGGGTTTAAACACCTGGCCTTATACTTTACACCTCTTATTCCCTCTCTTCTAGATTTTGCTCTAGCAAATGCTGGGGTAACTTGTAGACGAATATATATATTCATCTGTGTGTGCCCAAGTATGTGCCAAGGTGTATTCTTGGAGGTCAGGGGACAACTCTTGTAGGAATCAGTTCTCATCTTCCATCATGTGGGTCCAAGGGATTAAGACTCAGGTCATCAGTCTTGGCAGCAAGCTCCTTTACCCACTAAGTCCTCATGGGATCAATGTGAGACTTCTTTCTATCTGTTGCTAATTTTGTCATTGACCGTCAGGTTTACCTGTGTCCAAATTTGGGTACTTTCATTCATTATCTTAGGGGTTAAATTTGTAATTCTAAAACAAATGGCAGGTCTGAATATTGGCAAAGATCCCCCTAGTCTCGTGGACATTTGGGTTCATGGAAGGATTTTAATTAGAAAGTTTCACAATTTCTGCACATCTGTTCTCCATGTAAGTGTAAGAGTTATTACTAAGAACTACTTACAATATCACATGTAATCTAGAATTTATTGAAAAACTGAGACATTGGGGCACAGTTTCTGTAGGAAATCCTCATACACTAAAAGTAAACAAACTGGGAATTTGAGGAATTCTCCATGGGGTGTGAGATCAATGATTGGCACAGTTTTGCATATGTGAATGAATTCTCTTTCCCTTTTAAAAGTAAGTGTTTCTTCTATTCAAAGAAACTTAAATATAAGACTCCAGTCAATCTTTTTTTTTTTTTAAGAATTCATTTCACTTCAATCAACACTAACAGATTAAGTAAATAGAATTTTGAGAGTCGGCTTCACTGCCCATTTGTAATCGATCAAAAAACTGCAGTTCTGACTGCATATGAAGACATCCAGGATCTTCTTACCTTAATGAGAAGTGAGGATTAAGAATGGGGCTTAGTTTGAAAAGTAATGGTGTTAGCTCCTCTTTGAAGGTCCGGTAGAATTCCGTGCTAAAGCCATCTGGCCCTGGGCTTTTTTTGGTTGGGAGATTATTAATGACTGTTTCTATTTCCTTAGGTGTTATTGGGCTGTTTAAGCTGTTAATCTGATTTTGATTTAGTTTTGGTAGGTGGAATTTATCGAGGAAATTGTCCATTTCGCTTAGGTTTTCAAATTTAGTGGAATATAGATTTTTAAAGTAATGTCCGAATATTTTCTGGATCTCCTCAATGTCTGTTGTTATTTCTCCCTTTTCATTTCTGATTTTGTTGATTTGTGTTCTTTCCCTTTGCCTTTTAGTTAATTTGGCTAGGGGTCTGTCTATTTTGTTGATTTTCTCAAAGAACCAACTCTTGGTTTCATTGATTCTTTGCTTCCCAATGGTATCATACCTAGAGATACTTAAAAATAAAATGTGAAGCTCTGACCTCTTGATACCAACTGTCTAAAACGGTCTAGGATAGTTAAAACAAACTCCTAGTCATGCAAACATGTCTCTTTGTTAGCTACTATGACAGTCTATCACAGATATTCTCTAAACTACCCAGTAATCAAGTTGCTAAGAGACAAGCAACATTTGCTTATCAAAATACAAGAGATGGTTAGGGCATCTTCAAAAACCCCTAGAGATCTGCAGAATATGGCATTCAAAGATGTTATCTTAAATCAAGATTTTTTTTTGATATCGAGACATATCAGCACCTGACAGCACCCCCTATTCTACTCCAAGTAGAAGATAAGCATCAAAGAACCTCCACTGTAAGATGGTTGAATTAGTGGCAAGCCTTTCTCTTTAAATGAAAAAACCCCTTGCACCAACTGCAGACAGACTGCTGTCCAAAAAGGACAAAACTTGGTAGCAGGGAAGTCGACAGCCTAACTCTGCCAAGACAGGGTAGGTAAGTCCTTCATAATCCCTGCTCTACAACAAATGTCTGTCAGAGAAACAGGACCCAAAGCCTGAAGATTGATGCTGGAATGTATGGAGAGAAAATGGGAACTGTCCAGGCAGTTATTGGTATGTTCTTTCTTAGTTTTGGAAGCTGCAGGCTCTGCACTTCCTATATAAGCAAATATATTTATCCCTCTCAGGTCTCTGAGGTGGTTGAAGAATAGACAGATAGAATCTTATAGTTAAATTTTGAACTGTTTAGGAATCAAGAGGGTGTTATAGATCTAAGAAGATACTCTTAAAAGTGTGTTGCAAGATAGTATGAATGTTGAGTCACATATAGACCTTTAAACTCATGGAGTTGGGTAGATAGTAGAATGTTAAAGTCAGGGGCCAAATAGGTATAAACTGAACATTGGGAAGGTATACTGGGCCAATTTACTCTCATAAATGTGGCATATTTATATCTATTGTTTTGTATAATACTTACTGTTATAAGAGAAGGAACCAGCTGTTGGACTGAAAGGGGAAACCTCTGGAGGGAAGAAGGTGGAAGGGCGGGTTAGGAAGGGGGAATAGGGAGGGGTTTGTTACTGAGATGTAACTTGAAAAAAAAAAAAAGTATTTAAAAAAAAAAAAAAAGAATGGGGCTTAGGGCTGGAGAGATGGCTCAGCCGTTAAAGGCTAGGCTCACAACCAAAAATTTAAGAATGGGGCTTAGCTTGGTCTCCTCTTTCAGCTGTCACATAATGGGACAGCAAAGACACATCCTTTCTTAGAGCTGTTTGAGCACAAGATTGTCTTGCATGAATGTAGACTGTGTTACATGACTCCCAATATAGCACCCAGCCGCAGTTTGAAAAGGGCTTCTATTTATACCTCTTAGAAGCAGCCTTTATCAAAGAATGTTTCCTTTCCTGACCAGCCTTCTCATGACCTTCATAGGAATATCTTGTCTACAGTGGCCTGGGGCTTGCTTGTTAAATAAGGTGATTAAATGCATCTAACAAGGAAATTCAAAGGGAAAGATGAAATTAGTACCAGCTGCTGCAGAACCCCAAACTAAGAGCTCAGCTAAGACCCTGCATTCCTTTAGAACAGATCCTAGTATGCTGCAGGCTTCTGAGAGCACAGTGTCATATTCCCTTGCCTTGGTCTTGATGAGCCCTTTAATCTGTGGCCTGGCCATTCATTCTTTTAGGGAAAGCAAGCTCAGTTACTGAGTTTTGAGGATAAGTTCACACCAAATAAATCATGTCTTGATGTAACCACAGTAAGCAATTCTAGGGCATTTACTTAGCCCCACTGGCTTCAAATATAGTAAGAGATGTGAGTTGAAACCCACTGGTGGTGCTAGCTATAACTTTGTACAGAATACAATCAGAACTTATTGAAGATGAGTAGCATCTGTTTCCAACTATTACCCCTTTGCTGATCTCTGTGGGTTTCATGTAGAATGAGCGGTTTAGAATATACAAGTCTTCAAGATTTGGAAATGGTATTAATATTTTATTTCATGGGAAGTTCTATATATTGGGCTGGAGAGATGGTTCAGCAGTGTTTGCTGCTCTTGTAGAGGACCTGAGTTTAGTTCCTAGCACCTACAAAGCTAAATACAACTTGTAACTGAAGCTCCATGAGCATACAATGTTCTCTTTTGCCCTCAGCAGGCACCTGTTCTCACATGTACATGTCCAAACACACATACATATGTATGAACATACATACATACATACATACACACACATACACACACAAGCACACAAACACACACACAAACACAAATTAAAATTAATCTTTTAAAAATACTAGACATAAAGTGCTTAAAATATACAAAAAAGTTAAAAGTACAAAACATAAAATTAAAAAAAAATGAATTGCTTAGAGTCCTTGGGACATTTAAGATTAAAAGAATACTTTGATTCTAATAGGAAGGATTTTTTCTTTCTTTTGTTTTTAACTTAAAAATACTCCATAGTCCATTTTAAGGAACCCAGTTTTGTGCTGTCCATACATTGTCTCACATACTGCTATGCTTAGATGTTTTTCAACACATCTGTCCCTCAATTCTTGAGAGCATTGAAGGCCAGTATTCCCACTCCCACATTAATAAGAGACAGTAGAAATCTGAAATTTAGATCACTTTCCTTTCTATATCAAAGGAAGTATTCTTTTGCAAATTGGAGTCAAGATTTGCTTCTCAACTGTGATTTATATTCAGAAATGTGTTGCCAGGTGACTTTATCATCCCATGAGCATGGAGTCTTCTCACACTAACACAGGCTCAGTCAGAGGTGCTTGCACATATCTGTAGTCCTATCACTCAAGAGAAAGAGGAAGAGGTATCATGAGTTCAAGGTCAGTTTGGGCTACGTAATGAATTACCAGCATAGAAAACTTTGTCAAAACAAAACAAAACACAAGTTCTTGAGAGCAAACACATGCATGCACGCACGCAGAGCAAACTACATATGAAGCTGCTGTTGGACTAGCTCTTAGAGTAAGCTTTAAAAAAGATTTATTAATTTTAATTTTGTGTGTATGACTATTCTCATGTAAGTGCCCCTTGTACGTGCAGTGCCTGCAGAAGCCAAAAAGAGAGTGATAGATTCCATGGGACTAGAGTTATAGTTGGTTTTGAGCCATCAAGTAGGTGCTGGGAGCCAAACCTAGGTCCTTCTGCAAGAGCATTTGGACAACAACAATGACAATGGCAGCTGTGGAATCACTGGGAGATGGTTAATTTTCAACTCTACTGTACTCTTCTAGGACTACCACCATCCACACGGTTCATTTTTGACTGGTAATGTTATGTTTCACATGGCTGTTTCAATAAAAGTTAATTTTATGCTAAATAAGAAGATATTTATCATATAGAATACCTCTGGGAAAGACTATCTAAACAAGGCTGTATCCATGAGTCAGCTATGATTACAAGGCATCATTCTGTGGACTGAGGGACCACTCAGAGATGCCCTACAATGAGATTCTTGTAGGGATAGGATCATGTGCCCATATCTCCCTTCATACCATTTCAAGAATTTTCACTTGAGGTGAGACTAGGATATATCTACCTCATCCTTCTAAGGTCCTAATGACAAATAAAACCTTGATTCCACCGAAGTTCACCCTAGGTGACTTTATTAGGGTTACTTAAAGAGCATGGGTGAGGGGTTATGGACAGGAGTGTGGGTGACCCTAAAACAGTCACCCTGGAAAGTCTGCACCCAACATGGATCACGGCCTCCCTATGGCTTCTCAGATGGTGTTATCCCTTAGAGTCATTCCCAGCTTATCTACTCTAGCTCCTCCCTGAGGCCATATTTAATTAATTGTATACAACTGGTTTAAGGAGTGGATGGATACTCAGTTAAGGGTCCTATGACCCTTCCTGCTCCTCCTATGAGGGATCTTTAACCACTAATAAATCAGCTGTGGTGGTGGTCTTTTTCAAGACGGTACCACTGAACACATGAAGATGGTGGCATTTTGGGTCAGAGGACATGACTGTGTATCACTCAAGTAAAGGAGGAGAGTACAGCCAGCTATAGTTATACTTTCTGGACAAATATTTTCTGGTATAGAATACATTTCTGATGTCACAGTTTTATTTGTGAATAGAAACTCAGTGATAGTCCTTTTTACAGTTAGAGATGCATACTTACCACCCACCACTCCCAGAAGAAAGTGCAACATAGCAAGAAAGAAAAACTGAGGGGAAATTTAGTGACTGTTTGAAAACAAATGAGATTTAATGTACTTGGCCTGTAGGCACTTAGTTCCTTAGAAATCTGTTGTGTATAAATAGGAAGGGCTGTGGAGGGAAAGAACACTATTAGCCAAAGCAGTTGATTGGCTGTGACTCTGCTCTTACGTTAGTGGATCAAAAGAAGGCTAAAAATGGGGTTGCGACCTCTTGGTGTACTATTTTGCCAAGAACATACTCACAGCATTTCTAGATGGGCCATTCCCCACCTGTCAACACATCCTAGGTACTGTATTGGGTGATGTCCAAAAGATTATATCCTGGTCAGGGTAACTGTTACTGTGATCAAACACTTTGACCAAAGCGACTTGGGGAAGAAAGGGCTTATTCCACTCACTGTCCCATGTAACAGCCATCATCAAAAGCAGCGAGGGCAGGAACTCACACAAGGGAGGAACCTGGAAGCAGGAGCTGATGCAGAGGCCATGGAGGTGGGGGGGTGCTGCTTACTGGCTTGCTCATCAAGGCGTGTTCAGCCTGCTTTCTTATAGAACCTACTGTGAGGACAGAATGCCGTGTGACGTGGGATCCCGTCCAGAGCAAGAGTGAAGTCAGGTGTGTCTAAACCCCGAAAATTTTGTCTTGAGATCAGGTGGAGTAGGACTGCTCCCTCGCTGCCCTAGGCCTGCATGTCTTGGCACATGTAGCCTTATATCACCCCACTCTTGTCACCCTTGAAGTGGTCACATAGCCTGGCAGCCAGGTTACAGGTTAACCTTCCTTTCTCCTTATAAGGACATGTCCAGCAAGCACCTGGAATTCTTCTTCATGCAAATAAGGCATTCCCAGTGCCTTGGCCCTGGCCAATAATGTACACTCATCACAAAAGCCTCTGCCCACTCCTCAAAGGTTTAAATAACCTTTGTTCCCCCCCCCATTTAAACGAGCTGTTTCACTGAAGCTATCTCTTGAGAAGGCTGTTTCTTGTACAGTAACTGCTGACCAAAATCCTGCATTGCACCCATGAGTCTTTGCTAAGCTTTCCTTTCTTCAGTCCAACCTGGTGCATAATGATCCTGGATACCCTCAAGGGGGAAGCAGACACTGGGGTGGCAATCCAGGACTACCAGCCCACGGATGGCACCACCCACAATGGACTGGGCCTTCCCACATCAATCACCAATTAGAAAAATGACATATAGGCTTGCTTACAGCTTCATCTTATAGAAACATTTTCTCAGTTGAGGTTCTCAGGTGACTTTGGCATGTGTCATGTTGACATAAAGATATCCATTACAATGATCAAGATTCTAGTCCAGCCTTCTAAACAGATAATGAGGTAGAGATGAAGTGAGCAGATTGTGGAGTAAATCATGTTTCATATTTTTTAAACTGTGTGTTAACAGGGCCAGTTATGATGGTCCAATATTATGAACACTTATTTCCCTTCCAGAGGACCTGAGCTTAATTCCCAGCACCCACATCAGCAGCTCACAACTCCAAGGAATCTAAAACCCTCTTCTTGCCTCTGTGGCCACTCCACACAGAGCAGTGAAAAAATAAAATCTGAAAATACATGTGATGCCAGCTGAAGAAAAGGTCTGGAAGTTCTGAGTCAAGATCATCTGCCTTATGAAATTCCTTGTGTCTTCCAGCTCTCACATATGTGGTCATTAAAATGTTTGTGCGAATGTTTGTTGTTGAAATGATTAAGAATGGTGTGGTTAATTGTCATTAAATTAATATTGTTCTAGACTTAACCAGTGGAGTGTAATCAAGCACAGGATCTTGTTTAGGACAGAGCCAGGTACCTGGATCAAGGTACTGTCTATGCACGTGTTACTCTGGGTTAAGTGGGATTTCTTTTTGACTCAAGAGGTTATGAGTGAATTCTAATATGGCCTTCTGGGAGCTGCTATGTTGAGATGAGCTTTACATGCCATGTCAACTTTCACTCAGCAGATATATTGATTAGGCACCATGCAGAGAAACTGGGGCATTTATAAGATTAATAAGACACTCTTTTTCAAACAGCAATTTATTTTATGTTATGGGTGTTTTAATTGCAAGTTTGTATGTTCACTAGTGTATACCTGTTGCCTGAAGAAGCCAGAAGAGGGTGCTAGATCCCTTGAAACTGGAGTTCCATATGGGTGCTGGGAACCAAATCAGGACCCTCTGATGCTGATTCAAAATGCTCTTAATCACTCAGCCACATCTCTAGCCCTGAAATAAGATACTCTTTCAAAAAAATTATATGATAGTGCGACAGATAAAAGCAAGCAACCTGGACACAAGTTCTGCTAATGGAGCCCAAAGGTAGTTTATTCAACTCAGGCTGAGATTGAGAAGAATTAAATGTTGGAACACGTCTGGGAGAGAAACTGGCTGTTAGATGTGAAGGAGCACTCATAGCTCCTGGGTGAGATGAGATGGTATATACTATTTTGAGAAAGCCTGGTGAGTCCTATGCACTGTAAAGGTTTGGGATTTCTTTACTAAAGAGTACAAGAGCAGGGAAGAATAAAAATATATTTATTGTAGCCTGAAAAGTGTATAAAGTAAAGGCCATGGAAGATAGTCTTAACCTAAGAAATTTAAGATATTTTTTAAAGTCATGAGAAACAATTTTTAAAGACTGTAGTTAGCATTAATAAATCTGAGATTGGGCCGGGCGGTGGTGGTGCACGCCTTTAAACCCAGCACTTGGGAGGCAGAGGCAGGCGGATCTTTGTGAGTTCGAGGCCAGCCTGGTCTACAAAGTGAGTCCAGGACAGCCAAGGATACACAGAGAAACCCTGTCTCGAAAAACCAAAAAAAA